>VCAZ01000048.1:442500-577500 GCA_005784505.1 Bagarius yarrelli
CCACCAAGATGGATACGGCCCCACGATGTCCCAGCTCTCGAACAGAGTGGTGTTCAAAATCCTAAGTGCACAAGACACAAAAAACAAAAATAACAGTTAGATAAATCACTAAAACCTCCAAAGAAAAATATTTTATTTGATAGAATAAAATGGAATTATAAAGAATGATAAAGAATAGAATAGAATAGAATTATAAAGAATAGAAAAAAACCCCACACCAACAATCTGGGAATTTCAAATAAAGAATTTACCCATAAGGCCATGGAACACAACAGAACATGGTGACATATGTAAGGGTTGATGATATATTGGTTTGTTATATAACATATATATATATACTGTATATATATATATATGTATATATAACACAACATGATTACATATAAATTGGGTGTGGACAAGATGTCGGAGTACTAAACAGACATTTATATGTTTAAATTCCAGGACTACCAAGCAGCAACTACTGGTCCCTTGATCAAGGCCCTTAACCTTCATTGGCCGTAGGAACATATTTTAATTAAGAAGATGCTGAGGGGCGGGCTTTGATATTGCATTGTGGTGCGGCGGTAGGGGATTTTTTTTTTTAACAATATAGATTTCCTAGCTGTAATAAATAAATAAATAATAAATGTCTTTATTTGTCACTTATACTTTACAGCACAGTGAAGTTCTTTTTTTGCATATCCCATCTTAGTAAGTTGGGGGTCAGGGCACAGGGTCAGCTATGGTACAGTGCCCCTGGAGCAGGAAGGGTTAAGGGTCTTGCTCAAGGACTCAATGGTGGTTGGCTTGCCAGTGGTGGGGCTTAAACCCAGGTCTTCCTGGTCTTCAGATCAACACCTCAGCACCTTAACCATTGAGCCACCACTGCCCCTAAACTACTGCTCAGTTGTGTTAAAAAGACACTTTAGATAAGGGTGTCTGCTGTTATCAGGCATAAATGTACCACTTTATTCTACTTATGGTCACACTGGACCAGGAGTCTATTAGGGGCATTTAGAAACACATTGAAGACACAAGTCAGTCCACTAGCAGACGCTTATTTACACTCGGAGTAGTCAGTGCAACTATATACTGTATTTCTAGCAGGTGGAAGGAAATCCAGAAGAGAACATAAGAAGCTTTACACACAGGAAAAATACTCAGAATTGAACACTAAAGCCCGGAACAGTGTAGCACCACAACCTGCTTACATAATCACAGTTTCATAACTCTCAGCACATGTGCATTGAAACTCTGATGCCTGAGATGTTCGTTTGGTAAAATTCACCGAATCCTTAATACACAAACAGAAAATCGGATGGTAATTATCTCGTTCAACCACCTTAGACACCAAGATAATCTTTATAATAATGATCTAGGCAACTAGATGTATCATGTGCTGGTAAAAATATATCCAAACCAAACTTTAGCAAAGTACGGCCCATACTCTCAGAGAAGAACCACAAAAATCTATATTAGATTAAAGACTATGAACGTTTATATAAAAATTTGATAATAATGATCGTGCATAAACATGGAAAAAACTGAATCCTGATATCCCAGAATACAGTAGCAACATCGCCCTTTATAATATAAGGTATTGCATCAGTTGTATCATTTCCATATTATTATTTTTTTATTTAAACAGCTTAACTAGCCAAAATAAACATACAGGTAAAAAAATACCGTTAATAATAATAATAAATGATAGTAATAAATTCAGAATAGAAATTTGCACCACAAACCTCCATTGTCAACTGAGGGGAAAGCCATATAAGATTAAATGTTTTTTTTTTTTACATTAACAGACATATAAAACAAAGTGTTTAGGCATCTATGGTAAATGAACAGAAAAAGAACATACTGTGACAATGAACACACACACACACACACACACACACACACACACGCTAAGAAAGATTTTACATTCAGTCTCATTTTTATTTCAGGAACAAGAAGTTGTTGCAACCTTGGAAGTTTCTAAAAAAAACATACAGGTGAACTTTTGTGGTGAAAGATCCAGTTCTGAGTGCACCACTTCCTTTTCCTAATGGTTTCTAACAGACAGAGCCGTTAATGTTAAGAGTGCAATCAGCACCATCTTAATGTGCACTTTAACCTGAATTGCTTTTGGTTTTGGAGACTGTGGATGTGATGGTGTTAAAAAGGCTGCTCTAGTATAGTCACTGCATTGACAGCAGTCTACCAATCTACCAAAACAAATCACCTGATCGACTGACTTCCCAGTGGAAAACCTAAGCCAAAGCCTAAACCTAGTGGCAAACAACTACGCCAAATGCACATACCATGTTAAGATGTAGGAATTTTTGGGTCCTCACTTGTACAATAACCTAATTTAACTTACATGGGGCTAAAATCAGAACACAGTAATGACTAGAAATAATAGATCTATATGACAAACTACACACTACCATAGCAAGGGAATCTACATTCATTCATTCATTCATCTTCTATACCCGCTTATTCCCTAATTCGGGGGTCACGGCGATCTGCTGGAGTCTCTGAAAAGGCGAAAGGCACACCCTGGACAGGTCGCCAGTCCATCATAGGGCCACACACACACACACACACACACTCACACTCATTCCTATGGGCAATTTAGAATCACCAATCAACCTAACATACATGTTTTTGGACTGTGGGAGGAAACCGGAGTACCTGGAGTAAACATACAGAGAGAACATGCCTCCACACAGAAAGGCCTTCTTGCTGTGAGGCAACAGTGCTAACCACTAAGCCACCCTGCTGCCCAAGGAATCTACAGTATAAAGCAAATCTTTAATCTTAAAAATGCCTTCGACTCTTTCCGGTGTGTCATCATTCTCCAGTCAACGTGATCACTAAAACTGGACTTATTAAAAAAGTGCTATTCCTTGCTTTGAAGAAGCTTTTAGTGTCAACATGACTGAAGTAACGGCACCCGAAATGACTGTACTTAATGTCGGATGAGTCAGTAGTGGAACTGATGACAAATCAGAGACAGAGACGTCTTAGCACAGGAAATAAATTTAGGGCAACGCTGTTGTGTTTAGACGTAAACCAATTATTCGCAAAAAAAAAAAAAACCTCAACGTGGCAACAATTTCCTAGTCCAATTTGAGTCACAACGATTTTTTTGAGTATCATTAGAGTTAAAAATATCCAATGCCACATGGTTTTCGTATTCTCTACCTGTGATTTATAGCATGATTCGCCAGTAACTGTTCTACCTAATCATTCCACTCACATACACGTGTTTAAAGTCAGGAAAATCAAGGTCATTGTTCTTTTGAATAATTTTAAGCATGCAGAAACTAAGGTAGATCAAAACCCATAATAATGCTCCCATTAACAACTCTCTCTTACATTTTCCTTTGATCTAGGCTGTAGCTATAGTAACGGTCACTTGGCAACAATTTGGATGTGCGTAAATCCTAGGGGAAAAAAGGTAAAAAAAAAAGTAATGACTAGGTCAGACTTCCTGGTCGGAGACATACTGTCAAAAGATGGCGCTCACCGGTCGATAAGCATCTCCCTGAAGGCAGCAGAGCAAATGATAATACAACTAAGTGGCGAGGTGCAGCAGTAGGTGAGAGACGTAATAGGCAATCCGGCACAATGAGACTAGAGATCAAATGCAACACGGCTATCTGACCAATCAGTAATCAGAACAGACTGAACAGGAAGTGACACGCAGAAGATAATATTAGATAGAAGAATAATTATACAAGAGATTGAACTCGTACCAAGAAGAACCAGGATTAAAATACCAGGTAGGAAATCTAACAAAAAAAATGAAGTATCTAAGGCTGTCACAATTATTAAATAACCGTATGATCGCAATTATTTGACGTAACCGTGGTCGTTGTATTTAACTGCGATTATTGCACACTTGCTGTAGTTAATAAGGCACAAATTTTCTATGAA
Source organism: Bagarius yarrelli (assembly GCA_005784505.1). Classification (NCBI taxonomy): domain Eukaryota; kingdom Metazoa; phylum Chordata; class Actinopteri; order Siluriformes; family Sisoridae; genus Bagarius; species Bagarius yarrelli. The sequence goes on from VCAZ01000048.1 coordinate 446,410, forward strand.
GAGAACATAGATTGAGGAGGAAATGAGTAGAAAGCGTGAAGTAAGCGATAAGCCGGGAATTAAAAAATGGCTTTCTGAATCACTGAGCCGTATCAGCGCATTTATCAGCGGCTAAGATGTGTGCTAATGTTTCTTCCTAATCTACCAACCTACCCATTAAGGCGCAGGATCAGCCTTGTCTGGAAATTTTAATTTTCTGTCATAATCTATTAAAATTGTTTTATTAATTACAGAATTATTAGATTAATGTAAGATACAGTAATTATTATTTATTATTTACTAAATAACTTACTTTATTACATTTATTTAAATGTGTAAAGTGTGTTGATTGTATACTGCAAACAATTATTTGCTAAAGCCCTAAAACAATTAATCGATAGAACCCCAAAACAGGCAATAAATCAGCATAATCGCAATGATTTATTCGACAATTAATCGCCATCCAGATATCATAATTGCGACAGCCCTTGTATCATTGCTTAAGGCAACTTTATGCAAGTAATTTTAAAGGAAGTAGTATAACAAAATAATTTTGTTACCAAGGTCCAATAAACAGTGCACATGAGTATTAGTCCAAGTCTAAAATTTCAACGAGAATAAAATTGTCCACAGCAGTGTGTAGAAATATGGTCACCTGTAACATCTGGGATTTACACATCTGTTGCTCTATTGATGATGAAGCTTATATTTCAATAAAGGAGTGCTGGAGACGCTACCATGTGCTTTTCAAACGTTTCTACTGTCAAAACACATCATCCGCTGCCAGGCGGTATGCTGTCATCCAGAACCCATACTGATACACTGCGTACATATGCACGAATAGACACTCACACAAACATACCCACAGAAGCAGGCACAAACACACACACTTACACACACACAAAGACATGCAAAAAAACAGGCACAAACACATCCTTGTTTTAGTCTCGTTGTGGGCGATTTCCCACTGATGTTATGATATTAATGCTATGCCTACACTCAGATGTAACTCTATAACAGTGATAAGCTAAACGTTCCTTCAGCTTCTTCAGTTTCTGTCTTTTAATTTGAAATAAAAGCTTAGACAGAGGTTAAATAGAAAAAAATAACATACCAGACAGGATATAAGCCCAGTCTGGAGCTGATGAACACCAGTGCAAACATGATGAACAGGACATTGCAAAGCCTTTGATACTTGGCATAGTTAGCCATTTTGGCAGCCTGCAAACAAACAAGCAAACAAACAAACAATATTTGTGTATGGTATATATAAACAATTTAAAACATCATATAAACCGTTAGTATATCCTATAACCTTTATTATATCCTATAATTATTATAAGCCTCCTGTTTTTCCAGCACCTTTAAGAACCCCTGATCTTCTCCTTCTCCTTTCGGCTGTTCCTTTTTAGGGGTCGCCACAACGAATCATCTGTCTCCACCTAACCCTATTCTCTACATCCTCTGCTTACTACCTACTTATTTCATATCCTTGTTTATCGCATCTATATACCCCCTGGTTGCTCTTCCTCTTCGCCTTCTGCCTGGTAGCTTCATTTCTAACATCCTCCTACCAATATATTCACTATCCCTCCTCTAAACATGTCCAAACCACCTCAATCTGCCTTCCCTGACTTTCTCCCCAAAACATCTAACATGAGCCGTCCCCCTGATGAACTCATTTCTAATCCTGTTCAACCTCGTCACTTCCAAAGAAAACCTCAACATCTTCAGCTCTGCTAGGAACTCCTGATAGAAAGAGATAAATTAGGGCGAATTATCAGGTAAACCGACTTGTATTTACAGTCTAATCAGTCTCATCTGACATGCAGACGCACTTTAAATGTGTACAGTTATTAAAAAATGAGCAATTTGTTTGGTTTAAAAATATCCGAAATGTTTAAATAAGTGCATCAGGGTATAAAAACTGAACGCTGACATGCTATTAGTTAATTATTACAAGTATAGAAATAGTAATTACTACCATGACAGTGTCACTGATGGGCTGAGACAAAAAACATCCAGGGAATAGGAACAGATGGACTACGTTCAGTAACTGTGTATCTATAAATAATGGCTACAAGTACTACATACTGTACAAACTTGCAGCAAATAAACTTTTAAGTGTGTACATTTCATTACAATTTTCTAAAACGGGTCTCTGGGGAAGGCGACAATATCAGACAACTTTAGGATGGTATTAGTTACCAGTTCTTACCTCCAACAGCACTTCTGAAGCGTCATGGAGGCACAGGACGAGCGTGCCCACTCGAGCCATGTTATTCACAAAAGATAACATGATCAGGGAGACGGTGGCAACATGGTGCATGAACATGAGCGAACAGTCCTGCACCGGAAAAAGAAATTCCATTAAGCTGCATTTAATAAACATATCTAGAGTCCATCCACATGAATCAGAGGTTTAGGATTCTAAACCACTGATTCTAGATAACATAAACCACCCCATCTAATCGGTCGAGATGCAGATTTTCCAGGCTGTTTTGGCTATAAACAAGATGCCTAACTAAATAACGTTTCCTGCTGCTACACTTTCTTAATATAATTACATTGTGTATTTCCTCAGAGATCTGGTCAGAAACCCCAAACCCATCTTTCTTAAATATAACTCTATTTAAAGTTTCTAATTCCGGACACTGTAGATACGACAAGCTCTTTTTTCCTGAAATATCATCCAAGATAGATTTTTTTTTTTTTTATAATTTGGTTAAATCAAGTTAAATTTACTTATTAAATAAAAAAATGGTTTACCAGACCAGATTTATTAAATCTAAATACATACTAACAACTGGAAACAGAATATGGTGTGCTTAATAAAAATGATTTAAGAATATATTATTTATTTATTTTAACTTTTACATTGCGTTTACATTAACATTTACGCCATTTAGCAGACGCCCTCATGCAGAGCGACTTACATCTTATTTCTTTTTATACAGCTGAGCATTTGGAGGTTAAGGGTCCAAGTGGCAGCTTGGTGGTGCTGGGAATCGAACCCCGATCTTCCAATTAGCAGTCCCACACTTTAACTATGCATTAACATTTACATTTGCAGCATTTTGGCAGACGTACAATAATTTACAATTCCTTGTTATGCAACTGAGCAATTGGGGGTCGGGGGCCCCTTGCTCAGGGGCTCGGCGGTGGTGGCTTGGTTGGGATGGGAATCGAACCCGGGTCCTCAAGTTAATAGTCCAACAGCTTGACCACTGTGCTACCACTTCCCCCCCACTTAGGGTTAAGGTGAAGTAATTACATTTGGAAATCTCATGAGGATGATGGTGCTGATGAGAATTTTACTTTAATAATTAAAATTAAAACAATCAAAACATGTATGACAGTCTAGGACAAATGTAAACTTCTCAGTTTGGGTGCGAGTTCATATTTGATTTTATGAGGTTTTTACTGTAAGAGAGCAAAGTTTAATCAAAGCTTTAACTAAGTTCAGAACAGCAACACTGTTCGTAAAAGCTGCTTAGAGGTGATGTTCTGCATGCCCTCCTGGTGAATAGGACTGCAGTGGCACAGCAGGACAGCATCCAGCTGAACAGCAGTCAGATGAAGATGAAGGTGATGAGGAAGAGTTGTGGTGTAAAACAGAATGGAAGCAGTGGCGGACACAGACAGGAGGAAACACACTGGAGCGGGCAGGGGGCACAGCCGCTCTTCAGTGCATAGTGGTGGTGGAGATCGTGCAAGAAAGTTACTGAAAGAAGAAAGAAAAATAGCAGCAACAACAACAACAACAAAAAAAAAAAATACAGCCAACAACAAGATAAAAGGGTGAGTAACAGGATGGCACTGGAGAGCAATAAGCCCGGCAAAGGAAAGGAGAGAGAAATTGAGTGGGATAAATACGGGACAGTCCATAAGCACTTATGCAGGGTTACAATTTTCTTTTTCATTATTTTAGCAGATTGGATAGGAAATAATAACAATGAGATTAAAGTGTTGAGTGACAGTTTCATTTGTGTGCCAGTGTTGGCAGTACCGCAGTTTCCGTGTCTCGTTTTTAACAGCTATTGTACAAGAATACAGAATAAAGGTTGCTCAAACTGTAACTGACAGACTGTCTGACACCAGCATGCAGGCCAGGAGTAATATAAGAAGGGTAAGTGATTCAGTAGAAGGGGTGTCACTAAACCCTTATTGCTGGACCACAAGCTAGTAAAATTTTGCTATGTCAGAGTATTTTTACAATAACTTATTGCCCAATGAGGTAGATCAGAGCTGATTGTGGATACATCCAAAATACATCGAAAATAGCATTTCCTATTCATTTACTACCAACCGCATCATCTGAATTATTCCAAAACATAACGACTAATTATAACATCAGCTGTATAGAAACAAATCCTGTACAACCTCTTTAATTCTACGCCCCACCCATCGATGTGCTTCTCCTGCTTTCACTGATCTTTGTGGAAAACTCGACTATTAGTCAGATGATCATTTATAACAATCCCGTGTCACCCAGATAAGGATGGGTTTCTTTTTAACTCTGGTTTCTCTTAAAAGTTTCTCTCTTAAATACTTTTTATACTGTTGTTCACGCTAGCTTGCTTGTTAAGAATAAAAAAAAATAGTTGAACCTAATAAATTAAACAATAAATTATAATAATAATATAAACAATTCAATATATAATAACTAATAAATTAAATGCATATTTTATTTTTTTATGTTAATATTTCTAAAGATGTTTAGAGACGATGCTTAAACCTTAATTTGTAATTGAACTTTGCAAATAAAACTGAACTGAATTTTGTAGTCTCTGGATCTTATCCACTTTTTCCATTAGCTTTTCCTTTAGCGTAATTTGAAATCATAATGTGTCTGCACCAGAAATAAACAAAAAGAATAATCTATCTTAACGGTGCCAATTAAAATTGAAATAAAAAAAATCATTGCAGGTGCCTGTTTTCTCAATATGTTCTAGTTGCTCTGGATAAAATTCTAGGCAATTCTAAAAAATTCTGGTGAAAAAAAGCAACCGCAAATATCCTATTAGTCCATATAGACTATGCAACTCCGGGCTAAAAACACATTACTATATTTGGCTAAATAACAGACAGGAAAAATGTCGTTTATATGTTTAGATAACAGAAAGTCACGTAAATAATCTTAATTATAAACATGTTTGATATATTTTATCCGCTCAGAATTAAAATACTGAAGTGTATTTATATCAATATTTAATTACTTTCAGTAATGGACCTGTCATATGTAAATATAGCCTAAAGGCACCTGTAATACTTAATAATGTCTTAGCACAGATGTTCATGTCCACCTACAGCTTATTCGAACGGGTTTAAAATCCAGCTAAATTGCTTTCATTAGGAGAACAAATTAGATTTAATTAGAAGCTGGCTGCATCAATTAATCATATTGCATCATTTTTGCGTGTTAAAACTTTGTGTGCCGGGTACACCTTCAAAATGTGATCGTTAGGGGTACAGGATTTCGTAACACGAGATTGGTCTCGACTGGTCTTGTAAGAATGTAATGATCGAAGATGCCCGGCCACATTTAAATCGTCTGTGTGGCAATATATTGGTTTCATGGTAAAAGTAAGAAATAGCGAAAGAATGACAGACAAAACAAAGACAATATGCAAACATTGTAGGAAATTAATACTGTACACCTCCGCTAACACCATCTGCATTGCTAATGTAACGGATAATGAGCATAATATGGATGTGGCTGTGCGCAAGGCAGGATTTGAGCCGCACACCAAATGAAATGCACAGAAATGCTTCTGAAACCACACCAAATAATAACGGACGTGGCAAAAAAAAAAGGTTGTGGCAAAACATTTTGCAGTGTTTATATGTTATTAATTACTGCATATGATTCATAAAATAGAAGTTTAATTCCATAAAGTACAAGTTGATTGTAAAATGCATTTTGTGCATTTGCATTTTGTGTTTTTCAGTTAAATAAAAGTCTATTTTTCCCTGCATTTCATCATTAATAATTTCTTTTAAAAAGCAAATCTTGTCTTGTCTCTTTTTTGTGAACCCAGTCTCGTGTCTCGGCTCGTCTCGTGGGATAAATGTTTCGTCACACCACTAGTGAATTTTAATCTGGTCAAAGCTTTAATAAAAGAAAACAAAATGAAATAAAAAAAGAACTTCTTATGTGAGTGCACCCTAATTGTCTCCTTATCTAAAAAATATCCAATTAAAAACTTTCACAAATTACACTGTGAGTAACTTGAGGTTTCAGGATAAAACTTTACTTTGCTGGTTTTAAAACAGAACATGAATTTCTGATGCATTTTCAAACAAATGAAGGCCTATTGCCAAAAGAACGTGACCTAAGGTTTACCTACAGCATACCTCATACACTCCTCTGCTGTATGTGGTCTTAACTATGAGTAATAAATAAAGCTTTAATTACTGTCGGTGGTCTAGTCTAATGCTGCATTCACACCAACCGCAAAGCGATTATGTGCATCACCAACCTCGCTCTAAATTACCTCGTTTCAGAAGTTGTATCATCAATTTCGAGGTGGCCGCAGACAACTGCAGTGATGCTTTTCTCCATTTAGAGAACATACATATCAATAAGCTCTTCTCTGATTGGCCACACCTCATGCAAATTTTTCACTCAGCGTATATGCATTAAATGTATTAGTGCTGCAGAACATAACGTTTCAGCATCGACATCGCAATGTGTGCATCTGCAATAATCACATTGCAGGTTGTGTAATGTCCAGTAGGGCTTATAGTCGACTGCACCACAGTTTAGAACACGTGATTTGTGGAATAATTGTTTAATCGAGTACAAGTTTATCATTTGCATGTTGTTTTAAGGTCTGTTAATGTGTAAACATTTCTACCAAGTTTCTGGCTTTCAGATGCAAAAAACAATCACTTATGTAGCTTTAACATAAATTAATTATACTCAGTTTTTACAATAATGTCCATGCAGTTAATATTACATTACATTAATCAATTTCTGTATCAGAATCTCCAGATAAACATAAAGCACTGTTTATTTAGTTTATTACATTTGCATCTTTGTTTTATTGTATTTATCTATAATTATAATTTGTGTTTTATATTTTACGCAGATACACTTTATTACAAAATCACCTCAATCAATCTAAAATAATGAATTCTTTAAAAATAGAGCTATTTCATTCATCTGGTGGCTTTTTTTTTTTTAATTTTGCAATGGATATCCTGGAAAAACAAAATATTGCAATGTCAGTTTTTTTCCCTAATATTGTACATATAGTTTGTATGTAATCTAGGCTAATTAAAATTACGCTTGGTGTGAACACAGTATATATAATTTCTTAATATCGAGTCATGTATTAGCTTTAATTTTAACAGGAAGGTCAGCTCATAAAAATCAGCACACTAGTTATATCATCACACGGTACACGGGTCTGCGCTCTGACCCTCCTTGTACCTTATATGGTTTTAAAACTCTCTCTTAGACCATAAATTGAAGCGTTTAAAAAAAACATTAAAAAAAAATTAAAGCCACACAATAAATAGTACGACACACACAGGCATTATCATCCTAACAACCTGAGACAAAGTACAGCAGTCATTTATTACCGAAGTGCTTAAAATAGAAAGGTCTGTGTTCATTAATAATGCTTTTGTTTTGATGGCTTTAATATCACAGGCATGAGTCAGGGGTGCGGAGGAACTGAACCGACGACCAGGCAGCCATTCAAAACTAACACAGAAGAAAAATCGAGACCTCGAATCAGACCACATGGCTTGACCTAACCAGACAGCTGCAAGCTTATACACTGGCGCATTTGCTTTAATTTAACCCTAAACTCTTTAATCCCTTATAATTTATATATTTTAGTAACATTAAGACTTTTTGTGTAACTACAGCAAAGCCAGGAATGGTAAGTAGCTGTGACAAAGGGAGTGTGGGTCAGGAGATTTAAGAACGGAATGATCCAGCTTCATACCTTCCTCCTGATGTCTGTAAGCTGGGAGAAGAGCAGAGACAGGTAGAACGACAGCTCCAGAATGTAGTAATAGTGTAGTTCCACCGTCAGAGCCTGTGCAAACAGAGAAACCATCATTATTTATTGAACACGACAAGAAAAGTGTGGGGAATAAGAGTGATTTGTGGGTTAAGGTGCAAACATCCTCTATTTTCTGTCAACACTGATTTAGCATTTTTTGGAATGGCATTTTCAGTGAAAATATTTTTGTTACATATTTAAAGAGAGAAAATATCTTAAATAAATATAAATTCAGAGAGAGAAAATATCTTCCTTTAAATATCTCCATGTCTGCTTGATTTTACTTGACAGACAAAAAATTTGGAATATTGCCATTGCCAGACAACAGGAATTTGATTAACAGATGTTTGATACATAAAATGCAACCTTAAACAGATAAAAAGTCATCATTTTAAGGTCAATAAGGAATTTCTACTGGTATAAAAGGAATTTGGAAGGTTCTGTTGATGGGAACTTCATTGTGATGCGACGCAAACAAATGTAAAACAGTTCAAGTGAATGTGAGAATTCATTCCTGAATGCAAAAGTACCTGATATGGGTAGTTGTACCAGCACTCTTTTGTATTCCACAGCCAGGGAGTCTAAAAATAAATACAGAGGAATTGTTAAGATAATTTGAGGCAAAGCATATAGGTCTGTGCATGGCCTTTAAAATATAAATGCATAATACAATATAAATATCTTAATTCACAATGCAATTAAGGACAACTATTATTATTGTACATGGACAAAGTATTAGATCAGCTGACCATCGCATCTGTATTTTTTAAAAAACATCCCATTTTAAATTTAGTCTCACTTTTACTTTTTCAGTATAAATTACTCCACACTGCTGGAAATGTTTTCTATTAGATGTTGTATTAATGATATCAGGCAGTAGTATCTCAGGTCTGAGATCCAAAACAACTGTGTACTTTCAATGTTTTGACAACAGTTTGCGAGGGATAGATTTATACACTGTGGTGTCTGAGGAAGAAAAGTAAAATATAATTTGAGTGTCATCAGCATAACAATGGTTAAAGAACCCATGTAAAGAAAAAACTTACAAAGTATGTGGGTATAGTTGGAGAAAAGTAAAGGACCGGGTACTGAGCCTTGTGGAACCCCAGCAGAAAGTCTACGAGAAGAGAATATTGGTTCCCTCCATATTACCCGATATGAATGACTATCCATATTTGAAGCAAAGCACTGTGTTTAAGTAATTTTAAAAGAAAAGAGAGAAGTGATACCGGTCTGTAGATGTTCAGGGCAGACTACTTTTGAAGACTAGCTCTCTTGAAGGAAACCTGACCAGAGGAAATGAAGTCATTGATGGTTGTAGAGATCAGGGCAGACAATCTGGAGAGATTTTTTGAAGTATTGTAAAAGGGAGGTGGTAGGATTGCATGACAGGATGACCTGTTAAACCCCTTCTGAGGTTGAAAATTCTGACAGTGAAGAAGAAGTCGAATCCTGGGTGGGCAGTGTAGGATTAGTCAGAAAAGTGGTTAGGGTCTGGCAGATTTTCCTAATCTTCTCATCACAGAAGGAAGCAAAGTCTTCTGCAGACAAACAGCTTTGCCATTTGCAGAAGCTTTAAAGTTTTTTGTGTAGAAGGCAGTCATGGGAGAGGTGCCAGAGAACATGCCAGAGAACTCGGACGAGATGATAGTTAGAGACAAGATCTGTGTTGAATGGTAATTAACGATAATTTACTGAAATCAAGGCAATAATGAAAATACTGTAGTTGGGAGTTTGCAATTAGGTTGAAAAAAGGGGCTGGCAGCATACGCTTGGTTAAAGCAACCAGATGTAATGCAGTTTCAGTTGAATTTCTACTCTGCACATTCCTTGATCACATACACACACACAGCACTGCAGAGCTATTGAGGCCACACCTCCTCAAGCACAGTGCAGTTCTACAGAACCCACACCCATAATGAAATGTTTATTAGTCTGCTTGACCAAGCAAAATGTTTTTATATACAACTTACATCAATTGCACTAAAATTAAATAAATCCTGGTTAAGTTTTCTACTTGGAATGTTTCCAAAATTTCCAGGTTGAAGTTCCCGTGGGAAGTTTTCAGAAATGTACTGTAAATTTACCATAACTTTTCCATCCCTTTACAACTCTTTACATAATATACATAAAATCACAAGTGTTAAAACTTTGCAATTAAAAAAGGTTCCCCACTTAACATAAGGCTTCCCAATAGTGAGAGCACAAAAGCCTACGATATTTAAGTGAGCCATTTTTTCTTACTTTATACGAGTCTTGTTACTGATCATAAAGCCTCTGGATATTAGTTTATATTTCCCACATATAGCACAATTCTAATGTAATCAACAATTTGCTTTTTCTGTAAATATGTTGCCTTCCAGAAGCATCCTATAACTTCTGCAGTGATGATGCACTATGGACCGACTGCATAGGTTACACACACTCCTGAGTGTGCTATTGATGGTATATGTCTGTTCTATTTCACCTCATGCTACTATTAATAACTCCAATGGGAGCGCTGCAGGCATGTCATTCCACTTAGTTATTCATCAAACCAGTAAAAATAACAAAAACGATTTATTACAGGCATTTATCAGTGGAAAAGCTAAGAAAACCACAGACCATCCAGTCACTGCCATATATTCAATTATGCAAAACATCGTTCCATTTTCATGCTTGATTTTTAACACGTTTATCAATGTTTATGCTCTTATGAAAAAGCAATAATCCAGTATTATTCGTTTTCTTTTTTAAGACATTATGTGTAAAAATCTGTTATAGGCTAAATGACACTAAGCAGATCTGAATTTTATTTGCTTACAGCATAAATCCCTGCACTATGGATACAATATTAAATAATACATAGTGCTATTAGGGAGTGTTTACAACAGCTCAATACAAAGTTTAATCAAATCTGCTTTCTCATTATAACTTAGGTTCATACATTTCCTTCTGCATGAAGAAATAAATAATCAAATAATAATCAAGCTTAACTGTAAACATTAAGCACATTCCACTTTTTTCCCCACATTTTTAATGGTACACTTTATAGATAAAAGCGCAGCTGTGGGAATTTGCTTACTCAAGCCACAACAGCATTCAAGAGTTTGGACATTAATGTTGGGTGAGGAGGTCAGGTGTGCAGTTTTATTTCATCCTTAAGGTGTTTATTACGGTTTAGATTAGGTTCCAGAATCACCAGCATTAGCAAACCATCTCATTGTCATGATGAAACAGTGTTTGGACCTCTTAATTTTAGTGAAGAAATAATGCACATTTAAAAACATTTAGGGGGGGGGGCTCAAATGGTTAAGGTGCTAAGTTGTTGATCTGAAGACCAGGAAGACCTGGTTTCAAGCCACATCACTGCCAGCCTGTGAGTTGTTGATCTGAAGACCAGAAACACCTGGGTTCCATTCTTACCACCACCGGCCTAAGTTGTCGATCTGAAGAGCAGGAAGATCTGGGTTCAAGCCGTTCAAGATCTGGGTTCAAGCTGCCACCACTGCCAGCCAGCCTCTTTTGGGTCCTTGAGCAAGACCCTTAACCATTCCTGCATCATAGCTGTTCCTCTGCTTTGACCCCAACTTACCAAGATAGGATATGCAAAGAAACAAATTTCACTGTGCTGTAAACAAGGCTGTGCTTCTAACTTTTAGCAAACGTTTAGGGAAGACAGTCTTATGTGCTGTGCTGGTAAGATGTCCACAAACATGTACTATACTATACATTATATCCGCTTTATGGACATTTGACATTAAAAGGATAGACCCTTAACTCCGGGGCTTTTTCCCAGAAGTCACCTGGCCTAGTATTGTGGCCTAGTATTGATGTTTTGTCTCTTTTATAATATTTTACATTATAAATAATGTATTTTTTATTCAGGCTAATTCATTTTGCGCTACCAAAAACTGAAGAGTGCCTGCTCAAAGGGCTATCAGGAATTAAACATTTAGCAAACCTTTCAATGTGTTACACTAAAAAAATGGGAAAATATCTGCAACTTACGATATGACACCAGGACCCAATACAACCAAGAGGTGTAATATAAGTAAAATAATAATTTAGTTATGCACAACTAGTAATGCAACTAGTTTAAGGTTTATGTTTCCAAAATTTCCCCCATAATGTTTCCCCGTAATGTTTCTTACATTGAGGATGGAAACGGTTTGGATATAATTAGTATTGTAAATGTAAATGCCTTCATTTAGTCACATATACTTTACAGCACAGTGAAATACTTTTTTCGGTTATACACCATCTAAGTAAGTTGGGGTCAAAGCGCAGGGGCAGCTATAATACAGCGCCCCTGGAGCAGAAGTCTTGCTCAAGGACCCAACAGTGGTTGGCTTGCTGGTGGTGGGGCTTAAACCCAGGTGTTTCTGGTCTTCGATCAACAGCTGCCGGTGATGGGGCTCGAACCCAGGTCTTCCTGTTCTCTAGCAATTCAGCGCCTTAACCATTTGAGCCACCACTGCCTATTCATTGCAGTATTAACAGGATGTGAAGACTTGCACAGAAATCACACTGTTAGAAAAAAATCAACTACAGAAGAGCAAGGAAAACAGCACATCTGCTGACAATTTAGATAAACTAAAGGTATTTAACCTTTACCTAAAACAGCAGTGCCAAAAATCTGCTGCTTATAAATGTTAATTGACTGTGCAAGGAATGTCTTTAGAAGTACACAGCCTACGTTAGGGGGAAAAACATCTTTACTTTTAGATTTTGAAGTCGCAGGTCAGGAGTACTTTCGAGTCATAATTTAATTAACTAACATACAAGCAGTTTTTCATTATATGTTCTTCCTGTCTCATAAAACACCGAACTAGTGAGAGTTTGGAAACACTCTCTAGAAACACTAAACAATTAAGAATATTAAGAATTTCAGGTCAGTAAGAACCCTAACCACAACAGAGTACACCCACTAACTGACAGCATGATTACCAGACCTGTGTCTCTCTCAAAGATCAACAACTATACACATACTGGCCACTTTGTCATCTTCTTCTTTTTTGATCTTACCTTTTTAAGATACCGCACCCCGTAGGTAAATATGTACAGGTAAAAGGTAAACCTCCACCTGTGAAAGAAACACACGTTAAACACACAGGAAAGTCTGTATAATCAGTCTAATTATTTTTCAATGTGTATTTTGCATGGTTGCACAAGTTCACCTTAGAGCGCACACTGTAATACTTTCTAAAACAGGTTTAAAAATATCAGAAAAAGTCATTATTCGCATAATTCTACTTAATACTTACTAAACTATAACATGATTTATTTATTTTCTATATCCGTTTATTCCCTAAATGGGGGTCACTGGGATCTGCTGGAGTCTATCACAGCCATCTCTGAAAGGGCGAAAGGCTGGAGGGGGACACCCTGGACAGGTCACCAGTCCATCACAGGCCCACACACACACTCACACTCACTCCTATGGGCAATTTAGAATCACCAAACAAGCCAACATACATGTTTTTGGACTGTGGGAGGAAACCGGAGTACCAGGAGTAAACCCACGCAAGCACGGGGAGAACATGCAAACTATAAGAAACTGGTTTGGTATTTTATCTCAGACAATAACCCTCTTACCACAGACTGAACTGCTTCCTGAAACTACATTATTCTTTGTAATCATCCATAAATGCACTGTGTGAGAGATGTAAGCGATAACCTGACTTCATATTTTCCTTGAATATATATTAAGAAGCAATGTTATAAATACATACATACACATACAGCTGCACACACACACACACAGTCCTAGATGTAGTATAAAAACAAACTTTTATTTAATCAAACTTCTTTTCAATTTTTATAATAACAGGGTGAAGCAACATAGTAATATAACAATGCAATAAATGATGTAATTCTGTACATTCTTTAAAAATATCGAGGACTTTCTTTATATATTTAGAATGTCATATTATATATATATACTTATATATATACAATATATATATATATTTATTATATATATTATATATATATACATATTATATATATATATATATATATATATATATATATATATATATATATATATATATATATATATATATATATATATAATTTTATACATTCTAAATATATATAACTATATATATAATACTATATATACATATATATATAATATATATAATATATATATATGAAACTATATATATATATATATATATATATATATATATATATATATATATATAGTAAACTATTATATATATCATATATATAATAAACTATATATATATATATATCTATATATATATATATATATATATATAACTATATATAATATATATATAAATATAAGCTCCTATGAGATTATATATATATATATATATATATATATATATATATATATATATATATACTATATATATATATATATATATATATATATATATAATGTTATAGTTTTGTTCCGATATTATACAATATTTTTTTACAATCCCTGTATTTTTCATAATCAACAGCATTTTTAAAAGCAACTCTACAGTGTTGCAAATCTATAAATATTGTCCTGTAGAAATGCCTTTTATAGCTCACTCCTATGACATAGCGTACATATAACCATATACACACTATATCATAATAAAATTATTAACTAATAAAATAGTAATAAAGCGTGCTCATATCAAAAAATACCCTTTTTTATGTTGCACAGCAAGGCAAATAATGACGTCCTTGAAATACACAGCTACTATCTGAATCATACAGTAAAAAAGCTTTATTTTTCATCCTTACAATAAATAGATCACTATAATAAAAAAAATTCATCTAAGGAAGTAAAAGGTTCAGGTGCTCTGCAATTGCCTCAAGGACTGATTCTACAAATTAGAATACCAAGTAGAAGTGGAAGTTGTATTTCGTCCTTGAATTAGCATGTAGGAGACCGGAGCCTTTAAGTTCAAACCATCTGATTCAAGCTGTATGATTGTATCAGAGGCAGAGGAAGCAAGGTGGAAGCCATGAATTTATTTTGCAGACTAGGGCCAGGCTAGAGGACGGATGTCCTGTCTCCTGCCGAGACCCTGTAAGCGCTCGCGTGGTGCTACTGCATGAGTGCTACTGTCGCACAGAAATCTTGCATTCTCGTTAAATACACTGTGAGCTGAACTGATTCACCCAGTCTTTCACTACATAGGAGATGAAGCCTGTTTTTAAAGCAATAAGGAAGAAAGGCCATGTTTGGATGGTTTTTTAGAAAAAAAAAAGAGGACAAATCAATGGTGGCATTTCAGCATGAAAAGGGCAGAATGACGATTAAAAATCTTTTATTTGCTCAATCTTGATTTAATTGTAAAAACGAACGAGCGTTTACCTAATGATAGCTCACGGCAGTTGCTTGGCAACAGGTTAGTAAAACAGAACAAAAGTGAGAAATAGAAATAGAAAGAGAGAGAGAGAGAGAGAGAGAGAAAGAAAGAGTTTGAAGAGCTGTCCAATCAAAGCTATTACTATATGATTACTGGTTATGGAGCTGAAAGAGTCTGTGCTCAGAACCTGACTAGAAATAAAATAAACTGAAGCGTCAACATGGACTTTTATAAATAGGGCACCCCTGTTACTCAGAATAGCACATATTTAAATGGTAAATGCAAATATAAGTGGAAAATCAGATTTACAGCTCTTTTGCCACGCTCTTAAGCGCTCTGTCCAAAGCCCGACACTGACCACGCACACTGTGGAATGCAAAAGTGTTTCTATGACGACTTTGATTATTTCTTGTGCTCTGTAGGCGTCTCACTTCACTCTTTCAGACAAGACCAGAAGGTGTGAGAATCACCGTTAGGGGACATAGCAAGTTGTGTGAGTTAATATACATAGAGTGGCCTGTTTATTACTAGATAAAGAGACACTAGACAAGTAGATAATATCCATAGGCAGTTTATTTCTTTAAATTAGTTTCCTTTTATCACTTCTTACACCAGCTGTTTTTTTACTTGCTTTTCTTCTTCTGTTCCTTTTTACAGTGCTTTCCGTCTGGTAAAACAGCCTTTCTGTTGTCCATGAGTGAACTTTGACCTGTTTAAACAGCTTTTATATAAAATAAGTTTTATGTAATTGACTGAAATTATAGCGTAATAAATGTCTATTACATGCGTTATAAACACTTAAACCAAGAGGACGAACGGTTTAATCAGGGGGACGATAAAAGACAATAAAAGGGTTAATGTCTGTTACACAACACTGATATTTAAGAGGCCTGTTTTTATTCTTTTAGTCTTTCATTATAGAAACAGTATTAGCTGCATTCATAGAAACTTTGCAGCTGGAACTGCTTCCAGTGCTCTTATACACTATACAGACAAACGTTTTGGGACACGAGACCATAACATCCATATGTAATTTTTAAGCATCCTATTTTAGATTTAGTCTCACAAATGTTTTCCTCTAGATTGTGGAATGTGGCTGTGAGGAGGTGCTCTTTCAGTCATTAGTGAGTTTAGACATTATTGTTGGGTGTGGACGTCTGGTGTTTTAGTTCATCCTTAAGGTGATCAGTGGGATTAATGTCAAGGCTCTGCCTAAAACACGAAGTTCTTCCACACAACCAAAAACAAGACGTCTTCGTCAAGCGCAGGGGCTTTTGGCCTACAAACATATAGTATAAAACTAATTAACACCTTTTGACCCCCACGGTGAACCATTCATATGCTATACAGGCAAAACCTGTACTGCGTAAGTGTTCCTGTTAAACTTGCTTTAAAGTACCGTTACATGGCTGAATTATGGATACCTGGAACAGGTAGTTAAGTACACCAACTTATGTGTTCCACAATTATCATGAGTAAAGGACAGATAAAGAACTGTGCTAGATAGATCTTAAGACTCCAAATTTACTTGTTGAAGAAATTTTAGGATGCCATTTTACATTAGATCTAAGCAGGTCTGTTTCCTTATAATCCAGCACCTGTTTCTGTTTCAAAAATTATTTACGTTGGCAGTATTTATCAGAAAATCTAGCCAGAATGGAAAGACAGAGGAAAGACATATCGGTGAACAAACTAAGGACCAAAAAACACTTTACCACAGACAGAGAACACAGCATGCAAGTTAATACAGAATACAGTCTCTAGCATCAACCTGTCCAAAAACTGGTCTTGATTTCTGTTAAATCTGACATCAATTTGGCAGTTTGTCGCTATTTATTAAAGAAAAGTGAATAGACGCTTTCCTAAAATATAATTTAAGAAGTCGCCAGAGAGCTTGATGTATTCTATGTTTATGTATATATGCAATTACAATTATATATAATATATATATGCAATTACATATACATTTTTTATTTCAATGAATAATTTTACAAAATCGTTAAAAAAAAATTTTAAATGGAAAAAAAAAAATCCTCATCAACACCTATAAAGAAAATATTACCTGTAAAACAATTTTGGAACATAGAAATGACAGGAAATAAACAATTGCATTTCACAACATAAGCAAAAAACACAATTTTCGCTAAAAAAAACACAACGTCCCACCGCTTCATTTTTCTTAAGGCAAAGCAAGACCGGCTGTTTTTCTACAGCACTTCCTGGAAAGAATTAAATAAACAGCTGTGAGGTTTAATACACTTTTCTATCTTTCCTACTAAGTCAAGCGCGGTAAGTGCAGATTGCCTTAACAAAAATACATTTTACCGCATGTGGATTTAAGCAAATCTGCTTCAGTTTTTAAAAAATAAGCATTCTGGGAATGATTCAGCTCTCTATTTACACAGATTTTTAAAAACATGGCATGTTGAGTCTTACATGCTCTCGCAGAAGCGGGTGAGATTGCTCGGTTTCTCTTGATTGCGTCTCTGTCTAAACCAGCGCTGGATTGTCCTCACGTCCCAGTCCAGCTGCTTTGACAAGCCCTCTAACCTCTTCTCATCAGGATGCTGAGAGACAAGACAGTATGCATCAGAGATCTGAGCAGCTCTGCTAGACAGCTATTTAGACGTTTTAATTACACCTTATAATCAGACTTGTTAGCAATAAAACAACAGGTTAATTCCAATTATTAATTATTTCCTGACAGCAATTATAAAGTCTTTTTTATATAAAAATCAATTTTTAATAATAAATAATTTCTAAAAAAGAAAAACCCAGAAAACTTTAGCAAAAAAAACAACAGGTTAATTCAAATCATTAATTAAAGTAAAATAATACAATAGTCTAATTATATAGAGAAGCAATTATAAAGTATTTTTATATAAAAATCAATCTTTAATAATAAATATTTGCTAAAAAAAAAAAACAAACAAACAAAAAAAACCCCAGAAAACTTTAGCAAAAAAAAACAACAGGTTAACTCAAATCATTAATTAAAGTAAAATAATACAAGTATCTGATTATATAAGGCGGCAATTATAATTCTTTTTTATATATACTTCTAATCATATTTTTTAATTATTAATTATTAATTTTACATACAATAAAACTAGCACAAAAATTCCCAGTAAACTGTTTCAGCTTGTACTTTGTTGAATTATTTCTGTGTTTCTGTTAATTGTTGTATTTAAGATAAAAACTTTTATTCAAAAAAGAAAAGAGAAAATCGAGCTGTATCTATATTTTGTTTTGTTACAGGTGTGTTTTTCGTTATTGTTATTCCGAGGTTCCCTGCAGTAGTCATCTGAATCACAGATCACACTCCATTCTCCTGCCAGTTTTAGCTAAATTTCTCCATACTGGTGTGTCTCCGTGTTTGTTAACTCGCCAGCTGGCGGCTAATTTCTATTCCTGAACCCGGTCTTAAAAAGCAGAGAACTGCAGAGAATCAGACAACCTGCCATATAGGACTGAGCTGTAGAGTTTACTGGCACCAATCATTCCTGGTTGACGTTTTACTGCGTCATAATTACATAAGAGTAAAAAACTCTAAAATTAGACTAAATCCAAACGTTTTACATTGCTCATTACCCAAATTGAGACTTTGTCCGCCAAAAAAAGAATAATCTTTTACATGGTTGATTCCTCCTCGAAAAATCCTTAAAATTAGGCTATGCAAACACAAATATATGACAATGTATTATTTATTTATACCTAATTATTCATTTAAACATATATCAACATATAACACTATATAATATATAATATATAACACTATGTCTTTCTAAATATGTGGAAACTAATCAACTATCACACCTGTATGAAACATCCTATTCCAAAACTATTAGCTCTAATCTAAATTCAGCCCCAGGTTCTAGCTACTTTAAGCTCTTTTTTTTTGAGAATTTGGGCTCATCTAGTTGAAAGAGCAATTAGGAGGTCTGATTTGAGGTGCTCACTAGGGTGAAAGTCAAAGTTCTGTGCAGGACACTGATGTTTCTTGGCACCAAACCCATCAGACTATTTCTTGTAAAGAAACACAGTCATATGGAAAATGGGAGAAAAGGGCCACAAAGTTGGAAACTGTAAAATTTTCTAAAATGTCTTCGGATGCTGTAGCATTAAAACGACCCTGGGTCGGCACCGGGTCAGCAAGTTCGGCTCAGGTCCCCTCTGCCCCCACCAACCTCTCTATCTCCCCCATTTCATCTCTGTCTGTTCTATAAATAAAAGGCAAAATGCCCTAAAAATATCTTTAAAATAATGACCCTGTTCTGGGGTCGAGATAATGATCCTTTACTCCCTATTATAATCCTTGGCACGTCACATGGATAGGGTTTTCCAGCCATCCACCAAACCCAGATTCGTTTATCAGACTGCTAATTAGTAAAGTTCAATTCATCATTCCAGAGAACATGAGTCCAGTGGTAGCCCGCTTTGGCATTGCACATGGTGATTGGTTTATGTACAGCTGCTTGGCCATGGAAACCCATTTCATGAAGATCCTCATGCACAGTTCTTGTGCTCATCTTGTTTCAAGAGGCAGTTTGGTGAGAAACAGTAAGAGATAAAACGAATGTTACGTGATTTTTACACACAATGAGTCTTATCTGCCATTCCGTTCTGTCCACATATTCAATTAAACAACTAACCTGTTCGAATGAGCAACCCAGAAGCTGTCAGACTGTCTGATGATTGCTTATTCTGGCCAAAACTCTATACACAATACACTAAACATTCCTAAAAAAAACCCGTGATTTCAGTGACGTTCCAAAAATAGTGCTAGTACATCAGCAGAAGCTGGCACTCACAGACCTGGTCATGTTACGCTCCCTTTCCTTCCTCTACCTTTACATCCTGTCGGATCTGTGGAAAGGATATTACTACAGTGGAGAAAGCATAAGCAGAAAAATGTAAAAAGTAGTACATTAAATTCTACACCTGTTCCTTTCTCATCAATATTTAAAGCTCTTTGTAAACGTGTATTATGTGCAGCCAAAATGGGGCATAAAAACAGCGAAACATCAACCTGGCCTCATTTTCCAGACACAACAGTCATCTAGAAATAGTTTGTCTGGACGCTGCGTGGCTGCACTGGAATCAGTCGCCCTCTTTCCGATTCAGATGCAGGTTTATTTTCCCGGTTAAAGGCAGGTGATTTTATCTGCATTTGATTCATTGTTTTATTATATTGCGCAAGTCTAATACATGCTTACTTTGAATGCAAGTTTCACCCCAGACTTCCTATCGTTCTATCTGTTTTACTGTAGTAACTGAATAGTACATTATAGGGGAAGTTTAAAATGGTTAATTTGGTACTCAGGGACACACGAGTAGCATTGTTTTCAGAAAGTAAGGTTTAAAATAGGACACATGAATCGATCATCGCATCAAATATTAACAAATGCTAACTTTTTCTCCTGATGAAAAGGATTTCTATTCATAGCATCAAAAGACTTTTAACAAGAATTAGTTTTTAAAAAAAGCCAAATTGACAAAAAACTGAGTGATTAAGTGGACCTTTGAGTGTTTAAAACTTGGATTGAAGTATGAAAAAAAGCCCATTGGAAGAATTGCGTCAACATGAGACTTCTTTATAAATCCCAGACAAATGTGATGTCATGCCTTTCAGAAGAATTCTTTGTTGTTGGTACTTCAACCTTAAACGGAAGCCGAAGAAATGATTTGTACATCCTTTCCACAGGAGTGTTTAAACAGGACAAGTGATATTCTTGGACATTTATTTTCTTTTTCTTTTTTTTACGTATAAGTAAATGCTTTCAGGTTAAATTTGATTGTTTAGTTTTTAATTATATAACTACTAGAAGTTATTGCAAATGTGTTAAATGACTATACTTTACTTCAGACATTTTTAACTGGATTGGCTTTAAACTAGATTGTTCCAACCAATGACTTAAAATAATTTTTAGATATTTTTGGGGCATTTTGCCTTCATTTATAAGACAGACAGAGATCAAATAGGGAAAATATTAAAACAGAGGGGGTGGGACCGGAATCGAACCCGGGTCGCCAGAGTGCAACTGCGCAGGTGCCGGTGCCTTAACCCACACCACCATGGCACCGAGGAACAGAAGAACAGAAATAAGTGTAGAAGAACAGAAATAAGTGTAGAAGAACAGAAATAAGTCTATCCAATCCAGGACAAATAAAGTAGTTTAAAATCTGAACTACATTTGCGTTGTATTCAACACACACAGTTGAAAAGGAACTCGTTTGCCATTTAGTCATTTTCAGCAGTGTGAGATTTGCCCTTTATGGCGTTTCACAGCATCAGTAAAATGTAAATCAGCTGTGCCGCGTAAGTGCTTGGTGATTTATGGTTGAATATGATAAACAATTATGATGAATGAGGTGCAATAGATTATTAAATGCACTATAAACGCTACCTATTAATCTGAATGTTTATAGGGTAAATTTTTTTGGTTGCATCGTCTAAGAGACACAAGGATCCTGTTATACATTTACACTGTCTATATCAAAGAAGAAAATCTGCATACCATAGTAATAGCGGTGAAGACCTTCTCCAATATGGCATTTGCTTGAGCCTTCCGAGGGCCGTTAGCTTGGATTTTTAGCCCCAAAGCGCATGGCCTCGCAATAAACCTGATGACAAAAAGACAACATTGTTATCCTGATTATGTTGCTGGGGAGATTCAACATTTTTTTAAAGCATATTTTGTAACAGACATAAGAGACGCGCTGGGGAATCTTACCAAACGGCAGGACGAGCCCCAACACTAAACTCATCATTACTGCACATCACTGCCACTGAACTGAAAGGACTCACACAGAGGAGGACAGTTTTCTATTCGCAGTGACGAAAAAATCTGGCTCCGCTTACCTCTTAGAGACACAATGGAAAACATTTACTTTCCTCTAAATAAAGAGAAAGAATATAACCAAGTATGGCGGTATGAAGCACAACAGAAACCAGACGTTGAGGAAGAAGCTGCTAACAAGCCAACATTACATTCAGTGCGGAAGTTTATGATATAAATCATACTTGTACATTTACAGCATTCGGCAGACGCCCTTATCCAGAGCGACTTATTTATCTGAGCAATTGTGGGTTTAAGGGCCTTGCTCAGGGGCCCAGCAGTGGCAGCTTGATAGTGTGCTGGGAATCGAACTCGCAATCTTCGGTTTTGATAGCCGAACATGAGCCACCACTTTCCACTACTTGTACATCGACGCATACATGTTAAATAAAGACCTGTGAATCTCTCCTAAAAACACATCTGCAAATATAACATTGATCACATTTACATAGCCAGTGATTCCTATTGTTCAGCCCCGCAAAGCCACGGGTTACTGAACGAATGGGCTTTACTTACTTACTATAAGGCCATGAACTCGCCATTATTTCCATTATCTCAACATGGAATTAATTGAAACAAACAACAAAAAAAAAATTTGTGTGTGATTATTAGAATTTTCTGTACATTTTCCTTTGGAAGAAAAAAAAGAAAGAGAGAGAGAGAGAGAGAGAGAGAGAGAGAGAGAGAGAGAGAGAGAGAGAGAGAAAGAGAAAGTGAGAAAGTGAGAGGGGGGATAAAGAGAGATAAAGAGAAAAGGGGAGAAAGAGAAAAAGTGAGTGAGAAAGAGAGAGAGATAATAGAAGAGAAGGGGAAAAGAAAAGGAGAGAAAGAGAGAAAAAGTGAAAAAGTGAGAAAGAGAGAGAGATAAAGAGAAAAGGGGAGAAAGAGAAAAAGTGAGTGAGAAAGAGAGAGAGAGATAAAGAGAAAAGGGGAGAAAGAGAAAAAGTGAGTGAGAAAGAGAGAGAGAGATAAAGAGAAAAGGGGAGAAAGAGAAAAAGTGAGTGAGAAAGAGAGAGAGAGATAAAGAGAAAAGGGGAGAAAGAGAAAAAGTGAGTGAAAGGGATAGATAGATCTTCCGTGTCTTTTATTTATTTGCAATAAGATTAAAACTGGTATATTTATGACATTGACTAAAGCGGAATTGGTTTGTTGTAGGAATAGTGACAACTTGGTGGTGCTGGAACTCAAACCTTAATCTTCCAGTTAGCAGTCCAACACCTTAACCACTGTGCTAACACTTTCCACATTACAACATTACATTCATTCATCTTCTATACACAATTATTTCCTAATTCGGGGGCAAGGGGATCTTCTGAAACCGTCTCTGAAAGGGACGAAGGGCAGGAGGGGGACACCTTGGACAGGTTGTCAGTCCATCACAGGACCACACACACACTTACACTCACTCCTATGGGCAATTTAGAATCATCAATCAACCTAACATAAATGTTTTTGGACTAAAACCGGAGTACCTGACGTTCCGACATCACATATTTTATCTAAATCAGCAGTTAAGGGTTAGGAGCCTTGCACACAGGCCCCAGCAGTGGCGGATTGGTGGTGCTGGGAATTGAACCCATACTCTCTGATCAGCAATTTAACCTATTGAATGATCAGCTGGATAGTGGGATTAAAGTGTGCATAGGTTTTTTAGGTAATGGAGTATCTGGCAATAGCAAAAAAAAAAAAAATAAAGTTTCCAATCCACTGGTGCAGGTTTTCACCTTTGAGTGTGGATGTTTTTACCTGCACCTGAAATTAGATTTCACGTCCAAGCTTTAAAATGACATCAGAAGACCAATCCTGAGACATCAGTGCTTAAAAAAGAGGACAGTTTGGAAGGATTAGAGACTCAGACACTTTATAAAAGAGAGAGAGAGAGATACCGGGCTATATCGCACTGCTGTCATTGTCACTGCTGTCTGCATGGGGCAGAGTGTCTTCTAATAGAGAAAAGAACCTGTCCCATTCTGTTTACTGCACACACACACACACACACACACACACACACACACACTGAGCACAAACCCTTCAGCGTGGGAGAGTGACACGAGGATGATGAGAGTGCTCGTACCTCTCAAACACCAGCCGGATGATGAAGATGAAGAAGGCCAGTGGACACGCCACATACAGATCCTCCGTCTGGGGGAAGGTGGACTCCTCAGTGTTCTTTAAATCAGCCCAGGTCACGTTATGAGGCAGCCAAAACCTCTCGTTCCAAAACCACACCAGAAACCCAGCCATGACGCCTTGATCACCTATTTTGGTACCTTGTGTTTTTCTCTTTTGCACTAACCCTAGATGAAGTGTAATGGATGGTCACTGATCTCTCTCTCTCTCTCTCTGTCTGTTTCTCTGTCTCTCTCTTCCCTGATGTATGTGCAGGTCAGGACGATGAGACAGGCTCGGGTTTTGTTCTACAGTAAAGTAAAGACCAAATATACTTTATATTAAGTGCACTATTTGGCGCCAACAAACCGTTATTTTAAACACAAGCGAGTGCGCCTATGTAGGAAGCGTAACGCTATTTATACTTCCGCCTAGTCTGCGGTGCACATAGCTATCGTTGATTGGTGGATTCTCCTGTCAATCCTTCTCTCTTTCCCCGCCCTCCCTCTCTTTCTCTCTCTCTTTTAGCGCAATTCTATTTTATTAGCATGGCTGTAGCCGCATAGTATAAACAGTAATGACATATATTAATAAAACAAACAATAGAAATAACAATAACTTATATAAATTGTAATAATAACAGAATAATAATAATTACTTTTAAGCATAAGCGCACGCTATAATGAGCCACGTGTGTTTAGCATTTGGTAAATGGCATCACCCACCAGACCTACTGGCCACATTGCACCTGGTAGATGCATATTTTAGTTATGACACCACGTAAACATCATTCATCCATTCATCATCCGTCTATTTATTCATGCTTTTCTTTAAATGATGGTTGGTTTAATTTTTTTTAGCAAATATTTCTTGGGTCTAAAAATATAGACAGGCACAGATCGGAAAAGAAGAACAAGAAGAGAAAAAAAACCGAGTGTCCTTTTAGTGAACAGTGGCTATTTGTCTCCCTCTAGTGGACAACGCTTGTTTTACATTAACGGCATTTGGCAAACGCCCGTTGGGATTTAAACACACAACCTTGTGATTAGTAGTCCAACAACTTCAACAACCATTCAGCTACAACTCCTGATTGGTTTGTTTTCATTTAAGCTGACCAGACACTTTAAGTGAAGAAGTGGCAGCACAGTGGTTATGGTGTTGGACTACCAACTTGAAGACCCGACTTCGTTTTCAAGCACCACCAAGCCACCATTGTTGGGCCCCTGAGCATGGCCCTTAACCCCCAATGGCTTGATTTTATAACAGGAAATGATGTAAGTGGCTCTGGATAAGGACATCTGCCAAATGCCGCAAATGTAAATGTAAATGTAAGATACATCCAGCTGTAAAGCTTACAAGCTTCACTCTTTCCTTCCTGGTATGCTTCTAGCCAGGCCCGGTTCTTGCCAGTTATTGAAGGGTGGGCAGACAGATATCCCAGGTGGGGTATTTTTTGGGGGTGTGGTAGATGATGTTGATTTTTCAGTGGGTGACAAGGTTAGAAATAAGTTCATCAGGGGGACGACTCATGTTAGATGTTTTGGGAAGAAAGTCAGGGAAGCCAGATTGAGGTGGTTTGGACATGTACAGAGGAGAGATAGTGAATATATTTGGTAGGAGGATGTTCGAAATGAAGCTACCAGGCAGAAGGCAAAGAGGAAGAGCGAAGAGGAGGTATATGGATGCGATAAACGAGGACATGAAGTCAGTGGGTGTGAGTGAAGAGGATGTAGAGAATAGGGGTAAGTGGAGACAGATGATTTGCTGTGGCGACCCCTAAAAGGGAAAAGTCGAAAGGAGAAAAGAGCTGAGGAGATAAATACTTTTTAAAATTGAACTAAATCAATAATGGAATAGTAAAAATACGGTTGTACTTATCTTCTTGTTTGGTCTTGGTTAAGAAGGCATATATCAAGTTAATATAAGCACAAATATGTTTAAATTACAAATATTAACAAAGGGTTAATTACAACAATCAGAATGGCTAATGACCGGACCAATAAGCTCAAATTCAGGCAATAATATAATCTTTATTGGAGTTTGAGCCAAATAAAAATTAAATATTATATAATATTGTGAAGAGAGAAATTGAGTAAACATTTGAAAAAAATCTGTGGAAAATAGATAGATAGATAGATAGATAGATAGATAGATAGATAGATAGATAGATAGAGAATAGATAGATAGACAGACACACAGACAGACAGACAGACGGAGAGACAGACAGATGGATAGATAGATAGACGGACGGACAGACAGACAGATATATATAGATAGATAGATAATAGATAGATAGATATAGAGAAAAAAGAGATTTTTACTTTATATATATATATATATATATATATATATATAATTATATAGATAGATAGATAGATAGATAGATAATAGATAGATAGATAGAGAAAAAAAGAGAGATTTTTACTTTATATATATATATATATATAATATATATATATATATAGATAGATAGATAGATAGATAGATAGATAGATAGATAGAAGATAGATAGATAGATAGATAGAGAGAAAAAAAGAGATTTTTACTTTATTATATATATATTAGATATATTAGATAGATAGATAGATAGATAGATAGATAGATAGATTGATAGATTGATTTAGATATTTTAGTTTGAGTTTTTTTAGTGAAGTGAGTCGGAATTGTTTTGACATGTGATGATGGATGTTTTAACGCAGCAGCGGTCACATTACGGTCACTGATGCTGTTGACACTAACAGGCTTTTTCAAAGGCACCAAAAATCGATGCATTGCATTTGGAAGCAAATATTTCCACTCTTTATAAATTGCGTGACTGTATCAGTTTCTCCGAAATCCTTGACAGACCGGCCAGTCTTGCGAGTGTAGACCCAGCCGTTACTTACTTACTGCTTTTATCAATTCACAAATTGTACAAGTGTTAATAAAAAAAACTATCTGTCTTTATCAAATTTTGATTGGATGGGCAAGACAGACATATGGGTGGGCTCAGCCTACCCCTGCCCATGCCTATAGCCGGCCCTGCTTACAGCTGGACAAGAATGTCTTTAAGTCTTGAAGCAGGGGTGCCACTAAGGCAGGGGTGGGCACTCTCAGTCCTGGAGGGCCTGTGTCCTGCAGAGTTTAGCTCCAACTTGCCTCAACATACTTTCCTGCAAGATCTTGATTAGTTGGTTCCGGTGTGTTGGATTAGGGTTGGAGCTAAACTCTGCAGGACACAGGCCCTCCAGGACGGAGATTGCCCACCACTGCACTAAGGCGTTACGACGATTTTAATAGCTTACACTCATTTTGGAGACCCCCAGAGATTTATTTTATTAGTAGTAACAGTGTGAAATGGTTGTGGTTGTGGTAGGGGACCCGACCTCATATCCTTTCATAGGGCCCAAAATTGCTAGCAGGGTTCCTGCTGGTAATGTTTCACCTTCCCTGTTCCTGAGTAAAAAATTACAGATGATTACAAATTATAGATGATCCACAAAGCTCTGCTGTAAATTATGGAAAATTACTGTGATATTTTCAGGACCTGGTTACACTCAATTCATGTGTTTATTCAAAAGGGAAAAAAAAATATATTAAACGCAAAAATAATAAACAACAGAAAAAAATAAACATCGAAAATCTGTTACGTTAGGTTTAACTTTGCAAGTTATGTTTTTAGGTGGACTAATGTCAGGTGCGCTCGGAAATAAGCGACACGAGATAATGTGTGATTAAAAAAACACTCGAGCTTCCTCAGAGGGTGGCATTACTTTCAGCAGAACCTCTATGTCATACTGATATCTTTCATGACCTTTACAAAATGTCAAAGCTACGTTCTAGATTATTAATTAATGGTTCTTTTTTTCCAGTTTACTCATTGCTTTTTCGTGCACGTATGTCATTCTGAAACTACCAAAATAGTTCGGGTAGAAACAACCTGCTTAGTTGAGGATTGATAGGATAAGAGAATGAGAGAGAGAGAGAGAGAGAGAGAGAGACAGAGAGACAAAAAGAGGAGGAGAGAAAAAGAGAGAGAGAGAAAGAGACTTGACTTTTAAACATCATTTATTATCAAGTCATTTTATACATGACAAGACAGATTGACTTAATAAATAAGAAAAAACATTAAAAAATATATAAATAGACAGATCAATAAATTAATTAAGTTGAAAAGTCAATGTTTTTTGTAAAAAAAACAAAACCTGAGTATAAAAAACAGAGTATAAAAAACTGTATTGTTCTTTTTTGTTAAAACATTAGTTCTGGAGAGAGACAGAGAGAGATGAAGAGAGAGACGGAAAGAGAGACAGAGAGAAGACGGAGAGATATAAAGAGAAAAGGAACCAGAGAGAAATAGAGATGAAGAGAGAGACAGAAAGAGAGACAGAGAGAGAGAGAAGAAAGAGAGGAGAGAGAGAGACAGAGAGAGAGACAGAGAGAGAGAGAGAGATACGTAGAGATACAGATAGAAATAGAAAGTAGAAATAGAGAGATAAATATGAGAGACAGAGGAGTAGATAGAAATGAAGAGAGAGATGAAGACGGGTAATAAGATTGAGAAGACAGAAGAGAGACAGAGAGACAAGTTATATAGTAGAGAAGAGAGAGATGAACCCTTAGAGAGAGAGAGAGATAGAGAGAGACATGGGAGCAGATAATAAATAGAAAAAATAGAGAATTAGAGAGAGATAACAATAACCGAGAAATAGAATAGTAGAGAGAGAGAATATAAGAGAGACAGAGAGAGAGAAAGAGAGAGAGAGAATATAAACATAGAGATAGAGAGGAGAAATAAAGAAGGCCGAGAGAGAGAGATAAATAAGAGATCTAAGATAGAAAATAGATAGAGAGAATAGACAGAGATAATCGAAGAAATAGAAGATAGAGATAAGAGAGAGCATAGATTGGAAGCATTGTTACAATGTTAGATAAAGAGATATATAAATAGGGACAAAGCAAGCGAGAGCAGAACTAGAGATAGAGCGAGAGAGAGATAAAGAGAGAGAGGGAATAAGATAAGAGAGAGAGAATTAGAATATGAAGAAAAGGAGAGTAAGAGAATAAGATAGAGAGAGAGAATAATAGAAGAATAGAAGAAATCGACAATAGAGATAAAGAAGAGAGATAAGAGAAGAGAGATCCGAAAAATAAGAGAGAGTGAGAATAGAAATATGAAATAAGAGAATAAGAGAGAGAGAAAATAGAGAAATAGAGAGTATACAGAGAGAGATAAAATAGAATAAGATAGAGAATAGAAATAGAAAGTAGAGATATAGAGAGATAGAGAGAGAAATAGAGATAGAATGAGAGATATATAAAGAGAGAATATAGAGAGAGAGATAGTAGAGTATATAAAGAGAGAGAGAATAGATAGCGAAATAGAAGAATAAAAATAGAAATAAAGAGAGAATAGAGAGAGAGAGATAGAGACTAGAGATAATACAGAAGAAAGAGAGAGAGAATAAAAATTAGATAAATGAGAGAAATAGAGATAGAGAATAATAGAGATAAGAGAGAGAGAAATAAAAATTATAAGATAAATAAGAGAGAGCTATAAATAGAAATAAGAGATAGAAATCGAGATTAGAGAGAATGCAAGAATCACAATGAACCCAAATAGAGAATACAAGACAGAGAGAAATATACCAATGAATCCTTACAGAGAGAGCATAATTAAGAGAGAGATTTACATTAGATAAGAATCAAGTAAAACATCCAACTAATCCAAGGCGGTTAATATCTGCAAAAAACCATAATAAGCTAGCAGGAGACACTAGACTATAGATAAATAGAAATACGTGATCGATAATTAGCTCCATGTATAGATCATAGTTAAATAGAGTGACGTATAAACAGATAGAGAGAATAGAACTAGAGATATAGAGACGCATAAGAAATGATATAAAGAAAGAATAAAAAAAAAAATAATTCCGGCTATATAAAGAGAGAGTAGATAAAATAGAGATTAAAAGAGAAATAGCCTAAAATAGCATCAATGGCGAGAGATCAGAATACGAAGATAGAGATAGAGAGATCTGAGAATAGAGATAGAGAGAAGAAATAGACTAAAGAGAGAGAGAATAGACGATGCCGATTAGAATATAAGAGAAATAGTCGATATACAGATAGAGTAGGATAGACAAGAAGAGAATAAAGAAAGAGCCAGCTGTAAATAAAACTAACAGAGGAAATAGAGAGCCATAAAGAGATACAGAGAATAGCGACAGAGAGAGAGAATAAGAGAGAGAGAGAAATAGAAATAAAGAGAGAGAATAAGAGAGAGAGAGAGATAGAAATAAAGAGAGAGAATAAGAGAGAGAGAGAGAAATAGAGAGAGAGAATAAGAGAGAGAAATAGAAATAAAGAGAGAGAATAAGAGAGAGAGAGAGAAATAGAAATAAAGAGAGAGAATAAGAGAGAGATAGAGAGAGAGGTTTGTATTTGCTGCACAATTTTATGAATCCACATTGATTTAGCTAAAAAAACAACAACTAAAAAACAATAAAAAAATCGCTCAAATGTAATCAGTTACTTTACTTTTATAAAATAATTAAAATGTTACACTAATTATTACATTTTAAAAAGGTTCATATGTAAACATTACCAAACTAACCTTCCCCAACACTGTTAATAACTGAAAAAAACTTGTGGTAATTAAATCTGCCCTCCTCATCCGGAAACGTCTAGTACCCTATTTAGGCGCCCTATGAAGTGAGTTAAAATAGTGCGGATTTGGACGCGACCTCCGCTACAGACAGCTGAGTAGACTGTGACGTTTAGCCGCTAGCAAAGCCGCTCCTGTAGCGCAGCCATCCGCAGCATCATGGCGGAGCGAAGTCATTCATCTGCGGCTCCGACTGCCGGCCACAGTCCGCAAGCAGGAGCACCGGCCAGCTGGCCGATTGTCAAGGAAGCGTACGAGCTGCAGGATGTTATAGGTAAGTACAGGGCTGTAAAATTGACTTGTATTGTCGGTGTGTGTGTGTGTGTGTGTGTGTGTGTGTGTGAATGACAGAGAGAGAGAGAGAGAGAGAGAGAGAGAGAGAGAGAGAGAGGGGCCCTGTGCCGGCTTTTTCATGTGTCCGAGCAGCGGCGGCGGCGGCAGCAGGCGGTGGTGGAGGTGGTGGAGGTGCTGGTGGAGTCGCTCTGCAGCTCACTAATGCAATGCGGATGTGACACCCTGTCAGCTTCCCGTCTCAGAATGTAGCATTTAAACACGAGCTGGGCGGAAATCTCACTTTTTAATAGTCACCAAGTTTTCAAACAAACTCTTATGGTGGATAGAAATCTCATAATTTACTACTAAAACACAGGTGAAAATCAGGCTCAGGTCTTCTTCACTCCAAATCTGACTTCATTCTACAGGTATGTTTTAATACACCTTAAATGACTTAGTTAGTGTTAATAATAGGAAGTGGTGGCTTATAGTCCCAGCTCCACCAAGCCACCACCACTGGGCCCCTGAGCAAGGCCCTTAACCCCTGATTGCTCAGATGTATGAGATGAGATAATTGTTAGTCGTGCTGGGTGAGGGTGTCTGCCAAACGCTGTCAATTTAATGTAAGAATGTAATAAATAGCCTGATAAGTTTATTACACATTTATAAAGTAGTAATAATTGTATTATTACCATCGCGTCTTATATAAAACTACATTTTTAATGTAACCCATAACTAATATTAAGAGTAAAATGCTTTAAATATATTTAAAAATAACATACAGAAATTTAGTATTGTCATGTCAGTCATTATCTATATTTAATATAAATGTTGTTATTTCTAATATTATTATTATTATTTGTGTGTGTGTGTGTGTGTGTTTGTGTTAATGTAGTAGTTGAATCTTTGGTGTCATTTCATTCACCTTCAGTCACTTTTTCTTGATGTTCCAGTGACAGACTGTTTCCTCAACACGCCCTCTGTTGGATGATGCTTGCAACATCCTCTTCATCTATTTATTGACTTGTAACGCATTTTTTTACATGGTACTTTACTAATCCTCCAGACTATTAAATAGCAATTTAACCCCAATTCCCTTAGTCATACCTTGTTCTAAACCAAAGCACGGAAAGACCAAACATGCTTTCTATGGCACGGTGCCATTAGATAAACCCTGTAGACGAGCAGCGTATCATCATATCAGCTGATAAGCAGCAGCAGCAGCAGCAGCGCTTTTAAAAAGCTTCTGTGCACTTCATTTGTGCTAGTTTCCTAATCAGGACTGCATTCAGGACCCCCCCCCTCTTATCTGTCAGCAGCAGTTGGCATGGTGTATGTGTGTGTGTGTGTGTATGTGTGTGTGTATGCGCATTATTGTGCATTATAGTGTTTGTAAACAAGCCTCTTTTATTGATCATGTATACAGTGATTAACATGCAGTGTTTTCTGCTGGAAACTGAAACGAGTGAGAGAAAGCATCAGAAGAATAATAAGATAAATCCAATGTAGGTCAGCTCACTATCAGTCAGATTGGGATCAAAACATAAGTTGACAAAAACACAGAGAGAAAACATATTGCAATACAGAGAGACGCAATAGGGACAAAAAAAAAAAAACCCAGGAAGCTAGAAGTGATTCACAAAATTGTTGAATAAACATGAACCACTTCAGCAGGACTACGTAAGGTCACATGTTAGTGGCTTAAGTGAACCAACAAAAGAAAGAAGCACAATACACTATGATCTATAATGACGCTGATACTGTAATAAAGGAAGTTATTGTGTCTAGGGTGGACATGACAATCCCATTAGACAAACAAAAAAAAAAGGCATTACAAAACGAATGAATGAATGATGTAAGGTTTGTTGTTGGCAAAACAAGAATAAAATACTTTAAAGGTATGTATGAATAAAGGTTATGTATTGGGTTAAATGATATCACTCCTAACTGCTTATCAGGAAATCCTTACGTGTGCTTTTTGATACACTATATCATAGCGTTTAACACCCTGCATAAGTTCGAGGTGGATTATAACCCTTTTTATTTGTTATTTGTAGGCAGTGGAGCCACAGCAGTAGTCCAGGCGGCTCTTTGCTATCCTCGACAAGAACGTGTGGCCATCAAGAGGATTAACCTGGAGAAATGTCAGACCAGCATGGAGGAACTACTGGTAAGACTGGAAAAACAGTGCAGTCTACAGTGCAGAAAAAAAATCCCTTAAAAATCTACGTATTTCCAGTCTTGGGCTTGAATTTGCCATTTAAAGCATCAACCATAAAAACAATAGAATCAATGTTAGGATTGTATAGTCGATGCTTTAACTCAGCGGCCCTTAACCTTTTTTGTACCAGGAACCAGTTTCATGCGTCAAAGTTTTTCCACGGACTGGATAGAGGCGCGGGGATTCCAGTAACGAAAACCTTTCTTAGTTCATAGTATGTAATCTGAATGCAATAATGACACTTTATATTGGGTAATTATGATCCTACAAGTAGGAATTTTGGTATTTCCTATTAAATGCAGCTTTTTTTTTGCTGGCAGTGTTTACTCCTTCTGCTGTCCCATCATCTGTTCGTTTCTTCCTGATAAGAATCTAGATCTAGAATGAATTTTGCATTAGCTTGTATCGCTAATGCGTGAAATAGCGTGCCAGAGTCAAGTATGGTAGTGAGGCGAGGGCAGAAACAGTCGTTTTTCCAAAAAATAAGATCTGAAAGACGAATGAATGAAAAATAGCAATAATTTAAACCACAATTTTTTTCCTATGCGGACCCGAACTATGGACCGGTACCAGTCCATGGACCGGAGTTTGGCAAATTTAACCAGAGAAACACTGTAATCTATAGCATGCACTTTTTTTGTATACATTTTATATTTTTTTGTGTATCTACATTATTTCCTTTATATTCTATTTCTATTTATATCTACCGCATAGTCAATTATTTTATCTATAGATTTATTTAGGATTTTAATAGATGAGCATTAAATCTGTGCCAGTAAACAGTAATATAAATTGCTTGCAAATCAACAGATGTGGAAAAATTGGCCTGGTGTTATAATTATGCTTGAACCACAATAACTAGTCTGTTGTAATTACTTAGGAACTATTTTGTTTTGAATTATTGTGATATTGACCTAAAGGGCACTTAAAAAGTTTAAGAAAAAAAAATATATTCTTTTTGTATATTAGTCTTAAAAATATAGTCTTTCTTTTATACTGTACACCGAGACTATCCAAATACTTTAAACTCATTTCCAAATGTGTCAACGGGACTTTTGGGCTTTTAATGACCATTTTAGAACTACTTCTATCTTATATATTATGGTCTTTTGTCTCAATTTAGAAAGAAATCCAAGCCATGAGCCAGTGCAACCATCCGAATGTAGTGACATATTATACCTCATTTGTGGTGAAGGATGAGCTTTGGTTGGTAATGAAACTACTGAGTGGAGGTAAGAGATCTTTCCATTGTGTGTGATTTTCACAAGGCCAAATAAAAGTACATGTCGTAGATTTGTGAAATTTAGTTGGTATGTTAAATTTTTAATTCAGTGAACTATATATGATAAACACAATATAAATATGGGATGAGGATGACGAAGAGAAATCCATTTTGCAGAAACATAGTTTATTACAGCTCAGATGCACAGTAAAATAACAGGCAAAGGTCGGTACACGGTAATCCAGTAAACTAGCAAACAAATCCTAAACGTAATCGCAAACTAAACCAGGCAGAAAACGAAACCAAGCAGACATGAAACGTGACGTGAACGCTCGGCATGTTGACATAGCAAACAATACTTCGCAACGTGCTAACAAACAGAGCTAGCTTATGAAGCTAGCCAAACAGGAAGTAAACCCTAGAACTAGTACTCAGGAGACAGCCCCCCTGTGGCAGGAGGGTGGAATCATTACAATATATTATAACGTATTATATAATAGATATAAAATGTCCTTATCATATATAGTTTACTGAAAATATATGATATAGAAATTAAATATATATGATAAGGACATTATTATTATTATTATTATTATATATAAAATATGTATGAAAGCACAACCCAGTTCCTTTTATACAGTTTATTATCTGCATGAGAGTTTAAAGTGCACGATACTATTAATAAGACCGAACCGACGTCTCTAATAGCAAGCCACGGTGCAACAGGGTTCCGTATAATCCATGCTGCCAGCGATAGTATCCACCTCTGCACTTATTAAAACAATCCCTGTACACAGGAGCTTCTTGTCTGTAGGCTACGCTATTCATACAAACCTGGTAATTTACTGGGGTATTTTTATCCTCTTGTCTGATCAGAACAAAGAATGTGTAACTTCCCTGCCTTAGGCTTGTTCGATATAATAATTTTTGTGTGATATTCTATTGCCATGATATCCAGTGACATTTTTCTCTGCCAGCCATTGTTCATTTCGAAGGAAAATTTAATCTTGGATTGTGTTCCAGTGTTTATTATTCAAAAATACAACAATGTTTCCGCCCAGATAAATTGGTGCAATTGATATGATTTTAGAATAATTTGCACATGATTTGCTCTGCCCCCCTTGTCCTAATCCTAACTGAGTGATCTCTATTCTCAGAACGTAGAGACTTTTACAGAGACAAATGTTAGCTATGTTGACATTAGGATAACTTTTTTATTGCTTACTACCCATTCTACCTTTTCCTAACTGGCAATGCCGAAAAAGCATTTCCTGACTGCACAGCTGGTGCTACTGTAGCTCTCTTATCATTCACTCCCCAGAACCTGCTTCCGGTCTCTTTTTAGGCCATCAGGTGCGGAAGTTAAAATTATTTATTGTGATTTTTTTAAACAAAAATCCGGAGAAGGATAAATCGATATACTAGCCTGTTGTTGTGTATGTGTGTTTCAGGATCAGTATTGGATATTATTAAGCACACATGTAGCAAAGACGAGCACAAAAACGGCGTATTGGAGGAAGCTACGATAGCTACGATTTTAAAAGAAGTTTTAGAGGGTCTTGATTACCTGCACAGAAATGGACAAATTCACAGGTACGGTACTGCAAAAACCTAAAAAAAATATATATTAATGCAATTACATGAGAAATGCATGGAATTTAATTATCAGTTAATTTTTCATGTACTAACATGTCTTAATACTTTTTTAGAGAATAACACTATTCTATACTCAATACCATCTGTGGCTGTGGCTGTAGTGCACAAATGAACTGCCCCGTCACTGGAAAGGAACTACAATAGAGTTAATCAGCTATTCTTTGGGTGGCTGATAATTTGGTCATAACGCAAACTGTGCATGAAAAAAATGTTTTCGCATCTGATGATGTACTCAGCTGGTGGAGTAATATAACAATTGCGGCCTAATTAAGTTCAACTAATTATATCTGATTCCAGACTCAGGATATGTGCATAAGAAAAGGGGTTATGAAATTTCTTACAGAGTGAACTATATGGTATCTATCTATCTATCTATCTATCTATCTATCTATCTATCTATCTATCTATCTATCTATCTATCTATCTATCTATATATATATGTATATATATATATTTACACAGAGTAAACTATATGGTGATTGAATCAGGATATAAAGCTGTAGATACAAAATATCTATCTATCTATCTATCTGTCTGTCTGTCTGTCTGTCTGTCTGTCTGTCTGTCTGTCTGTCTCTCTCTCTCTCTCTCTCTCTCTCTCTCTCTATCTATATATATATATATATATATATATATATATATATATATATATATATATATATATATATATATATATATATCGTGATTGGATCCGGATATAAAGCTGTAGATACAAAATATCTATCTATCTATCTATCTATCTATCTATCTATCTATCTATCTATCTATCTATCTATCTATCTATCTATCTATACAGAGTAAACTATATGGTGATTGGATCAGGATATAAAGCTGTAGATCCAAAATATATGTCGCTAATAAACTGGCAACTGTATATTAATTAAAAAAAGGAGTTAACAGACATCCCTTGAGTCATGAAGTCACAGAGGAAAGAACAAACATATGTTCTTCATGTTTGACCTTAGGGACGTAAAAGCTGGGAACATCTTGCTTGGAGAGGACGGCTCAGTGCAGATAGCAGGTTTGTTTCCTTTTACACTGTCTTTTTGGTCCAGTGAGTATAAGACATGTAATATTTTGGAAACGCTTGATGAAATGCATTTAGTTCCTCTGTTTACTTGCCAGAAGAACTAAAATGGCAAAAAATCATAGCACATAGCGACTTTTAATATAAAAAAAATACATATATATTTTTTTTCTGTGCATAATCATGCCTAAAATTTGTTGTATGTACAATTATTCTTAGAATGTACTTAAATATGTTTTCACAGGTTTGTGGCACGCGTTATTGTCAAGTATCCAACCTAATCCCAAAGTGTTCCAATTAAAACTGAGATTAAAGGATTCAGGGAACTACGACGTTTATTTTCATTATAGCTCTACATTAATCACACCTCAATAGCTGTGAAAACACAAAAACACAGCAGCAATTAGATTGGGGAATCTAGAGTCTGAACATGTTCAACATGCTAGCTCTTGGTTTTATGGATGAGGTTTATGCTGCTTTAGATTAAAACTCTATTTTACACATTTATAAGTAAAAGATACGTTAAACCGTTGTTTTGTGCTTATGTAAAATAAGTGAAAGCTGTTATATGCAGATATTTAGATATTTGTCACTTTGTCTTTATAGTAAGTGATATATATTATAGAAAATATAAATTTACTATAAATATATAGTAAATTTCCCTTTGGGATGAATAAAGTATCTATCTATCTATCTATCTATCTATCTATCTATCTATCTATCTCTCTCTCTCTGTCTGTCTGTCTGTCTCTCCGTCTGTCTGTCTATCTATCTATCTATCTATCTATCTATCTATCTATCTATCTATCTATCTATCTATCTGTCTCTCTGTCTGTCTCTCTCTGTCTGTCTCTCTATCTGTCTCTCTGTCTGTCTCTCTATCTGTCTCTCTGTCTGTCTGTCTTCTGTCTGGTCTGTCTGTCTATCTATCTATCTATCTATCTATCTATCTATCTATCTATCTATCTATGAAATGCTACAAAGCCTTGTGTATTCTTTTTCGTCTTTGGCCTTATAACAAGGTTATAACAGATCATTTGTACTGAAAAAAGACTGGAAATACTCATGGGGAAGGTTTAGTGCAGGCATATTGATTAGATTTATGTAACGAATGCTGACCTTGTTTGCTATTGATGAATAAAGGCTGCATGCTGTGAAACATGGACTTTAAATTAGGGATGCACAAATCATGTAGCTGTTGCTGTCCGGAAACTCTCAATTGCTATCTGAAACAAATTTCAGATACTTTTCAGTTTAGACCTATTTTTGTGAATAAATCTGGACAAATATATTGAATGTGGTGATGCCTGTAGCTTTCTACTTTTTTATTCAGGGTCAAATAGTCAAAATTTATGATTATCTGAAAAAAACAACAGCAAATGCTGATTAGAAAAAGTATTGAAAATGAACAGATTTATAATTTTTAGTTAATCACATGAATGATTTTCACTGCAGACTTTGGCGTTAGCGCGTTTCTGGCCACTGGAGGAGACGTAACCAGACATAAAGTCAGGAAAACCTTTGTGGGGACGCCATGTTGGATGGCTCCCGAAGTAATGGAACAGGTAGGATTGTTTATAAAAATCAACATTGCTGTCGCTCATAGTGACTGACCGCCTCCAGCTTGCTCACACAGACATTAATCACACTGGGATTTCTGTCAGTTACAGCAGAAAAATTTGATAGAATTTAGGATTTTGCAATACACACCTCTATTTACTTCTCAGAATGAATACATTTTCTGTTTTGTATTTGTCTTTTTATTGTCTGTAGGTACGAGGTTATGATTTCAAAGCAGACATTTGGAGTTTTGGAATCACTGCTATAGAATTAGCTACGGGATCTGCACCCTATCATCGATACCCTCCTATGAAGGTGAGGGTATTATTTCCTGTTTTCAGTTCTAACTGGAAAAAATAGGAATCCGACACCTGACAAATAGAAAACACACTGAGGAGTGTTGAATTATTTTCCGTTGTAAATATTCTCTTAGCCTGACTAGAGGTTGCTGTAGAAATGTGGCAACTACAGTAAAAGTTGTGTTATGCTTTAACGGCTGCACTGCCGATTATTGCTATCCTATTGGGGTCACCATTATTAATCTAAATAAGACATCTTGTAATAAATTATTTATTAACCAGCTGTTTTTTTGGGGGGTAGGTTTTAATGCTGACACTGCAGAATGATCCACCAACCTTAGAGACAGACGTCGAGGATAAAGAGATGCTCAAGAAATACGGGAAATCTTTTAGGAAACTAATAACTCTGTGCCTTCAAAAGGACCCGACCAAAAGGTACATCATTTTATTTTCCCATTTGTTTTTGAAAGTCTTTTATGGAATTATTACGTTTCCGTGTGCTTTTGTGTAAAAAAAAATCTTTCTCTGGGTTTCTTGCTTTGTGCCGTACGTTCAGTCACAATCAATAAAGGGCTTCGGTGTTATAAAGCTCCCAGTAGAAAAACTCAGTTACGGTCAAATTGATATAAATGAGCTGGTGTCAGACGTGTCTTTCTAAAGGCTTACTCTTAAATACCTTCTGCGCATAGGTAATTACGCGATGTATTTGTTGTTGTTTACAGGAAACCTCGCTTTAATTAGCTTTTCTAGGTTAATGCCGGAACTGTAAGCCTATTTTAAGTATGCTGATATGACATGTTTACATACGCAAGCGTTTTTCACATCTCCACAGGCCAACTGCTGCAGAACTTTTGAAATGTAAATTCTTCCAAAAAGCCAAGGTACCGGGGTTTTTTTCCCTTTTTTTTTTTTTTTGCAGTGCCATAACTTTAAATAAAAAAAAAAAAATCAAACAAACATTTTTTTTTCTGCTTTATTATTACAGAACCGTGAATACTTGATTGAAAAGCTGCTTTGTAAAGGACCAAATATGAACCAAAGAGCTAAAAAGGTATTTCATTTTCATCACACATTGCTCTGAGTCACTATGGCCGTCTCGGTACAGCTTACACTGACCTGCTCTGGTGTGTGAGGTTTGGTCAGTGCCGTGCTTTTTTTTTTTTTTTTAGAATACCGACGCTACACACATGCTACTTTTTTCCACAAGGTCTAATTACACTCTAGTCTTTCCAGATTGAAAAGAAAGACGTCTTTCAGCGATTCCATTCTGGTCTTTCTGTGGTGGTCAGGTACACGCCTGCCATGTAATGTGCAGCAGTTTATGGCTATTAGACAAAATATATACAGTATAGCACACATTTTAATCCACAATATAGTTGTTTATTCCTTAGGCTGAGCTTTGCAGTGGGTAAATATTGACTTGGTGGATTGGGTTGCACTTTTATTTTGGTTCGTTTAAAGCATCATGGAAAAAACGTTAAAGGTCTTTTCACACTGAAGTACGAAGATTCGTTATCCTAAAAATTCGTCCGAGATTTAAAGTTTATTTCGGGATGTTGATACTTTGCTAGCGATTCTCGAGATTCCTGGAGAAACCGAAGACCCCCAAATTCCGTGAACTAATTGATCCTGTACAGAGACTGGCAGTATGTCAAAGATACTGACACAGACACACACACACATCAAACTGAGGTATTGGGCATTAAACCCATCATACAATATGTTATAACAGTGATTTTCGGGGAAGTGGTGGCTCATGGTTAAGGTGTTGGACTGTCAACCAGAAGACTGTAGGTTTGATTCCCAGCTCCACCAAGCCACCACTGCTGGGCCCCTAAGTAAGACACTTAACCCCGAATTGCTCAGTTGTATAAATGAGATGAATGTAAGTCACTTTGGAGAAGGGCTGTTAATGTATGTTTTGCTTGTATTATGGCTCTAAATAGTCAAAAGACTATTGAGGTCGTATTTATTTATTTTTTTAACGTACGAAAATTACAGACGAAAAAGTGCAAAGACCTTCATCTTAACCTTTTCTTCAATACTGTTAACAAACGAATGCATCAAGTTTTACATAAACAGTAATAAATCAATGAGTTTTTCTCTAATTCAAAGCCGCAACATGCTTCCCATTTTGGTCATTTGACCTTTTGCTTGCTCTATTTTAAGCTGTAACTGTCCCAAACAGCTGCACCACAGCCAAAGCGTGTGTTCTTCATTTCTATAGATTGTGTAGCCTTTGTATCTGTTTGTTGTTGTGCAAATGCAATCAGGTAGAAAGCAGAAGCAAGCAGAAAACATCGCCGATGCAGAACCGATAGATAGATAGATAGATAGATAGATAGATAGATAGATAGATAGATAGATAGCCGAATCGCAAATAGTAGAAACTGTGCAAATTAACAAGTGCAGATAAATACAGTCGTGTGAAAAAATTAGGACACCCCATCAAATATTTAGTTCTTTATTAAGGAATGTTAACATATCAATGGCTTACCTTGTTTTATTTTTTCTCTGGGAAAGAAAGTGACACCATACCCCCTAATAGCTAGTGTTACCCCCTTTGGCTTTAATAAAACACTTCTTGTAGTCATCTACAAGTCTCTGACATCTGTATGAGGAAAGTTTGCCCCACTCCTTAATGCAGATTCTTTTCAGCTGTACGACATTTGAGGGGTTTCTAGCATGTACAGCCCGTTTCAAGTTGTCCTACAGCATCTCAATGAGATTCAGATCTGGGCTTTGACTCGGCCATTCCAGGACTCTTTATTTCTTAGTTTTCAGCCAGTTCCTTGGTGGATTTACTGGTATGTTTTGGATCATTGTCATGTTGCAGGGTCCAGTTCCGCTTCAGCTTTAACATTTTTACAGATGGTCTAAAAATGTTCCTCAAGAACCCTCTGATACATGGTAGAATTTATGGTGAATTCTATATAAAGGTGAGCTGGCCAGGTCCTGCTGCAGCAAAGCAACCCTAAACCAGGACGCTTCCACTTTCATGTTTTACAGTAGGTATGAGGTTCTTTTTCTGGAATGCTGTATTTGATTAAAACCAAACATGTCATACGTTGCAGTGTCCAAATAATTGAATTTTAGACTCATCTGTCCAAAGAACATTATTCCAGAAGTCCTGGTCTTTGTCTACGTTCTCTTCGGCAAACTTCAATCTGCCCTTCCTTTTTGCACACCATGAACCCATGAAAGTTCAAGTTTAACAAAGGCCAGACTGAAGTTTGCCAAAGAGAACGTAGACAAAGACCAGGACTTCTGGAATAATGTTCTTTGGACAGATGAGTCACTTTCACATCAACAGTAGCAAGATCCTGCTCTCGGGGTGAACTTGCTTGGACAGCCAGATCTGAACATGTTGTTTTGAATGTCCTCCACTTATAGACTATTTTGCGGACAGTGGAATGGCTGATTTCAAAATCCTTTGGGATCTTTTAAAAGCGCTTTTCAGACTCATAAATTGCTACAATCTTCTTTTTGAGAGCCTCAGACAGCTCTTTCCATCTCACCATGGTGTTCACTATTACTTCAACAGTCAAGAGCACACCAAACTAAATGTCTCAGGTTTGAATAGGGACAGTCTCCGTCAAAAAGAGGTGGATATTTAATAATAATTTAAAGCAATGCTGAGAGACTCAAGTAATAAAGACTTAAAAAATCTTTCTTTGAAATCTACTTTTAAAAAGAACAATTTCTGATTTTAGCCATTTTAAGTGGAAATAAATGTTGGGATGTCCTAATTTATTCCTCACCAGAAATTGTTCTTTTTAGAAAGATTTTTTAAAGTCTTTATTACTTGAGTCTCTCAGCATTGCTTTAAATTATTATTAAATATCCATATGTCCAAATATGTTAAAAAAACACACAGGCTTTCATAGGGTGTCCTAATTTTTTCACAGGACTGTATGTATGTATGTATGTATGTATATTAATAACTAAGGCTATGTCATTATGTGCATAGAGAAGTGTGTACAAGTATTTACAGAATGAAAAGTGTTAGTTGTTATTATATATTGAAAATGCACTTTTTACTCATTTATCCGGAGGCTGTAAAAGTGTCCAGGCCCCGACAGGAGACACTGACAAATGGGTTTTAATGTGGCTGCTTAGGCAACTGAGCCCACCACTTAAACACAATCATTTGCATGCTAGGCCACGTTTTACTTACAGTCTAGTTACTCATCAGTCTGCAATTACACTTCTTTTTTTTCTGCCTTCAGCTTAAAAAGAAAAACCAGCACACAAGTTATGCAGAATTAATTAACAGGAAGTAACATGGGTGAAAGTCGTGTGGCTGAGAAAGCTGAAGCTGTGACACACACTACAACAGTGTATATAAATAAGATCTATCAATAACGTTTATAGTTTTTTTTTTAAGTGTAAGTGAACTGTTCTTGGTAGAATATCTTAAATATCTCAGAATAAATAATGCACTTGTAGAACTAAAAGCTTTATTATTACTACACCACCTTAATCTTGCTTTGTCACTGTAGAGGTTCACAATGGCTTCAGTCATGCCTCTGGAGGGCTTAGCGTAGCTGTTCTTGCATTTGGCAGTTGATTACTGTCAGCGAATTAGCATTAGCACAGAGAAAGCTTGATCAAGTCATGTCCGATTGGGTGGGACGGAGTCTGTAAATGCTTCTGACAGCAGTTCCAGTCAGCCTGATTTTAGTTTGCAGTGATGAACCTTTGGGAAATGCAATTTTGATAGTATCACTGGGAAGAAGTTTAGGGCAGACGATGCTTTTACTTAGGCATTAAAATAAAAGCACATTTGGGTGTTTTACATTTGCATTTACAGAATTTGGCAGACGCTCTTATGCAAAGCTACTAAAATTTATCTTTTCCAAACAACTAAGCAATTTGGGGTTAAGGGCCTTGCTCAGGGGCCCAGCAGTGGCTACTTAGTGATGCTGGGAGTCAAACCCTGATCTTCCAGGTATCAGCCCAACACTTTAGTCACCGAGCCACCACTTTTTCATTTAATTAGTTGTTATAGCTGTTATAAAATCGTCAGCTCTGCCTTTTATCTCTATAATAAATGTGTGCATTTATTAACTTTGGATAGAAATGTGCACAGCATTATGGAAGATGGAGAACATCACAGCCTTGAGGATGATGTGACCTGAGCACCTCTGAAACCCGATCCAATTTTCTTTCTCTCTCTATCTT
This sequence comes from Bagarius yarrelli, assembly GCA_005784505.1. Classification (NCBI taxonomy): domain Eukaryota; kingdom Metazoa; phylum Chordata; class Actinopteri; order Siluriformes; family Sisoridae; genus Bagarius; species Bagarius yarrelli. The sequence goes on from VCAZ01000048.1 coordinate 490,750, forward strand.
TTTTTCTCTCTCCCTCTCTATCGCTTTACAGCTCAGTTTTACTGGCTATTTTAAACAAGACTTAAACCCACTTGACTGCAGTTACTCTTTTTGCTCGATGAATATATTTTTTAGGTAGTGGTAGTGCAATGGTTAAGGTGTTGGACTGCTACTTGGAAGATTAGGGTTTGATTCCCAGCATCACCAATTTACCACCGCCAGGCCCCTAATAAGAAAGGCCTTTAACCCCTAATTGCTCAGTTGTATAAAAGAGATAAATGGATAAGAACGTCTGCCAAATGCTGTTAATGTAAATCTAAAAAAATATACTGACCTCATGACCTTGATAACGAAGACAGTGAGCTATACTAGCAATACTAATTACATAATTTTTTTTGGTGTGTAAACTGAGATTTACCTTACTCTTCCTGGTGGCTTACAAAACCGTCATTATGAATAAATAAATAAAAAGACCACTAAGGTGTGTAAACATCCCTTTATGCTGCCGCTTTAGTGTTACTGTTTGGCCAACAGGGGGCAGATAAGTTCTTTGGTTTTTAGACAGGCAGGATATCATGGGCAAGATGATGAGCTTGATTCGGCTGGACAGTTGCGGCCGGTATCTCATTAACACAGCTCATATAATTATTTTATATGCTGCGAATTCACTTGAGATGTAAATGTAGTGCTGAAGAGATAAAAACATTTCAGGCAGAAAAAAAGTAATGGCTTCCCTTCATCTCCAGTGCGTTTTTTGTATTATTTTCTGCTTTTGAGAGTCAGTAATAAATGTGAGTAAGTCCGCTGTCAGCTTTAGTGTAGTAGGTGTTTTGGCACCCACTACATTATGAATGTTTGTTTTGTATGTGTAGGTGTGAGGTCTGAAATTACTGACCTTCTTTTGTCATATTCACACACCTAGAGCTGATGTTTGTGAGACTATACATTTTTATATTTTTATATTATATATATATATATATATGTTTTTTATATATATATATATATATATATATATATATATATATATCTATATATATATATATATACACATTTTGGGGAAGGTGGCAGTGACAGTGGAGAGACAGATGGATGATGGCCTGGTGATGTGTGGGTGTGTTTGTCTTTGTCACTTTTCTATGTTATAATCTGGATCACAAATATAAATATTTTTTCTAGAGTGATTCCTTTAAAGGTAGATCAACTCCTTAAATATCACATATACTTTTTACAGCACAGTGAAATTCTTTTCGCATATCCCATCTTAGTAAGTTGGGGTCAGAGTGCAGGGTCAGCTATGATACAGCGCCCCTGGAGCAGGAAGGGTTAAGGGTCCCGCTCAAAGACCCAACAGTGGTTGGCTTGCCAGTGGTGGGGCCCAGGTGACCCAGGTGTTTCTGGTCTTCAGATCAACAGCTCAGGCTGGAGGTGGTGAGGCTTGAACCCAGGTCTTCCTGGTCTTCAGATCAGCAACTCAGCGACTTAACCAATTGAGCCACCACTGCCCCTATATCCACAGGGTCAGGTGGCGGATGAGTAGTTTGTTAAAAACAGTGTTTTAGGATAAAACATAATATATAACTGCCCTAATATCTGCTCCAATATCCACAATAACCCCAACATCTAAAATATTCCCAATAACTGCCCTAATATCCACAGGGTCAGGTGGTGGATGGATAGTTTGTTAAAAACAGTGTTTTAGGATAAAACTTAATATATAACTGCCCTTATATCTGCTCCAATATCCATAATAACCCCAACATCCACAATATCCCCAATAACTTCCCACAGTATCCCCAGGGTCAGGTGGGTGGATGGGTAGTTTGGGAAAAACAGTGTTTTAGGATAAAACTTAATATATAACTGCCCTTATATCTGCTCCAATATCCATAATAACCCCAACATCCACAATATCTCCAATAACTGCCCCAATATCCACAGGGTCAAGTGGTGGATGGGTAGTTTCAAGGTGCACATTTGGAAATACATTGCTTAAGGATAAAACTTAATAATAAGCCATTGGTTTAATGACCTACATTTGGGTTCATGTTAAGGTTGGTCAAGAAAATAAACCAAAATGATTCCTGGACCAGTTTTCCTTAAACGTAAGCTTGTTTAATAGACGATTCTGTCAATGAATCTTTATTTCTAAGTATTAATTATTGATATTCCTGCATTGGTTAAAAAAAATGACAGTTTTAATAGGTTTTAAAAAGAAAGTTCTAATAGGATGATGCTGTTGAATGACATTGTAGCATGACTGCTAATGAAGACTTGTTTTCTTCTATTGTTATGATAAATGATTGAGTTATTTATGTCTAAAGAAATATGCTCAGTATGTAAAATTTATATAAACTGTACAGTAAATTTTACACGTGACCATCTTTCGGCTTCGTCACGACCGGAAATAAATTACAGTTTCCATTTATAGATGAAAGAGACATGAGAAAATACACTATTGTTTGTGTAAAAATGATACAGGAATACATCATTTTCTCAAATGGGATGAATTTCCAAGACTGTCCTTGTCCAGTTAATAAAGTTGTGAGGTTATTTTTCCTCCACTTAGGTGCGACGGGTGCCAGGATCCAGCGGTCGCTTACACAAGATGGAGGATGGAGACTGGGAATGGAGTGATGAAGAGATGGATGAAAGGAGCGAAGAAGGGAAGGCAGCTGTCAATCAAGGAAGGGTAGTTGTGATCATATTTTCTATGTTTCAGTTGACTTGGGAAAAGCCGATAAAATATTTAAAGTGTTGCTTTGGAAGTACGATAAGTAAAATCTATTAAATTGATCTGCCTTTGCTAGATAGGACAATAAGACAGCATGTTTGTTTAATAGACTCCATCATTTATGAATGATCCCTACAGCAGTGAATATTTAACTTTGTGGCTATGTCTGTAGCCTAACAAGAGACTTGTTCTTCACACTTGAAAGCAGTGTGATCAGACAGGAGACACACCTCTTTGCTTTGTTATTCTCTTTGATTGGTGTATGTAGAATTTCTAAGTCGCTGTGAGCTCGAGTCAGGATTAAAAATCAAACCCCCTCCGCAAAAAATCAGCTGCGAATCAGCTTTGCCCTAATGAGGGTGGAGATGCATTGCTTCTGTGTATTGTTCATCATGAGATGCAAATGAGCCAGCGCTGATTAAACTAATGCACAAACAGCTACATCTGTCCATCATTCTTTGTGGAAGAAAACATACATAATATAATCCTGTCTCCTAATTGCTTTTCAGTCGCGGAGGGTCAATAATGAAAACCAGCATGTAAGTGTTCTTTTTATTCCTCTACTTATACTGAAGCTTGTTTGTGTTTAAACACTCTAAATTTGTGTTTCGGTACTTGAAAAGAGAGAAACGTATTCGAGCAATTATAATTGTATGAACACAAACAGGGCTATAAGACAGTCAGTGCCTCTAACCATGTTTACTCATAACCCTTTCTAATTCTTCACTGAAGGCTTGTTCAATGATGTAATTACAAGTATTAAGGTCCTGCATTGATTGAGTAAACCAAGTCATATACGAATATTTGACTTCTGTAGAAAAAAACCCCCCAAATCTATCGCATATGCAGGAGTTGAGATTGTGTTTGTGAATGCTAAGGAAAATTTTCTTGAAAGCCGAATGAAAGAGACTTGCTATTCCCGCTCACCCCATGTGTGTAATTCTTTTTTCCTTTTCAATGCAGAGTGAAGTGAATGCCAACAATATCCCTATAGCAGGCCTGTCCATTCAGCATCCCCAGGTGAGGCTGCGTGGAGAAGTGGATGTAATTGGTTGTGATTCGTGTTCAATGCTGAGAGACTGTGCAACCTAAAGAAAACCTTGAAACCTTCTCTATATCTAATGCTCTATATTCTGATCGCCTCCTGCCATTTTAATGTACCGTCTCCTTTTTTGAGATCGCTTTAGTGACTTATTTAGCATCATTTAACAATAAGGTAGACAGCTAAAAGAGGTGAAAAAGCCACATGATTTTGAAAGAGCAGAACAGATTACCAAGTCATTACTGTACAGTTTACAGTCCAATAAACTGGTGCTAAATTAACATCTCCAAAGGACATTGGAGATCATTCTAGTTACACCATTCTTCCGCTGTACATAGCGGGTGTTAATTTAGCACCTCGGCATTTCAGTGTGTGACACTGTAATTAAGCAAAATGAAAACCTGCAGCCAGCTACAAAATTCTCCAACTGCTGTCGCTGCTAAGCAACAGAAATCGTATGGTAAACATAGGCAAATAGCATTAGCCAACGAATTAAAGTCAAATCTTAAGACTTAATACTATATTTAACATTTATTATATCTAAAATAATATATATCAAATAAATATGGGTTGAATTTAACAGCTGATGATTACACTGGACACTCGTTTAGTTCAACTAGTCCCAGATGGTCGATATTCCCTTTTAGTTTGTATGGTTGGGGTTAATGTATTTCAAATAATATCTTTTAGTATTTTTTCCAAATTAAAGTAAATGAGTTATTTATTTATTCATTCATCTTCTATACCCGCTTATTCTCTAATTCGGGGTCACAGGGATCTGCTGGAGTCTATCCCAGCCGTCTAGAGAGGGAAAGGCAGGAGGGGTACACCCTGGACAGGTTGCCAGTCTATCACAGGGCAACACACACACACACACTTACTCACTCCTATGGGCAATTTAGAATCACCAATCAACCTAACATACATGTTTTGGGACTGTGGGAGGAAACCAGAGTACCCGGAGTAAACCCGCGCAAGCACATGCAAACTCCACACAGAAAGGCCCCTGCATGGGGGGCTGTGAGGCCACGGTGATAACCACTAAGCCACCGTACTGCCCTAATTAATCCAGGCCTTAACATAGATAAAGATAAACTAAACCCATTTCCTTGCCCTGTCTAGCAGCGAAGGTTATTTCAGTTTGTGAGAATTGGTGCGAGTTAGACCGGATTTAAATACAACCTATAGCTATTACCCTGTGGGTCAGTATCCTCGCGTTTCTGACTCGTCGTAAATTAAACAAGCGCGCTGGCGGAACTGGCACAAGAATCTCGGACTGTTTTCTTATTTATGCACCCATGTTTCCTTCTGTCTGCCTGTCTTCCCTCGCTTTCATGTTGGCACTCTTATCTCTCAGTGACATAACCTTTATTTAAAATTGATCAGAGATAGAGTGCCACAGGCACGCTGATCCCCCAGGATATGGGGAATGTTGTGGGATGTCTTTTGTCTTCTACTTTGATATAAGTTCTTAGATTGCAAGTTGTATGAATGTTACATTAAAATGCATTGATGTCAGTAAAAACCCTGTCACGTTATTTTATATATCTGATTTTTTTTTTTTTTGTCTATTGAAGATTAAACCTTTGGAAAAAAGTCTGAACGTTCAGGGTGCAGTGAACATGGTCCTAAGGCTAAGGTAAGAAAATGACCTTTTTTTATTTTACTTTCATATTTCTTAAAGTAAGAGGAAAGTCTGGTATACTCAGACATTCTACCTGTTTGTCAAAGTCTAATAACTGCAATTTGCATACTAAAGAGTGTGTGTGTGTGGTTGTGTGTGTGAGAGACTGGCTTTTTTTTTTTTTCAAAATGATCTCTTTCAGTCAGTCAGGTTAAGGATGTGCGGAACGGAAGTGAATAAATTAAAGCATTATGCTCAGCTGGATTTTCTAAATCGCTCCACACTTCAGTCTTAAACTACAAAACAGTTTCTCAAATCATAAAGACAAGGTGAACAGCTTTCACACACTCTGGTGAACAAAAGCACCCATGGGGCGTCCTGTATTTTTAGCCCTGTTAAACAGCTTACAGTGTGATGACAACTCGCTCAATACGAGTCACTGAGCTGAAAACCGAGTGACAATCCGTGGTAATGTGCAGGTGAAATAAAATATTTGTTCAGAGTTTAATTAAGCCAAATCATAATGAAAGTATACATAAATATACATAAATGTCATACACACGGGGCTTGGAAATTATTCGTATTCTGCTGGAATGAGGAATAGGAGGATCATTAGTGATATTAACATGGCACTGAGGCTCTGGGCAGCACGAGATGTGTGTGTCTGTGTGTGACAGACACAAGATATAGAGTTAGGTAGGAGGACATACTGTCATAGTTATTGCCCTGAATTTAGGAACCTTATATTTCTTTTTTTTTTTATTTATTCCACTTTGAGTATAATTTAAACACCAGCATCAAAATTATTATTACAATTACAGACCCACAGCAGCCACGGGATTATCGAGTCTATTACATACATATTATCATATATTCACACACACAGAGCCTTTCAATAAAATTCAGACAATGAGACAGACTGCAGTGTATATTTATGCAAATTGCGCTCTACTGAAATTGGGCACACACAATAAAACACACACACACCCAGAGTGAAAAAAGACAAAATTATATTTTTTTCAGTTCAGCTGCTTTTTTCTAGCTGTTCTGCGTTTATATTAAACCACTATACTCTGGTTCTAACCCACATCGAGGAATACATACACCTCCTGGACTCTTATCAGTATACTAATCATATTCTCAGGAAGGGACCCAACCTGCGAATTCTACATCCCAATTCCCCCAACATCCTCACAATGCAAAGAAAAAGTATCTTTATTCGATTCATGACATCTAAATAAATGGATTTATTATTTTCTATTTCCTTTTTTAGGAATAGTTTTACTTTCTCGGGGTCTTATTTACACACCTCCAGTTCTACCTCTATAGGCAAAAGGCTAGGGCTGGTCCATAAGCTGGTATAGGTTTTAAATTGCATCAAGTGAAATAGATTAAATAATAGTAATTACACGATTAATTCATAATAACACATGCTTTCCGAGCCACTCGGTTTTCATAGAATTTGTATTGCCCCTTCTGGTCAAAACAGGAACTGTAACAAGTGGCTAAAAAGCCATTGGAACTGGATTTGCATAGCGATTTGCTTGGTGGAGAAGGAGTGGACTTTGCAACCATTAAGCTATTAGAAGGACTTGTCAGAGAACAGAGAGAGTAAAATGTAGTTGAAATCCAGTTAGTATCGCATAAAGAAAAAATGGAAATGAAATATATGTGATGGTGCAGTATATTAGGATGGTTATACTTATATTAGGATAAGTTGAATATACAGCGCTGATTGATTTACGAGTTTAATTCGTTCCGTGACGGCGCTCGTAACTCAAATTACTCGTATGTTAAATCAATTTTCTCTAGTGAAATGAAATGAAATGCCATTAATCTGTTCCTGGTCCCCAAAAAAACACTGCAATTTTTTGTTACATGTTTTTAAATAAGAAAAATATACTTATATACAATATACTGCAATAAACTGGTTTTATTAACTATAATGTACAGCATTTACCTTGGAGATCAGACAACTCCACTTGCTAATGCACTCGCTAATGCGCACGTCTGACTAGCTATCCAGTGAGACACGGGATGCTGGGCGGATGTTACCGTGTTCACTGTGGCGTTTGCTACGCCAACTAGCGGTGGGGCGTCTGAAGCTGGCTTGTAACCTGAATTTTAGCTCGCAACTCAAAGCAAAAAAAAAAATTGGGACACTCGTAAGTCAAGGTACCATTGTATATAATTTTTAGATAGAATGATTGTGTTAGTAGAATTTTGTTTTATAACAAACGTTTAAAATGATTTTTAATACATTTATGCAGTAAAGACTACAAACTGAGAATAAAAATACATGGAAAATACTTAGTTTTACATGCACAGACTGAGAAAAGATTTTTTGGGGCAAATGTCTTTTATGTGTTTTGTAGTATTTATTTATACAAAAGTTTAGCAAACAGTACAGCTGCAGACTGGAAGGCAGTAACGTTAACACACTGCCTTAAACTTTAAAAAAAATAAAGGAAAACAAACATGTTATCCTTTCTACTAAACTGTGATCGAAGTCATGTCCGTCCCAACAACATTCGCAGTCGCGAGCCAGTGCTGGAAAGTAAATGGATTACAGGCCACGCTTACTATCCGAAGCAAGTATGATTATTGAAGCGAGATTAAAGTGTGTTGGATGAACAGTCGAGAGGAACGAAAAGCTGCAACATCATAAAGTGTTTTTTCGCTCCTTCTTAAGCACATCTTATTCAGCTCATCAAGTCACAAGCATTTAGTCGATAATCAGGTGTGTCAGCGCAGGAAGTACGGCGAACTGAAAGCATATACGGTTTATATTTAAAACGCCGTGTTGTACTGTTATTTGTGAGCGGCATCATGAGCTGGTTCTATTTGCTATTTATCTTCTGTTGCCTCATTAGATCTTGGAATGATAGACTCGAGTTTCTATCTCACCCTTACACAAAAACCCAAAGTCTTCCTCTTATACGACTGTTTGCATTCAAGGCATTTTTACTGTCATATAAATTACGCTCAATGAGTTGCACTAAGCTCCGTCAGCTTTCATTACCCATCATGCCGATCACTTTTGACTGCTTTTGTGTAGACATTTGACAGGATTAGCTTTCTTCCTCCTGTTTTCACGGAGATCATAAGCAGAGCTGTTTATTTCCTATTAACGCATAAACCGCATTTTAAATGTGCCAGACAGCTGACTGAGCATTACATTTGATTCGCTTCAGTGATATCTTTTTTTTCAGTAAAGGGTGATTCATATTAGTTACATTTCACAGATCATGCGCCAACTGGAAGCTGCTTTTTTTCTGACAGGTCGGTAGAATACAGATCTTTTCCACTGTCTGGCATAAATACAGCGTAGTAGGATTTAAATACTGTTATCGCATTATACGTCATGCTGTGATCTTACACAAGCTGCAGTGTGGAAGCAGACAGTAAAGGGGAAGGTTATAGGTTCAGTGACTCGCTAATTGATTTAACAGCTCTTTAACTTACTGAGACATTTCAATGTGTTATTTGCCTTGCAAAGCTGTTAGCTTTTAAATCATTCAACTAAGAATGTAGCTATTAGATGTGAAGGACGTGTGAACGTGTAGGGGTTATCTGTTTTTGCTGAATGTATTTCTCTCTCTCTCGCTCTCTCTCTCTCTCTCTCTTTCTCTTTCAGTTTTTTCTTTTTATCTTGACTGTCTCTTTTCATCAACCAACTCTCATTCTACCCCATGACCCCGTGTGCTCCAGCCTTCACTTGGGTGTTGCTGTGTTGACAGGGTGCCATATGTGCATGCCAAACATGAGCAGTGTGTTCACTAAATCAGTGCACATGGGAGCGAGAGGGACGGGAATGAAAAAGGGAGAGAAAGATATAGGTTTACTCTGGGAACTGGACAATAAGATTAAGGTTAAGACTAACGTAGGCCAGACTTGTGTGCATGACTTAGTTGCACTGGGGTTAATCTCCTCTAATGCATATTTGATTTGCTGAACATACTGTAGCCCTGTCAGAAATTGCATACTTCCATACTATATAGTAGGTATAGTAGAGTATGCAAGATAAGTAGTATGTCTGAATCCTTAGTATGCAAATTACAGTACACAAAAAGTTCCTGGATCTACTACTCCTACCCAGATATTGAAGTACATATACAGTGAAGGAAAAATATTGATTTCTTTTTAATCAGTGAAATAATTCTTTAAACCTTTTGCAAAACATGACTTAGTACTTGGTGGCAAAACTCTTGTTGGCAGTCACAGAGGTCAGACGTTTCTTGTAGTTGGCCACCAGGTTTGCACACATCTCAGAAGGTTCCTGCTCCCTTTCGCGGATCCTCTCCAAGTCATTAAAAAAAGCTGATGATTGGCAATTCGAACCTCCAGCTCCCTCCATAGATTTTCTATGGGATTAAGGTCTGGAGGCTGCCTGGGACACTCCAGGACCTTAATCTGCTCCTTCTTGAGTCATCCCTTTGTTGCCTTGACCGTGTGTTTTGGGTTTCTTCTATTTGATGAATAATAAAAGCACCAACTGTTGTCGTTTTTTCACCAAGCTGCTTGGCGATGCTCTTGTAGCTCATTTCAGCCTTGTGTAGGTCTACGATCTTGTCCCTGACATCCCTGGACAACTCTTTGGTCTTGGAAATGGTGAAGAGTTTAGAATCTGATTGGTTGATGCTACTGTGGACTTGTGTCATTTATAAAGGTTGCTGAAATGGAAAATAAATCTACACTTTCTGACCAATCAGAATCAAGAATTCCAGATGACTGTGGTATAATAGTAGACATGTATATTTTATGTGCAGTTAAGCGGATATTAGAGACACTTTATTTAAAGAGTGTCAATATAACTGTGACATCACGCCTCAGTGACATAACGCCATCAGAAAAGCAGGAGGAAAATTACTCTGGTAGGTTTAGTGTGTGTAAGTCACATATAGCCATATCATCAGGCGAGAAGAAGACTCAGCCAGCAAAGAAGGGATAAAGTAAAAAAAAAAACCACTGTGTTATCTGTCAAGAGAAAGAGAGGCTAAGATTTTTATGTCACGCCCCTATAGATGTCTGCTTGTCATCTGAGAAGCTGATGTGCTGCTAGTCTGGTAGTAAACAAATAGAAATCCTCGCACACATATTTGGATTACAGCTTAACTTACGACCCACAGAAAATTCCCACCAACTCTGATATTCTGATCTTTAATACTTAGATTGTCACCATAGTGTTGAATTTAGCAGTGTGTGGGTGGTCATATTTTTTATGCTCAAAAAAGATCAGGGATCTGCTGTCATCTTTATCTGGGATTGAAGCAAACAAAGCCAATGGAACTGTCAATCAAATCAGCAGTTTTATTATTTTATATATATATATATTATATATATATATATATATATATATATAGATATATATATATATATATGGACACAGTCGGATTGTGGAAATTTTCCAAATTTTCCAAAAGCAACCAAAAAAGCAACCAAAAGTGGTGGCTTAGAGGTAAGGTGTTGGACTGATACCAAAGAGACTGGGGTTTGATTCCCAGCACCCCCAAACCACCACTCTGGGCCCCTGAGCTAGGCCTTCAACCCCTAATTGCTCAGATCTGTGAAAGAGATAAATGTAAGTCGCTTTGAATAAGTGTGTCTGCCAAATGCTGTAATTGTAAATTGTATAGTTTAACACACACACACACACACACACCCTAAACCAACTGTGAGTTTGACCTGGTCTATAATTCTATATATAAATATCAGTTATTCATCTTCAGTAATCACTATTCTGGTCATGGTTGCAGAGGTCATATGAGGAACACAGGACACAAGGTGGACAGCATACAAAAATCACGCAGCTAAAGACACGTTATTCATCTGCTTTTGGACTAAGCATTTTTCTCATTGTAAGCTTTTTTTCCCCCACCAGTTTCTTGTGCAACATAATAAGGCAGCTTGTTAAGCATGTTCTAGTATGTATACATGAGCTAATGGATGCTCTCGATTTGGTAGTAAGAGCAAAGATTTAAACGGGATTTTTGTGAAGTGTGAACTCTTTACGATGTGCTCAGGCATTCCTAAGGCGGGGTGGACGAGACCAAATGTCCTTTATTCTGAGCTTTGTCTAATTAGTGGATTTTATCCCCTCTTGCTCTTAATTGAAATAATATATAATGCATTAATTAATAGCCAAATTAAATCAATAAATAAGTGTAGGATAAGATCCTTTAGCACTATCGTGGGGATGTGGTTGGATCGATACCAGAAAGACCGGGGTTCGATTCCCAGCACCAACTGTTGGGCCCCTGAGCAAGACCATTAAACCCTATTTGCTCAGTTGTATAAATGAGATAAATGTAAGTCGCTCTGGATAAGGGCGTCTGCCAAACGCTGTAAATGTATTATTGAAAAATGAATGGGAAAAATTTTTGAGGGTTTTAGCTAAATAATTCACGCCCTAAGTTCAGATAGAGCGCAGCTCAGTTCATTATAAACATGCAGCACAGACAAGGTTTAACGTCTGGCAGCTTGTAACCCAGTTATAACCTTGTCTGCTCTGATACACATCTTTAAGTAGATATTCACTATGTTTACGGTTATCCAGCGGTCGTTTGTGAAGTCTGCTTCTCCAGGCCTTGATGATACTAAAAAAAAATTGAGGAATGTTTATGTGTGATAAACAAGGTGTTATTAATGTTCTCTGCTGTAACACTTTTAAGGAAATTCTTTCTTTATTACGCCAAGTAGTTAAGTCTCGTCCAGCTTCTGAGTGGGTGGCTGGGCCACCATCCAAACTCTCTCTCTCTCTCTCTCTCTCTCTATCTCTCTCTCTCACAGCAGAGCGCTAATTCTCTGTGAATCTTGTAAATGTTGATAAATAATTCCTATGTTACTGTGTAATAATTCTCTTCATTAGTAAAATCACTGCAAAACCACTGCACATTTGACAGGTTGTTAATATTACTCAAATGATTGTATTCGAAAAAATTAGTGAAATTAGTGGATTAGTGACATTTAAGATGGAATTCGGTGAGACTAATAACTGATTATCACAGTGTGTGTGTGTGTGTGTGTGTGTGTGTGTATCGTAGTTGGTTATTTTTCAGCACAGTTACCGCCAGTTTCTGATTATTAAAGCATAGTTTTAGAACAGTAAGACAAACCACTACAGGTATTGATTATGGTAATATTTTTTCATATCCTTGGACAAAGCGTATGAATACCTTTTCTCCTAAATTAATACACTGATCAAAACTTATAAACCACCTTAATAAAGTGAAAATATTTAATTTACAACCTAAAATCTGTTTATAATTCATGAGATTTTACTTATTTTTAAATGTTTAGATGTGATGCTTAAATGTTTTTCTGTAAAATCTTTTGGTTTTTTTTTAGCATCAATTATAGTCTAGAAATTTGGTTATTACATATGATGTTCCTACATACTAATGTTATTCCAACATGGGACAAATAATCTTGTAAAATCTGGTTGTGAGGTCTAAAGAAAATAAACCTTCCAGCATGAAGCCTTTTGGTATGAAATGAATTGGTTTATTTCCTGAGTTCTGAGTTTGACTCTTGTGTCTCTTGGCTGTCTTTTGAACAAATGGACAGCTGGTCTAATCTCAGTCTCTTGGCTGTCTTTCTTTCTCTTTTTTTCCTCTGTGTCGCACAGAAACTCGAGGAAGGAATTGAATGACATACGGTTTGAATTCACTCCCGGCCGAGGTGAGGGCTGCTCCAAACACATTAGCATGCGAGGCCTGCGATTACGCAGATGAGATTGCTGTTGCTGTGTGTGTAATTTAGGTATTTTAAAGACATACTGTATGACTCAGCAATAACACTTATTACAAGAGCTATCTGTATGAGTGGTTTCATATCTGTACCATGTGGATTTGTATATTTGGGGATTACACATTTAATTGTACATTTATTTATTCTCTTAACATTGTTTTTTCTGTAGATACTGCTGACGGGGTTTCTCAGGAGCTGTTTTCTGCTGGTCTGGTCAACGGGCATGATGTTGTAGTTGGTAAACTCACAGAGCTTTTTTATATATATATAAGCATTATTATATATATAGCTTATATATATATATATATATATATAATATATATATATATAATATACATTAAACATGACATTTTAACTGAATCTACAGCTTTTATAAGATTATAATATTGTTTTTATTGTTTGTCATGTGTATGTTTCAGTTGCTGCTAACCTTCAGAAAATTGTAGAAGACCCAGTTACTTATAAAATGTTGACCTTTAAATTGGTGAGTACCCTAAAGTATTCAGTCCAGAATAATCAAACTCTAGATCCAAATTAGAGCATGACACAGGAGCGGATTTTTAACCCTCTACCGTCCCACTCCTACAAAAAACAATCCTGTTCCATCTCAATTCCATGAAAAAAAAACAGGGGGGGGAAACACCTGTCCCCGCCCCAATCCCATAATTAATCGTCATTTTAATGTCTGTTACCTGCGGGATTGTCAAAAAACAACAGCCTCCAGCTTTTATTTCTGACTCCACTTTATGATTTTTTTACAGCAACAAAGGTGCTGCATTCTTCTTTTTATATTATTAGCATACTTAGTGCAATACGAACTGTTACGGATGTAAAGCATGTTATTCACTTACCCACTTGCGGGGATGTGGAAGCGCAGTGGTTAAGGTATTGGGCTGCCTATTGGAAGATCAGTGTTTGTTTCCTAGCATCACCCCCATTGGGCCCCTGAAAAAAGGCCCCCTTAAACCCCAGTTGCTTAGTTGGGCGTAACGCTGTAAATAGTATAGTATAGTAGTAGTATATTCAATTCATTGTGTAAGGTACGTGTACAGAGCCAATGAAATGCATTTTTCGCATATCCCATCTTAGTAAGTTGGGGGTCAGAGCGCAGGGTCAGCTATGATACAGAGCCCCTGGGAGCAGGAGGAGGGGTTAAGGGTCTTGCTCAAGGACCCAACAGTGGTTGACTTGCGGAGGTGGGCTTGAACCCAGGTGTTTCTGGTCTTCAGATTAACAACTCAGCACCTTAACCATTTGAGCCACCCTGCCACCCTGGGTAAATGTACCCAGCCACCCAAAAACAAACAGGAGGAGAGTATAATGAGAGATGGGGGCAACTAGAATCGAGTTCAAAATTAAAATATATAGTAAATATATATATATATATATAGTTAAAGTGTATTATAGTTTTATTACATTATTACCCAGTCCTGCCCGATCCCCTAATTTTTTCCTGTCCTAGTCATGTGATGTAGATTGAATCGATTTCTTATCCCACAGAATCCCCGAAAAAATGTCTTTTTGTTTTCATTCCTATGCGTTCAACTAAGTCAGCTCTAAATTAATTTTACTAATTAACTTTTGTTGCTGTAATATGAAATAAATTAGGTATTATTATAAGTTAATATTATATTTAAATACCTTTGTCACTAATAGATTATAGTTAGCAGTTTACCTCACGGATGCTAAAGTGTGTATAGGCATTATTTAAAAATAATAATTTTATCCAATAGATGAACTGATTACATTTTGACTGAACAGCAAAATACACGTATCAAAGCTTGTTCTTTGTCAATACCGTCCTTCCAAGGCTTAAAGTAGAGTATTTTGGAAAAGGAGTAACAGGAATGTCTAGACATTTCAGATGTCATTAATGTTGTTGCTCCACTGACTAAAGTTTTTTTCATTAAGGGCTCTTGAGTTCTCAATAGAAAAGTGTTTGCTGTATTGTTTGGTGATGCTAAGATCCTAAAGCTGCCACAGCCATCCTGTTGGTCGTTTTCTCTGGGTTGGAGGTTCGGTATATCTATAATCCTGTTTATCACTGTAACACTCGTCGACTATAGGCATATGTGAGCTCATGTTTATGGAAGAAAGTGACAACACTTTCCTCACGGGGTGGTTTGGTGCTTTGTAATGACGATACAATTGATTGGTTTCATGTACTGGATGAAGCATGTGTTAGCCTTCAGCATCACCAGTCGATAGGGTTTTAGTGATGGTGAAAACGAACAGACAACTGGACTGCCACCGCAGGGGGAAATTTTGTATAATATTTATTGCCGAATAAACATCACAACATGACTGTAGACATGCAGATTTTTTTTTTTACTGAATATAAAATGGTATTACCCAGTAAATTACGTTCATAAAAACATCTATCATGTACAGTTTTTTTGGTAAGAGGTTTAATAAGCTTTTTACACATCCCTGCATTGGCATGTGATGAGAAAAGCAACCCAAAGGCACTTTTCTAAGCAAAAGTTTAGTCACCAAAATAAATTCGTTTTCTCTTTAACTGGAAATCTGACTCGAAAATCGATGTCTATTCTTTTACACTCTGTTCCATTGTTTCCCCTAATTCAGTGCTAATTTATAAGGCATCGTGTCTGGATAAAATCTCACACTCTACACTCTATAAACATGCCCGAAAAATGGCAGAAACCTGGTTTAAATGTGTATCTCATTATGCTCACATTATTTTTTAACAGTTTTTCTGCAATTAAAGTCATTATTTAACAGAAAATGCATTAGTGTGAAGCCCGACGAGCCCAAGCTTTGCAGATGCTTCTCTAAGGACTATCAATGATGTAGTTTTTCATTACAGATGTTCTCATTGGGAGTTTTTTTAGACACAGAGCAACAGAGGACAAATGATGCTGTGGTGTGTTTTTAGAAAGTTTTTTTTTTTTTTTTCTTTTTACATCATGCCATTCCTGCCGCTTGTCCTACGTCCTGCTTCAATACGATGAAGATGATGATGCTTGAGCCTTTTCATTGCTCGAGGTCGCTTTACATAGTACATACCAACAAAGCCAATACAACACATAAGGCCAGTGAAGCCAGATTATCCAATATGCATATTAAACAGATACGGTCTTAAAGGTGGACAAAGATGATATATTTCAAAGGGTAAGAGGTAGTGCATTTTAACACTATAGTGGACATCCGATAACGAGGAACCGTCAAGAGACCAAGCTCAGATGCACAGTAGGTCAGACAGATATAGAGGCGAAAGACAATTTAATGCCTTGAATGTTTTGAAGTAGTATAAGTGAATACGTGATGCCACAGGTAGCCAGTAAATATCATGCCGTAGAGGAGTAATGTGAGCAGAACACCTGCTGGAGGTGGAGAGTTTTGAACATGGTGGACTTGGTGTGATTAATGCATGGATTAAGATTTCAGCATCAGGTGGAGTTCGAGAAGATCGAAGGGTTATATTGCAATATTACAAAGATGGAAAAAAGAAGTTTTAACAACAGAAACTATGTGAGAGGCAAAAGATAGTGATGAGTCAAATAGGATGATGTATTTATTCTTAGCAAAAGACATCAGATAGATTGTGGTGAATGGTGCAGTATGGGCCAGACCGTTTTTAATTACTTCTTTAGATCACTCCTTATAAGTAGTGCAGTAGAGGTAAACAACATCTGTGCTGTAGTGTACTGCTCCCCACGCTCTGATCCTCTGCGCTGCAATGTTTCCCTAGCAGCTGCCTGTTTCTGCTGGCAAATCACAGCTTAGCTAACTCAAGGGCTCTTTCTGAAAGCACATCCCTACGCCTGTTTCATAAGAAGAGCAAACTAACGGGCTTGATCATACAATAATCTAGTAGAAATCAAACAGGTACATAAATGAGGGGTGGGATTTTAACATCCCTCCTATTATATCTGATGTGATGATTACAACTATCGCAAGCTCGCCTTTGTCTCGTTTTTTTTATAGCAAATGCTAGCAAGTCTGCACAACCCTGTTAAAATTAAAAATCCCATGTCAGATGTGATTCCAGCTTTAATGTGATATTACAATAAACAACAGTTTGCAAATAAATTGAATAACAAAATTCGTCAAAAAAAACCCCTCTGCATGTAATACAGCACCCAAGTCTTTTTAGGTAAGTGCTAATCAGCTAAGCATATCTTAATTTAGCAATTTTATGCCACTTTGTCTACAAAAATTGCTCCAAATCTTTTAAAACTGTAAGGGGCATTTCCTGTACAGGGCCCTGTTCAAGGGTTTATTGATAGGATTTAGAGCTGGAATTGGACTATAACAAGGTGATTGGACTATAACATTTCATTGATCTTATTCTTCTGTAGACAGAAGAATAATTGTGCTTTGTATCTATATTGATTGAGATTTAGAAACCTCGCTATCCTGACTAGCGCCTTAGTCTTAGCTAAAAGTAAGCAACCTATAGCATGATTCTCCCACCACCATGCTTCATCATAAGTTATGAGCTGCTTTGTTTTTACACCAAAGATCTAGTCAGTCTATAATAGCTTTGGGGTTATGTATTATTTTCTATTTCTATGTAAAGGTTTTATTTAATTTTTTTTTCTTTGTCACATGCAGGGAGTAACAAAGAATTACATATAGCTGCAAGACATTCCTGCAGCTCCTTTACTGTTGTTGTGGATGCTCCATTTTCGCCACTTGTACATGACGGCCTTGACCGTCTTCCACGTTGTATGTAATGTTTTTAAAAACTTTTGTACGATACCTTCAGACAGGAGGCTAATATGCACGCTTTGTAAGCTTTTTTATAGGCTATAGGTTCAGCAGTACCAGGAAACCAAGATGACGAGCTGAGCTTTATATGGGGCTTATTGAAAACCCTTGAGTAATATAATAATCATTACGTAATATGATCATTAACATTTATCTGCACAAACGTTGGACACGGTTATTATGCAGTTTGGATGGTTAATGGATAAGTCTGTGCACCGCTTACATGCCCTATTATGAATACCTGCACATGTTTGCAACCTGGTTAGTGAAATAGATATTTATTTGTACATTTTTAAATGTTTGTTAGAATATTCCTGGATAGTATATGCCATTCAAGGTAGAAAAACCTGTCTGCGATAGGTGCTACCGGAAACTCTAAAATCTGTCAATCTTGGAGGTCATTTGAATAATCTGATTGTGAGTCCAAAGAATGTATTTCAGCAGGTGAAAGACTGACGTCTGGACAATTTTCCTGTGTGACTCTAGCCGAAATATTTTAAAATGTCAACTTTCAATTCAAAGGCCACTCCCTGCTACAGTACAGCTATGAGGAGCAGCAGCTGCGTGAGAAGGTTTAATAGGACATGTTTGTTAACGTCCCACGCTTTGCAGAACGTAAAACACAATCATGTTTACTCAGCTATATAAGGCTGAGACAACATTTTTGTCCCGCTGCAGGTAAAAGCAGGGTAAATATGCATTGCTTTCCTTTTTTTCTCTTAAAATATTTAGCTCTGAAGATTTATGGGGTGAATGTCGTTGCACAGCGTTCTCTGCAGCACCGTTTCGTGGTCCAAGTGTTAGAGACGTGTTTTTCATCAGCAGTCCTTTCAGCTTTGGAAAAACACACCCATAACTCGACTGTAAATTGTTTAGAGCTGTCGGGCCAAAATACGCTGTTCTATCTATATAAGATAAAGTGTGTAAAAGAGGGTTTGATCCCCTCTGCAGAGACGCGGTGTGTTAGCTGAGACACCGCTGGACCAAAAAACAAATGTGTGTACTTAGCATACACAAAGCTAAGAAAGTCTTTTCCGACAGAGGAATTTTGTTTTTATGATCATCCACCTGTATCTTTGCCACTTTCCATTTTATTTTTCTGATCTAATCTATTGTCTATTCTATTCTGATCTAATTCATTGTGAGCCATTGTATTCTAATTTATTCAATTATTCTATTCGGATTTATTTTTTTGTTCTGATCTATTCTATTTTGATCATTTCCATTCTATTCCTATCTGTTCTATTGTAAGTCTGATCTATTCTGTTCTATTCTAAGTCTGATATGTTACAAGTTCCATCTATTCTGTTCTATTCTTATTTTGATCTGTTCTGTTTTATTCTGATTTCTTCTATTCTAATTCCGATCTATTTTCTATTTATCTGTTCTGTTCTATTCTATTTCTTAACTGTTCTTTTCTGATCTGGTTTATTCTATTCTTATTCTGATGTATTCTGATCTGTTCTATTCCGATTTGTCCTATTCTATTCTAATTCTGATCTATTCCAATCAGTTCTATTCTAATTTTGATTTATTCTAATCGGTTCCATTCTAATCTATTCTGATCTGTTTTATTTTATTCCCATCTGTTCTTATCTTTTCTATTCTGTTCTATGTTTTTCTAATTCCGATCTATTCTGATGTGTTCTATTCTTTTCCGATCTGCTCTTCTCTTTTCTATTCTGTTCTATTCTATTCTATTCTATTCTATTTTGATTCTATTCTATTCCGATCTGTTCTTCTCTTCTCTTTTCTGTTCAATTCTATTCTATTCTATTCTATTTTGATTCTGATCTATTCCAATCTGTTCTATTCTAATTATGATCTGTTCTAATCGGTTCTATTCTATTCCGATCTGCTCTTTTCTATTCTGTTCTACTCTATTCTAATTATGATCTGTTCTAATCGGTTCTATTCTATTCCGATCTGCTCTTTTCTATTCTGTTCTATTCTATTCTGATTCTGTTCTATTCCGATCTGTTCTATACTAATTCTGATCTATTTTACTTGGTTCTATTCTATTCTAATCTTTTCTGATTGGTTCTATTTTATTGTATTTTAATGCTGATCTATTCTGATCTGTTCTAAAATATCAATGACAAACTCGATGTGGAAGCTGCTCAGACGCAGCTAATAAATAGTTTAACGAATGTTTTTTTAATTTCCTGTAGCTACTTATAATGTATATGTAAAGAATCCTCATTTAATCGTTAAAAACAGCAAAGAAATGACTTTTTTTCAACTGGATTCAGAGAAAGTAAAGATTATCTGTGTTTTTTTGGAAAAGGAAAAAAAAGTGCTAAATTTGGCGAAGTGACAGTTATTTTTTATGGTCTTGGCTTGCTGATATGAAGGTCATAGGTTCAATTCCCAGAACCACAAAGATGCCACAGTTGGGCCCCTAACTGCTTATTTAAGTCTCTCTGGATAAACGCACCTGCAAAATTTCAGTACAGGAGGTTTTTTTTTACTTGCTTTTCTTTTTCACTGTCAGGAATCAGGTGTAGAAACAGCTTTGTATGGGTCATGCATCATCTGTGGGGACCATAAAATGCTGAGCAGAGGCAGAATGAATGGATCCTATGCAACAGCACTCCTCCACCTCGTCATCTGTAGCACATCTCAGTGCACACACACACACAATTTTACTCACACGCCTCCGCATCCATTACTACACTGAACACTGATATTACAAATTTCCTAAAACTAGGAGAAACATTGGCTTCGGTGGGTAATTAAGTGCCAACATCAGCACGCTTCTAAATGTCAGCCACAGGCTAGCTTTATTTTCCCTTATGACATCATTTTCCAAAATTGCCACAGTAGTTTTAAAAAAATGGGCAGTTTAAGCTATGATGGGAACATCGTACATTTACATTTTGGCCATTTGGCAGATGCCCTTTTACAAAGTGACATTTTTATCCACTCAAGCAATTAAGGGTTAAGGGTCCAGCGGCGGTGGCTTGGTGGTGCTGAGGGTTAACCTCACAATCTTCTGATCAGCAGTCCAACACCTTAACCACCGAGCTACAACATCCCTAAAGCCAATTACTAAACACACACACACACACACACACACACTATATATATGTTTTTCTACAAAAAGGAAAAGATACATAAAGAGCAGCATGTTTGCCATGGTCAGTACGCAGTGTGATTTTCATCTTAAAGGTACAAATTATACTGAGGTGATTATGTAAAATCGTTTATTTTCACTCCCACAATGTGATTTATTACTTTGGGATTGGCAATTATCCATAAATTAGTATGGCCATAGGGCAGTTATTACATTAAACATGGTGGGTGTAGAATTTATCCTTGGATTCCTGCTTAACCTAATTGTGTGTGTGTGTGTGTGTGTGTGTGTAGGCATCTGGCTGTGACAGTACAGAGATCCCTGATGAGGTGAAGCTAATTGGCTTTGCCCAGCTCAGTGTTACCTGATGACATTCCTTCTGAGAGGATGGAGGAAGAGGATGGGAGGAGGAAGAAGGATTTGGATCAGAGAGACTGAATGCTGAAGAAAGTGCAGACTGGAGGATTAGAAGCCAGCTCCAGTTTATTCCCAACTCGAGCTTCTCTCTCTCTCTCTCTCTCTCTCAGCTTTATTTTCTTATTTTAATTATCCCCTAACTGTCAGTAACTAAGCAATCAGTCAACAACTAAATAACACACACACAGTCAAGCTTTCCTTGCCGTACATTTTACTCCTGTAGTGTCTTTCCTCAACATTCCACCTCCTTCTACCCCCCTTAGCCCTGCTAACTTAATGCTCTCAGGTGGCCACAGCCAGCAATCACACACACCCTCAATAATTGTGTTACATTTGCTCTTAGCAAAGCGATTATTTATTATTATTATAATTATTATTATTTATTGGGAAAAGCCTTCACTTTTCCTTTCCTGGTTTTTAATGATGAATTTTTCTGACACGTCCATTAACAAAGGAAAACTTGGTGTTAAGTCAGTCAAGTCCTCATTACCTCCCGATCTATATTATTTATAACAAATAAACACATTCTGATTTCGAATTCAGTCAATGAATATTGGTTAAAAAAAAAAAAAAAATTGATGATGAAACCACAATTTTCCCCGTAGAACCCAAGACGAGAGGAGGCGAGAACCGAATGCTGCCATGTGCACATGTACTTGCTTATTTTTCAGGACAGTGTTGATGCTTAAATGCTAGAGGTGCCTTGTTCCTTAATCCGTGCCTAAGAACACAGGCAACAAGCCGAAGCTGTTTATAACATAGTCCGCTTTACGTTGATCACCCGAGTAGAATTGCTTGGCAGTCGATTGCGTCATTTCAAAGTATTTTTTTACTGGCCAATGACAAAGCTTTAATGCACTTTTAAGTTTGGATTGTGCAATGTACACATGCTTTAAACCCCCCCCCCCCCCAAGCCCCCCCCCCCCCACCCCGAACCATTATTAAACCTGCCCTACGTCCCGATTTTACACCTACAGCTTTGATTTACATCAGAAAAGGTTGTTATTATAACTGATGCACAAGAGAACTGTGATAGTATGCAGGGAAGAAATAAAAAAAGCCAGCTGCAGTGTATACAGACGTAGCCGTGATCTCCTGCTGCATAAGCCAGCATGCATCCGTCAGATTTTTTTTTTTTATAACAGAAGAAAATCATACCCAAAAAATTATTCATGATTCCAAAATCCATTAATAGTTACTCCATTTCCAACTCTACTTGAAAATTTACGCTCAATTAATATAACAATAAATATTATTTTATGAAATTGTGTCGCATTTTTGCATCTTTTTACACATCATTATGTTTCAACTGCAGAAAAACAGTAAGCTATAATTATTACCAGACGAGACAGCCAGGTGTTAGAATTAAATATGATTGTCATCCTTTCTGAAGATGGTTATCGGTTTTATTTTCAAAGGATATAATTCATCAAGCAACACAGTTATTAGATTATTATAAAGTCAAATTAAATTATACCCACCCGCTCATTAGCACAGCTTTGTACAGGCTTTTTTTCTAGACTTCAAGGCCAGACGGGCTGTTGAGAAAATTTATATCCAGTGATCAATGCTGCGTATATCACCACAATCAGCGGGCTTTCACTGACTATAGGGCTCAATGATTGGGCCATCTCGTATAATTTATGCGTAAATAAATCTAATTCTGTAGGATTAATAATTCATTAAATGTTATAGCATTATTGCTGGCCTGAAATAGCCACTCGGTCTTTTAGCACATCTTATAGCCGCATGCTGAAAGTCCCTGGAGATCGAGTCAATTTGTCACTGGCACTGGAAAAAGTTTGGTGAGACAGATTTTTTTTTTTTGCAGCAGCAGCAGCTTGTGTGTTTTTACGCTTTCCGCTAAACGACACTGTTTGTCAGGATTCGAGGCAGGAGTTCTGGTGTTCTTTTGCTGAAAGCGCCCGTTGAATTTTAGCTTCCTCACACATTTCATATGGAAATTATTCTACACTCAGTGCCTGGCGGACACCTGCAGACTTGCTGCAATTTCCTCTGTAGCTGGAAGTCAAAAGACATTTATGATCGCATAATTAGAAAATAAAGACTACGCTGAGGAAATGCACATGTGGTAATGATAATGAAACTTCTAAATCAGTCCTCGAAAAATGCACTTAACTAAATGCAAAAAAAAAAGAAAAAAAAATGTCATACTTCAAAATGACAGTTTGCATTGCAAAACAAGGGCGGATTTCAGAACGGATCTTTTGGAAAAATTTATTTTTCTGTGTAAGAGTCATTTACAGGAGGGGTTTAGCTTTAGAAGAAGATCTCGTGGCTGTGAAAGACTGGATCACATCAGCTGTGGAGAACTGAACAGTCCAGTCCACATGTTTTTGTGCGACTAGTCTCATTAGAGTAGTTCAGTGGGGCAGTACCGGGTAGTATTAAAGAATATAATGCTGACATCATGTTTACACAACTTAACTACATGACCGCATGACAATTGCATGCCAAGTTTTACAACAAAAGTGTCATTAGATTAGTGACGGTGACTGACTGACTGACTGTTTGGTGTTATATTAATATGCCCTTTCTTTAAAAAAAAAAAGAGGAACTGACCATCCCCTACTTTCTTACACTGACTCACACACTGACCATCACTCTCATTTTCAAAAAAAAACTGACTCACACACTCACTCGAGCATGCACTCACTCACCTGCACACTTACTCTCACTATCACACCACATGCACTCACCATCACCTATTTACTTCTCACTTCACTCAACTGAAAACACTGACTAGTTGACACAACACTCACTTCACTCTCACTCGAGCATGCACTCACTCACTCACTGGACCACTCACTCATTACTGACTCACACACACACTCAGCACACTCACTGCACTCACTCACTCACTGACTCTCACTTTACTGACTCACACACTCTGACTGCACTCACTGCACGCACTCACTGACTGACACACTCACTCCACTCACTGCACTCACTGACTTCTCCATTTTCACACTCACTGACTCACACACACTCACTCACTGACACACTTCTCACACACACTCATTGCACTTACTGACACTCACTCACACCACTGACTCACTCACTGCACTCATTCACTCTGCACTCACTCGCTGCACTCACACACTCACTCACTGCTCACTCTCTCATTTACTACCTCACACACTCACTACTGCACTCAGCACACTCACTGCGCACTCTCTCAGACCACCACTAATTTACTGACTAACACACCACACACACTCACTGACACACTGACTCACACACTCACTGAGCAGCACTCACGCACTCACGCACTTCACTGACTCACTGACTCACTACTCACTCACTGCCACTCTCACTACTGACAACACATTTACTGACTTACACACACACTCACTCCAGCATGCACTCACTGCGCACTCACACTCACTGACTCCCACTGCACACTCACTCACTGACAGCATGCACACTCTCGCACTCACTGACACACTCTCTCATTTACTGACTCACACACTCACTCGAGCATGACCCATGCACTCACCTCACTGACACATCTCTCATGACTCAAACTCACATCACTCACCGACTCGCAAACTCATTCACTGACCCGCTCGCCTGCTCATTCACTGATGCTCACACAGCCACTGACTCACTGACTCACTCACTCGCCCACTGACTCGCTCAACTTGGAAAAAACTGGATGCGTTGTGTCATGGTTTATATATTAACACACACTACCGCAGCATTTTATCACTTAGTAAACAGAGGCCTCAGCTATCACAGTGGGATTAAACCCAACCTGCCATCTTGGTTTAGGAAATCTGTGGGAAATGTTTCTTCAAACAGTGGTATTAGCAGGTTTTAAGGAAGGAGGAGGAACTCTTGGGAGTTTGGGTACTGCTTCTAAAGAAGATCACACTAAAGCTGCAGATCCACAGAATGTATTCATGAACAAATAGGAAAAAAAATTACAAGCTGAGTGTTAGTGGGACCAGAGATTTTTACATGCGTAGAAAGAAAAATAATGACTGAGAACTTTATCAAACGGAAACGGCAGCACATTGGTGGTTTTTTATGCGAAAAAAAAAAAAGTTTCACAGTATAATACAACAATACAACAACCTCCCGTAATTACGGGTTACCTGGTATTTACTAGTATTTACACAATTAAATGTCACAAATCAGTCAATATTATGAGCGAATAAAAAAATAAACACAAAAAATTACATTTTGGCCCGCCCACAATAAAGTTGTAGAAAATATAAAGTTTGCCAGTCATTTCGAATAAATTTTTTTTTTTTTATATAGATTAATATGTAAATATACATGATAATCATTCCTCCAA
Organism: Bagarius yarrelli; assembly: GCA_005784505.1. NCBI lineage: Eukaryota > Metazoa > Chordata > Actinopteri > Siluriformes > Sisoridae > Bagarius > Bagarius yarrelli. Next base: position 516,426 of record VCAZ01000048.1, read on the forward strand.
GGAACGTCTTTACAGGGCCTTTTACCAAATACAGTAAATGCGCTTCATAGGATACTCAGCAGTGAATAATCAATACACTCTAACATGGCCGACACAGCAATGATACATGATAAGCCAGCTGGATCTGAAATAAGGATAGAAGCTAAGTGCCGATTACAGAAATAAATAAAACGGTGTTATAGCTACTATTATAAATAAAGAGTAATACATCTTTACATCTTTTTTTTTCCAAAACAAGAACCATTTTCCTTTAAACACACCGACAATCAGAACTCGATCGGTTTACACATGAAACAATAGCATCTGTTAGAATAGATTTCTCTTAACATTATTAGTTTTCACACTTGTCATTAGTGCTGATTACATCAACACATTTTAATCACCTCCAACGAAACGCCGCACACTGAAAGGAACTTGTGTCAGGGACATTCAGGTGTCCTCAGACTTCTCGAGAATTCTTACAGTGCAGAAGACTGTCGATGCATGACGGCCGGCACGGCATAAACACCAACGCTGTCAATCTATTTATCAGTTTACTTCACAGTTGCATATCAACAGTAGCATTTTCTTCACTCATACATGTTCCTCACTTCCTTTAGCGAATCAGGCGAGTCATTTTGTATAGGCTCTGTTGATGTATACAAAAATATCTGCGCCATTGGAGTATTCCTCAGGAGTTCCTAACATTTGAGGTGTTTCTTGCTGGACATGTCGTTCCAGATGCGGTGTATCTCTTCAGGAGAGATTTGGTGCACCGTGATAACTCGCCGGTATCTGCAGAGGCTGTACGCCATTTTCCAGTGATTGAAGCCACTGTTCTGATACGGGTGAATACCAAGCTTCCGCAAGCAAACGCCCACGTAGACGTCCTCCAGATGAAGCAGACGGGTGTGAAGGGAAGTCTTATAGATCAGCTCAGCAACGTCTGCTGAGAAGACGTAACCCGTGCCAGAGCAAAATGGTGGGTACTTACTTTCCGGATACAGGTCTCTGGGCATGTACCACTTACTGCGCATGTCTCGAATCGGGGAGCCGTTAATGACGTAGCCTGTGAAATACCGCCGTCTGGGTTTGGTGTCTGGTTTCAGCAGCTTGTACACCAAGTTGTCCATGTTGACGAATATGTCGCTGTCGGTCTTCATCACATACTTGGCCTGGTTGCAGAAGGTGGCCACCCAGCGCATTCCCATCAGCGTCTTTAGAGTTAGGTTGTGGTAGGAATCCACAAAGTCCTCCACTACGATGTCATGGAAGATCTGACTCTCCTGCTCTACCATCTGATTCAGCATGCCATCTGTGCTGCGGCCGAGGAGGAAGAGCGTTATGATGCGAAGGTCGCTGAACGTGCTCTCGTCACCCCATGTCTCCCGGATCGCTTGCCGAGCATCAAACTCTTTGTGTGTTGTACTAATGAGGATCACTAGGAATGGCACGTTGGTCTCACATTTTTTAGGCTCGTTAATGATAAACTCGAAGGCGTGAGGGTTTAGCGGTCGGGTTCTGATGTTGTTAAAGGTGGTGTTGGCGGTTCTTTGTGGCTTAACGGTTTTGCGAGCGGGTGCAGTCAGCTGCCCGACTAACGACGATGTTGGTCTGGATATACTGAGATACCACAAGGCGCTCGCCCAACAAACAACCGTCAATACATAGAGACATGAGACTTTTGAAGGCATTATGGAGTTTTATGTATGTTTGGGTTGCTGAACATCAAGAAGCATCCTAGCCCTTAGTGATGGAGCTTCAGGCAAAGCAGCGGAAGGCTGCATCTGTGTGCTGCCTGATATTAATTGTCAGTTACTAATTGCTTCGGAGAAAAATCGAGCTTCTTTCTCTGCATGCAGGATTTGCACAAAGTTGTCAGAGGGCTCTGAATTTTCCCTCCAAGAATCCATCGAAAAGCTGGGAAACACAAACATAAATACGCATTAAATCTTAGCATTTTAACACAGAAAAACAAGCTTGTTTAATAAAATTAAAAGATATGAGTTTATTCCTTGTCCTAGAAATAAAATCATCTGGTATAGACACAAGCGTATAACTGGCCCTATGAATTTTGGGCCCTATGTAAGAATATAAGGTTAAGCCCCCTACCACACCCATTCCACAACAAACACACTATTACATTACTGCTAGTACTGTTACTACAAATAAAACAGATCTCTGGGGCCCTCCAAAGTATATTTGTAACCCTTGGGTATAAAACCTGGAACCTAAATAAGTAGTAAACAGGAAACCCACTGATTCATTGGTTATATTTTAAGCCGAGACTCTTAGAAATTGTTATTACACACAATATTAACTATTCTTTAAATACACAAAGGGTCAAAACTCTATTTTTGTGCTAAAACACATTTAGAGCTACAGCACACACGACCTTAAACCAGAGCTTAAAACTGATCCAGGTGTAGGACAGGCTGGAAAACATACTGATCCATCCTGTAGTGTCGATTTGAGTACAGTAATGTTGTGATGGATTTGGGTGCAGTATTCGTATATTCAGCAGTATTAATGCTGTAACAATCTTGCAGGAGAGGATTTCATTGTGCACTCGTTCTGCTTATGTTTGCTGTTCTTCGGCTTGACCTTTCTGTTGGAATGTTCTGAATATTGAATATTATCGAGTGAGCTGATGCACCTACTGCCAACAACTCCTACAGAACTAAACCTCCATGTGTTATTAGTGTGGAATTTGACCCTGTTAAAGCTGTTGGGAAGCTGATGATGTACAGAAAACTCTCAGGCACAGAGCTTTAATTCCTCAGCCGTTTCTGAATAAAAGACCTCTTATGTGGATTGAATTAATACTCAGCTTACTGACTTTTTTTTGTACATCTATTAAAATCTGATATAATTGGTACCAAAATGAAAAGAGAGAGAAGAACAGAGACAGCAGGACAGATATGTAAGAAAAGGTGGTATTTATGCTGTTCTGTTCTGGTGGTATTTATGCTGTAACTATTAGAATAAATGAAGCTCTTATGATGTTCTAATTGCAGATCAACAAGCCACACTACACGCTGAAGTTTTTTTCCCATCTGATAGTGTTTCTGGCAGGAAGCCATGCCTGGGGAACCGCAGTCTCTTGGCTTGTACACACAACCCTCCATCATTTTGTCTAACTTTATCATTAACATTCTACATGTTAATGTAGAATCTTCAATCTTTTCTTTTTTTATCTTATCTTAAGCCTGTAAATTTGACTCTCCATTTGACAGCGATATTCCTAAATAATGGAATCCCCACCTGTTCGAAATCTGAGTTCTTGTAAATATGTGATTTATGCGTGCTACACTGGATTGCCATCAATTAGTCTTTAAGTAGGTAAAGAGCTGATAATAATGGCAAACAAGTGTTATTTCGACTAAACTGTAAAAATGTTCGATGTATGTGTGATTCCGTCTAAAATCGCTTACTGCTTTAGCACATTCATACATACGCCAAGTGGTATTTTCTTTAAAGTTCTACTGTGTTCTATGAATTAAATTCGGACATACTGCTATAAAAGTGGTAGCTCAGTGGTTAAGGTATTGGATTGCTAATCAGAAGATTTGGGGTTTGATTCCAAGCTCTACATATTACCACTTTTGGGCCCCTGATCAAGGCCATTAACCCCCAGTTGCTCAGACGTATAAAAAAAGATGAATGTAAGTTGCTCTGGATAAGGACATCTACCAAACGCCGCAGATGTTAATGTGACATATGACGTCACGACAGTGTGAAGTTGGATGACGATAAAGTAGTGCAATTTTACCACGCTACATAAAGCGTGCTTTATGCTTTTTACCATGTATGCATATAATGTATGCATATAATGCGTCACCTTTCCTGTGGGCTCATAGGATACTGAAGTGTCCAATCAAATGAACACTTTAGAATCCAGGTGGAATTGGTAGTTTATTTGAGAACATAATCCTTGCCTTGCGTACTGTTTTCTCACATACTATATAGTATGAAAATATGCGATTTCAGATGCAGCCTAGAGCTTGTTTAATTCCAGAAATTTCCAAGCAGTGAAATAAAAAAAATGCTTTAAAACACTACACATGTTTCATTTTTTTTTACAGCGTCTTCGTTTTCGCTTCACTGGTTCCGTTTGAAATGCTTTTTGTCTCAGAGCTTGTGATTATATTTCCCATGAAACAAATGGCAGTTTATACAAGAGAAATAAGTCCTTGCAGTGTGTTTGAAACTGCGCAGAACTGCGACGCTGACTGTGCTGGTTAAGAATAAAACGCTGTCAGACCTGATGCGCGGTAAAACTGGTGAAATTGTGTTAGCGCATGCACGGTTGCCTTGCAAACAAAGTGCTTATTTACTGCAAGACAAAAGTTTGATTCTCCGTGCTCCGAGTCCTACACATCTTTATAAAACTGGCTGTGATTGTGTGCGGGATCGGGGATAGATTATACCCACATAAACACGTGTATTACATAACCTAAATGTTTTAGAGATGCTCAATCAAACTTCCATCCGTTCTTTGTCTCCACCGTTTTCTCCTTAAAGCCGACTGGAGGAGTAGCTGCTGCTCTGTCACTTTTATTCAGACATTTTTATAAACAAAAAAGGAGAAAATAACAGTATCTGACACTTTAGAGAGCATCACACACACTGATTTGAGAGAAGAAAACACTCTGCAAGAAAAGGTTTTTTTTACGTGATATGTTTTGACATGCAAACCTCATTTTGCTGAGACAGACTGAACAAAAAATATTATATTTTATATATTATATGACTTTTTGATATCTTTAGTGGGGATGATGTCAATTAAATGTAAAGTTTGTGTGCATGTGTGTGTGTTTGGGGTAGCAGATAAAAGCGAGGGTATTTTAAAGAAGGCAAAATGACAAACATGGCTGACAAACATGTCCGCCACATTCAAACAGCCAAAGCAGGAGGGCAGCTATCAAATTCCAAAACACCATCTGTAAAGAACAAGATTTAGATTTAAACAACACTGATCAACTACTGAGGCTTAGTGGTTAGCACTGCTGCCTCACTGCAAGAAGGACTCGGGTTCGATTTCTGGGCAGGGGCCTTTCTGCGTAAACTTTGCAAGTTCTCCCGGTGCTTGCGTGGGTTTACTCCAGGTACTCCAGTGTCCTCCCACAGTGTATGTTAGGTTGATTGGTGATTCTAATTTGCCCATAGGAGTGAGTGAGCGTGTGTATGTGTGTGTGGCCCTGTGATAGACTGCCGGAGACGACCCTTCCGGAGACGGCTGGGATAGACTCCAGCAGATCCCCGTGACCCCGAATTAGGGAAGAAGCAGATATAGAAGATAAATGAATAAATGAATGAATGATTAACTCCTGGACAGCCGTTATGATTAAAGAGAAGACTCACACACAAGAGCAAAAGCACTACAGATGTTTTCCCCAATCAGACTGGTATTATCAGCGAGACAGGGAAAGAGTTCCATCAGTAAGAGATAAAAGAATTGACAGATTACAAAAACAATCAGTGTTGAGATGAGAAATAGCAGTCGAGGTCACTGTCAATGTCACAAAAGCACTAAATGGATTTTTCTTTAAAAACGGATGCAAGTCTGGTAATAAAAAGCAGTTTGGTGGTTAAAAGCTTGACTGTTACTGGATATATTCTACACTTAGGACTGTGTTTCTTCTCGCTTTCCAGGAGTAATGAAATGCCTGATCTCTGACCCCCCCATCCTCAGAATTGCTCTTTTTCATTACCTACTGTATGTAATTACCAGTAAAACACATTTCATGTTTCATTATGTCTGCTTGTCTCCTTCTGTAACTGAACACATTTATCAGCTCAGATCTTTCCTAAAGAAGTTCATTAAAGCACTTTTCACTTAGATTTACAAAAAGACACAAAAGATAAACGACGCGTTAAAAACCGCTTTTACCAAACAATAACAGAAATTCTTATGTCTCTCGTTAAATCTATTCACAAAGCTGCTGAGACACACTAGTACTGAGGAATAGAAAGAAGTATTAAACCAAGAGTAAAGGCGGCGTTCACTTCGGCTTGAACAAATTATATTTCACAATACAAGTCATTTTATTTTACCGTATCGATGTATTTTATGATATAGCTAGTTAAATAGGTAATTATAGTGTAAAAAAAATCAAGAAAATGCATTCATATAATAAATAGATTTCAATTCTTCACCTTTTTCTTTCTTAATAGATATAGTAAATAAAATATAAACTTAGATCAACTTTTCTATAACAACAAATTTTACTGTATGTCAAATTTTACGAATCATGTGAACAAACCATATTACAATAAACTTTCCTCAATTTACACAATTTATACAGCTATAAACTAAAACCCACTTTTTAGATATGAATATATACATAAGTAACACACATTTTAACTGCGCTCCGGGCTAGACAGCCCAACAGGCAGGTCAGGGATACAGTTCGGTAGTCCAGCTGGAAAACACAAAAGCCCCGGGACTAATCATGTTTAGGCTTATAGACGCTGCAAGTTAGCCACGCCCACTTATATACTGTATATTAAGAAAGAAAAAGGTAATAAATTGAATTTTTTATTTATTATATGAATGCATTTTCTTTATTTTTTTAGTACAATTACCTATTTAACTAACTATAATCATGAAACACATTGAAACGGTGAAATATAATTTCACGCACACACACACAGAAAATAAAAACACACATATATACAGTCATACTGCCAGATCTACCTCGTAGCTATGGATAATGTTAGCATGCATACTGGCTGATGCTGATTGGCTGATAGGTATAGAAGTCTCCGTCAGAGATTTTTTTCATAATAGCATTAAAGAGCGCAATATCATGTTGGCATATTAAAAGAAAGATTTAAAAATAAAAATGTTAATTGCCACATAGCTGCCAGGTATTGTAGAGTTGTTAAAACTTTTATCTGTGGCGTTACTAGTTTGTTGACTGCATTCCTGACAATTTCTATAAAAATAGTAATACACTTGTGATTATGAACATAATGTTTATGTTCTGGGGCAGATTGCAGGCTTTGGTCTTAGTGACTTCACGAAGAAAGCTTTCTACTAAAAAGCTTAGTTTTTAAATAGTCTTAGAGCAAAAATGTAGCTGTCCTAAATTTCCGTCTGACAAACCGATTTTTTTTTTTTTAAGTTATGAGCTAATTTTGTTTTGTGAATATGGACCCTTATACCTATAACTGTAGCAGGTGTGTATGATGTCCTTCAATGACTCATACAGTCTCTCGCTCTCAGTGTTCCCAGGATAGTCTGCAGCCCCTGGGATGAGACACTTACTAAAGATCACTTAATTATTTAGTGCACCAACACCATTTATAAGATCAAATGATCAAATAAGGCGCACACACACTCAGATACACACACACAGACACGTCTGATTTGTCTTTCTGGTGAAGACCTTCAATTAAAATAAATATGGATCCAGTAAATCAGTGCTACACCTAGACATAAAATAAACCCTAAACCTTAGAAAACCGTTCATTCTTCATTTTTTTAAATTTAAAACGGATGAAAAGAAAAAAGGATTAAACGCAAAACTATCAGATGTTATTATTTGTCTGGGGACATCATTTTTCTCTCACACACATGCATACATACACACAGAAAAGGGAGAAGGACAGCGAGAGAGAGAGAGAGAAAAAAAGAGAGAGAAAACACGGTTCTAAATATAATTAACCTTTTAACTGCATCCATCCTGGTTTACTACATCATATGATAAATAATGGATCACAATATGATGAAATAATTCTCAGATGCAGGACTCATTTGTGTGACTGACAGCACAGCAGGAATCGTCGAGTGTATGAGCACCTGTGCTGTAACACTGCCCTGTCTGGCCCATCATCTTCTCTTCCCCTATTCTGACGATCTCACAGTAATTGCAGCATGTCACAGCAGCAGCACACCTCAGTACGCACACATACACACACTGCAACACCTGCCAAACACATCCTAAGCGCTAATCAAATTTGATTAACGTAAGTGGTTGTAAAATACTGCTCTCCAATGTGTGCTCCTTATTCAACCTCAGAATAAGTGCTGAGAAACCGCAGGTCATGCACTTTCAGCTGTACAGTTATAAATCCAGGAGAAAAACACAGAAACGCACGAGGAGAATTATTATTAGACATATAGAGATTTTACACCTCGGAGCGTACTCTGAAATGGACATATGGTATTATTTGCAACAAATAAATAAATAAATGAAAATTCTTCACATTTATTTACACAATACAATGTGCGCAAACACACACACACACGCACACGCCTCTCTTTCTTAATCTAAAACCACAAAAGAATCACAGTAAGAATTCAATGAGAATTTGTGTATTTTAATTTATTGTTTGATTAAGTGCCTTATATTCTTACACTATTATTGAACTTATAGCAGGATGTACCCTAGGGCTGTCACGATTATCAAATTTGGGTGACGATTAATTGGCAAATAAATAATTGCGATTACGATAATTTATCATCTGTTTTGGGGCTTTAGCGATTAATTGTTTGTTTTAAGACTAACTGTAGATTAAAAAAAAACAAAAAAACAACGTATGTAAATATTTTATTATTGATTTTATTATTGCAATTAACGAAATCCATATTTTTTGTCCTGTAATTGATTTTCTATGCAGTTGCATTATAGATCGCTAACATGAGTTGAGCTGGTGATGGAGCGATATATAACGATCCGACTTTTAAATCACTCTGATTGAAAGTAGGGTGCTGCAAGTACTATCGCTCCCCCCTTGTGGCTAATAAAAAAAAGTGTGCAATAATTGCAGTTGGATTCAACGATCGCGGTTAGGTCAAATAATTGCAATCATCTGATTATTTAATAATTGTGACAGCCTTACAGGTCAGCAGAATAAAGCAAAAGCGTCGGCTAATTTGACGGCAGGAACTAGACAAAACCACAACTTATGTGGAGCAGAGAGGGCAATGGGCCTTAAACAGGAGCAGCAGTTGTAGCTTGGAAGCACTGGGGTTTAAAGCACCATTCAACCAATCAACAACCCACAGCCTTAAAGATGCGAGCCATCGCTGCCATGCAGTTTAGGTTAAGGTGGTGAGAACACCAAATGTAGAAGAAAGAGGATTAAACGTAGAACTGCACCGATACCGTTATTTCAGGACTGAGTACAGATATTTTTTCTAGTACTCGCTGATACAGACACCTATACTTTTTTAGGATGTGCAATGATTTCTTATCTCTTGCAATTTTCACCCGTCTTGCAAGGGCTTGCTTTAGGGTTGGTAGCCGAGAGCTAACAGTACTGCTTTTTGGAAAATTCTCAGCGCTTCCTTTTGTTTTAATGTCAGATCCTTCATCAGATTATTTGTATTATAAGTACTCATTTTTGAAACTCTTGAAATTTTTGCCAAACAAACTTTGCAGTCTGCTATTTGGGGGGGTCGTCATCCTTTATTTTGAAATATTTTCCGATGGCTGCTGCCAAAGTTCTGTTAATGACGTCACAAGAGGTGTCAGTCTTTGGTATCGGAGTATTTTTACAAGTACAAGTAAATGAGCTCAGTATCTGGCCTGATACCGATAACAGTATCGGTGCATCCCTAGCTGAAGGTCATAATAATACGGTACTTCGTTTTTAACTAATGCACATAGGAGGTGTCTGCTGACGGGTTATTTGGTAAAAGATTGATCCATAAGACATGTATAAAGACTAACTGGCTGTGCATTTATGGGGCAATTTGTTACACATCTTAGAGCTGGACCCGACCCTCATTTTGCACACTGGCTGAAAAATATGACCAGGCTGCCCCAAATAAAAGCCAGGAATCAACAGCGGTTTGTGCATCAATCCCGGCAGTATGATATTGGTCGGAATTGAAATCTAAGTGGGATATATCAATTGGCTAGTTTATGCATTGCAGAGCAGAGATACTCCATTACACCCATCCATCTCCAGAGCCGAACAAACTTCCAACAGCTGAATGAAACGTATGGAGAAAATCGCTTAGAAGCGCCGCTACAGCGGAATGCAGAACGAATATGCGAAGCCCGATGGCAGGTAAAACAGTCATGGAGTAAAATATTTCTATAATCTACTTAATTTGCTTTAGGGATTTTTATTCTGCAAAAAAAAAATGATTATCTACAAAATCGATTCTTAGATGATCGCAATCCTAATGAAATCCCCAGCTAGAACTAGAATTTCCATTCCTGATCTAGGATTATTTTCTTTAATGATGGATTTATTTCTAAGCTGCAGCTGCGATCAGGAAATACATTAACACAGGAATCGTTCAAGTCAGACTTTTACTTGCTAAAGGCATTTACCCCTGTTCCTTTTTTGGCATGGCACCCAGATCAGATATGTATATTTGTGAACAAGAACCCAAAGCAATATATTAAAACATTTTCGAGCAACTCAAATCATCAGAGGAAACAACCCAAAGATAGAAATGATATAGTCATTAGTGTGAGAATTAAAAGGGAAATTATAGGGGGGCAGCGTTACAAAGACACCAATCACAGCAGGAAAAAAAACATTCTTCTTTTAAATAACTGCTGTTGTGGAATATTTTACACACAAATCTATTATTATTATAGATCTATTATTATTATTATTACTATCTAAAATAACTATCTATGTTTATCTATATCTATCTATATTATCTATCTATTACTATTGTGCAATTAAGTTTTTGGCAAGTACATAAGTGGTAGTGTAATCCAGTGATTAGGGTGTTGGACTGCTAACCTGAAGGTTGTGGGTTCGATTCCCAGCACCACCAAGTTACCACCGTCGCCCCCCCTGAGCATGGTCCTTAACCTTCAATTGCGCAGTTGTGTAAATCAGATTAATGCAAGTCGCTCTGCCAAATGCTGTAAACGTACATTTTTTTTTCTTCTACAAATCGGCTTATTCAAGGCCACACATGACTGCTTCAGAAAAACAAATGAGATGCTTACAGGAAGAGACTATCCTCGTATCCTTGTTAGTGATTAAACCCAGTTTATCCTCGTGACATTGTCATTGATCATATACCTCTGGCAGCTGCTTTCTGTTTCACTGCGAATACTCCGACTTTATCCGATTAATGATGCACAAAGGTATTTATGAAGGTTACTTTCTCTTGCCGATCCCTTTCTAATTAAAACCTGACTTGATAAGCCTTCTCAGCATTAAAAGTGACTTTGTGTTTTTGGGTGATAAGACATAATTGATTAATTGCTGCTAAATTTACTAATTGCCAGTTTGGGGACCAGAAGAAAAAGGCAGGGGATAAATAAGCCGATTGAGGCCCAACATGAAGCCGGTTTATCAATGCTTCCTCTTTCCGTAATAAGCATTTAGGGAACACCACGGAGCTCAGATCTGCCTTTACTGTACAGACAAAGACAAAAAAAAATCTAAACAGACCTGTGTGGAAAAAGTGAGGTCTGTCATCTCGCCTCCCTGGACAGTCATTATTACTAATAGCTAGCGTTAGCCTTCTGAGATCTCCCGTGCATGTTTAGCTGTCTGAAGCAGGAGGAAACTGCAGTTCATCTCAAAGCCCTGAGGTCGATCTAAGCCTTGTAAAATTCCTGATGACACAGGCTGGTTTTCCCCCTGTTTTAGCGGCAAACTTGGCCTCTTCCTGCAGGGACACAGTGTGTGGGAGATGTATTGTTGCTGGCAGCATTAATGATCTGAAGAGACCAGAAAGTTGGGCAAGATGGAGAGCAGGGAGGCAAATTTCTAGTGTAGATTCTGAACAAAGCAAACAGCACAAGCGAGTTATTTCCGCAGTAGCTTTAGTTATAGCCTAAATATAATCTATTCTAATACAAAATATGAAAATCAGGTTGTCATTTAGCTTTTTTGTTTGAGCAGTTCTTTAGATTGCCGTTCATAAGGTGCTCTTTTACGTCAAGATACAGGTGCACCATGAACGCTGACATATTTTCACATCACGTATTCCTAACATCTACAAAATATCCAAGCGATGTGACGGGTTTAGAATTGCCAATAACCTTTTTCACAGGAACCAGCACCAGAGCATGTGGGTGAAGCGGAACGGTGCATTATTTCGCTCAGTACGCATGCACTCCGCTCAGTGGCTCACAGCCCAAACAAACGCTCAGTAAATGTTCCACTTACGTTCATCAGTAAAACAAATCCCGCTCAGAGATGAAATTTCTCTGCTAGGCCTAATTGATTTTTTTCCTGGTTCGAAAGAAATTTTGTCTCAATTAAAGCACTAGTGCAAAAAATATTATATATCATATTATATTTCAGGTCCATTCAACAATTAATTCTATTAATTCAAACGTACGAAACTAAAATGATTAATTCAAAAACGTGTCTTGTTTTTAAAGCCACTTGGCTTTACGATCTAACTAGCTCACTGCTATAAGCGCCACGCTCCCCAATCCGCTCCGCTCGCATGCTCTAACCAACTCTATATAATAAAATACAGAATAACACCAGCCAATGACCTTTATTTAATACATGCATGAGCTTTTCTGGCTTATAAATCATGCCCAATATTCCATATCCCAAATCTGCCATGACGTGCTGTATGCCAAGTTCTTTATAGAATGTCAGAGATCACAGCAATAAATCTACAAGCCTGGCATTTAAAACACGACTAGTAACGAGTACATAAGATAAACTGAAATGTTACGACTGTTAACAAACTGATAATAATTAACACATAATCTTACAAAGTGGAACCTGAGCAAAAAAACTACAATCTGTGTGTTTTTTCTGGATAGCGTAAAGATATTCTAACCTCTAGTATCGAGACGATGTCTGGAAGATATTAAAGAAAGATGCAATATGCAGAAGCATGCTAAATAATGCAAAATGCAATATTCTGAAATGTTATATAACCAACACACTTTTCTTCACCGATTTGAAGGTTATTTTTTGAGCATATCTGATGGAAATTGTGCTTGGTTTTGTTCTACCTAGAACTTCTACCTAGAACATCAGTCTGCATGTGGTCGATTCTTTTCAAACTGAAATATTGCCATATTTTTGAGGTGCTTCTTTGGTTAGGCACTAAATCAGCAGTGGCTGCAGGCGCCTTAGACTTATCAAATTAAGCTTGCTATGAAAGTTTGTCTATTGTCGTGTGTTGATATTCACACTTGCCGTCATTCGATAATTTTTATATATTGTGCAGTCCTAATCGATATATATTTAAATAACAGCTTAAACTGATTTACACTTTTGTTAATATTTAATTAAATCCCTTAGTGTGTGTCAACTGACATCCTCCTCCTCTCCTGTAAGTGTCCCTGACACATACAGCCCATTATCTCGTACGCAAACATGGCAGAAAAAAATAAGGGCACCTCCGGCTTTGTATTTAAATTTTCAAGTAGTTGTTTCACTTTTTTTTTTTTTGCAACTTCTTTAAAAGCAATATATAAATTGTGTATACACACACACACACACACACATACATATATATAATATATATATATATATATATATATTATATATATATATATATAGTATATATATATATATATATATATATATATATAATATATATATATATACACATATACACATATACTATATACATATATACACACATATACATATATAGCAACCCCCAATTGCTCAGTTGTATAACAAGGAATATTGTAAGTCACTCTGGATAAGGGCGTCTGCCAAATGCTGCAAATGTAAATGTAAATATATATACATACACACACACACACATTATTGTGACCCATGTATAGTGATATGTAGCCCTTGCAAATACACAGCCCTATTATGCATAGCATGTGTTTTTTTTTTTCCTATGTAAACACACTACTATTAATCGGCAATGAAAGAAAATTAAAGAAATTTAATCTTTTAGTGCAACTGTAATTGTAGAAAGCAGATTTTCGCATTGAGATGAAACTGAATGGCGTCTATTGTAAATAAACATGTGGGTAATTAAAAACATAAGATACTCATTACACTGTTTTCGCATTGATTATGGATAATCATGAGGTTTGCGTTACAAGTCAACTGTAAGGAGTCTCATGCTTTAAAAAGTAGTCAGTCTTACGCTAGGCAATATGGCAGTCATAATCATCATATCACACTAGATGATGATATTTGCATAATAGAAATACACACATTTTCATACAAACAGCTGTACACATGCTTTTTTTTTTTAATCGGCGAGTCATGCGGCAGCAGTTCAATGCGTAAAGCCATGCATTTGAAGTCAAGTGCTTTAATTGAACATCAAACTAAAGGGAAAAAAACTGTAAGTGCCAGAAGGACTGCTTGGAGTGTTTCAGCAGCTACTGACCTCCTGGGATGTGCATACATACACACACACACACACACACACACACACGTGTCGTCATGTTCAGAAAATGGTTATGAAATACAGTGAAAAATTCATTGAGCAGCCTAGTTGGTATGTTTGGTATGCTAAAGAGAAAGAGAGAGAGAGAGAGAGAGAAGAGGAGAACATCCAGACTGGTTCGAGCTGACAGGAAGGATAACCTGACTCACGGTGTAGGTGGAGGAGGTTACAATAGAAGAGTAGCTGCACACTTCGGTCAGACAGCTTATAGAAAAAGAAAAGACGAATATTGAAAAATCACCTTTATATTAAGTTTCTTTGGCTTTGGTAAGAAATTAAAGCTGTGGTAAATAAACTAGGGTTATTTTGTTAGATTATCCAAAAACTAAACGCAAACTTTAGCAACATTAAACTGTAGGTACATTTACAGAGCAATCTACATTTATCTTTTTATTTAACTGAGCAATTGGGGGTTAAGGGCCTTGCTCAGGGGCCCAGCAGTCGCAACTTGGTGGAGCTTGGAATCGAACCCTGATCTTCCAATTAGTAGTCCAACACCTTAACCACTGTTCACATTTAGGCCACTTTGTACACGTCCTTATCCAGAGTGACTCAATTTTTTTTATTCAACAGAACAATTGGGGGTTAAGAGCCTTGCTCAGGGGCCCAACAGTGGCAACTTGGTCAGGCTGAGAATCGAACCTTGATCCTCCACTTATTCTAGTAGTCCAACACCTTAACCTCTGTTCACATTTACTCCATTTTGCGGAAGTCCCGATCCAGAGCGACTTACATTTATCTCTTTTATTTACCTGAGCAATTGGGGGTTAAGAGCCTTGCTCAGGGGCCCGACAGTGGCAGCTTGGTGGTGCTGGGAATCATTGAATTTCCAATTAGCAGTCCAACAACTTAACCGGCGCTCTACCACTTTCCCTCCAAGTAAGTTTGTATAAGTAAGTAACGATATTACAATACATCCTTTTTGTAAAGTACTGAATGACTTTTTTTTGGCAATTAAAAAGCACAGAGAACTGAAAAAAGCAAAAAAAAAGAACAAGTAAATGTCAACTATCTTACAAATGTAAACACATCCCCCATTAACCTGTGACAACCTGCCACATTGTGAGAAGTCAAGTCACTTCAGTGGATGGTTGCTTTCCACATGGGAATTCATCACAAAATTCTACCCGCAAATTGCTGCCTTCAGACTGAAATGCACCGCTGGAGCCTTTCAGCATATTGTGTGTGTGTGTGTGGTTTTTTTTTTAGCAAATTAGCTGCGCAGTGATGTTTTTAAAGTGTATTATTAAAGTCTTTGTTTACTTGCAGTATATATGTACATGCAATGCTGAAGAACTGAATACAATTAAAATTTCTGCTGTAGCCGCAGGCAAGCGGGTGACAGGAAATTTATCAGACAATTAGATGTCGCCGGCACACATTAAGCCGAACAGAAAGTTTTGATAGATCACATTATACTAGTGCAGGAAGACATGTTCACAAAATTTGCATTAAATGCTGCATTATTCCATATGGTGCTAATTAGTTATGGAGGTCATTTTTTTTTTCTTTTCTAAGTGGGAAAACTAATATTTGACGTATCTGGCTATACACAAATATCTTAGTCAGAAACACATGTTCAATACATTTAAAAAACCAAATGTATTGCCAAAAGTTTGTGGACACCTCGACATCAGATCCATGTGTGGTTCCTCTCCAACATGTTTCTACAAAGTTGTCTGGAATGTCTTTGTATGCTGTACACAAAAGGCCTGAGCTCTAATAAGACATGGTGTGTTATGATTGGACTAGAAAAACTGACTTTACCTTTAAGATAAACTGGAACATCAACTGCACCACAGACATCCAAACGGCCACCTGTGGACCTTTTTCACCTTTGCAAATTACCTTTTTTTTGTTCGGTGTCTGTCAGTTCGAAGCTGAAATAATACCATATTACAAGACGTGCTGTTTGCTTGCGTATTAACGTTCCAAATGATCCCTCTGACTCCGAAGAAGGCATAATCTCACTCCACCGTGCTTTTGTTTTTTTTGTTTTTTTTTAATGGTGGGCGTTACATACACATGAACAACATGCTGATTGGCCGCACAAAGCTGTGCGCGCTCAATTAGCTGGTATGACTGTCAAAGAAGGCAGTCATGCATTTGCTCGGGTATTGATATCGCATTTACATTGCAGCTTTTTGCAATTAGCTAATTGCAGCGTTTTAAATTACGATTGTGAATTAATTAATCGTTCAGCCCTGCAAGACAATCACATGGGGAACATAAAACACATGACAAACCAGGAACTAAGAACATGAAATCAAAACGCAAAGCAAGGAACCCCCAACTAAACCCCAAACCCTAACGCTGACTCGTTAAAGAAACACAAATCCAGCTGTCTAAACTAACATTTGTGTAGCTGGACACTTCTAATATAATCTAGTAATACCGTCCATGTCCAATTGACAACGGATTGCTTGTTTAGAAGTACAATTAAACCCATTTTTCAGCAGAGATGCAGTATCAGTGTAGCTAGTTTTGCCTCTTATAGCACCAAAAGCACACAGATCCATCAATGCTTTTTGCATGCACATTTTTCCACAATTGTACAACATCCTGTTGATGTAAAATACACATGAATAAAATTATTAATAAATGTGCATGTGCAGTGTTGACACTATGCCTCGTACCACAGTACAAGTCTAATCAGTGGGTAACAGCATAACTACAGGGTAGGTGCACAGAAAAAGGACAGAGTGGCAGTGTATCACTGATTTCTCTGCTCTAAAACAACAGGGGGGCTTTTACTGTCTTCATTTTGCTAAACTTTATACTCCAATCTCCCCTTTCCACTCCATCACCCTAGTCATTATGGCAGACAGCTTGTGGTGTTTACGGTTTTTAAAGCTACACTTTTGCATCAGTGGTAGCCGTGTTCAACATTTGGAAAACAGATTTTATCCTGTGCAGCACTGATATCTATAATGTTTGTATGTATGTTCTACAATTATCATCTCTACTGTCAGGGGCTTTATTAGCAACAGCTACGGTGTCAGGAGTAAGAAAAAAAAATCCACTGTTAGCTAGTGGAAAGCTTTTTAACAGCTAGCTGCTAGGATACGCGACTTGCAAGTGCTGGTTTGCTGCTAATTTTAAGTTTTGCACAGCAGAAGCAGTAAATAAATCATTAAACATGTCAAAAAGAATAAGACAAATCTCGCAGTCGGCAAGAGGTCCACAGTGGTAGAGCTGCGGCTTTATTCATGTGTGAGCGCGGAAGTGAGTAAGTGTTCTAGTGTGCCTAAGAAATTAAAGCCTGCATAGAGAGAGAGACCCCCGACCCTGCACAGAAAAGCACTTTAGGCCTATAAGACTTACCGCTGCACCGGAAAGCCTTATCACACCAGCTGAGCTACACATCCTGAACATTTACTGCTTGGAGCAATTGCTCGCAGTGCATTTCAGTGGGGCGTGAAAGGTTTTTTTTGAGTTGATCTCCGCTCTTTGAAATGATTCACATCATAAAAAGCTTTATTTAAACATAAGAGTGATATTTTCAAAAGCACAATAATTCACTTTAGAGCTCTGTAAAGAAAAACTGTAACTTTTTGGGGGGGTTTGATGGAGAGGTCGGTAATCAATTGGGGGAAAAGGACGGCTAGGGGCGGGAGTTAAACTGCTTTCTGGTGATTTTTACATTAAAAATAGAAAATTTTAAAGAGCACCACTCTCATTTTTTTTACATAGACTAGGTACACTTTTGTCTCTGCTGATCACCACTCGCCAAATTGCTCTTTAACAAAAGGTTTAAAACGGTGCACAATGCAGGGCTCGCAAAAATTTTTGGTAGCTCTTTGAGCAGGCACTCTAGCTAAAAATGAATTTAAGGAACCCAATTAAAAAAGACAGTATTTTTAATGTAGAATATTGTAAAGGAGACAAAAAAAACAATCAAATTAATTTTTTAACTTAAAATAGGCTCCCAATGATCAAACAGGTTAAAACAGGTGCGTTAGGAAGACCTCCATCACTTTACATCTATAACATGTCTGAGAAATAGTATTGTATATTTTACATTTTAAAACATACTAGGCGTGCGACGAGACACTTATCCCACGAGACAAGACGAGAAACGATACTGGGTTCACGAGAAGGGGCTGAGACGAGATTTTTAGACTTTTTTTTTTTTTTTTTTTAAGAAATCCTTAATGATGAAATACAGTGAAAAAAAATAGTCTTTTATTCAACACAAAATGCAAATGCACAAAATGCATTTTGAAATTAACTTGTACTTTATGAAATTAAACTTTTATTTTAACGAATTATATGAGGTAATTAACAACTTATAAACACTGCAAAATGTTTTCCCATAAACTTTTTTTTGCCACGTCCGTTATTAATTTGTGTGGTGGCAGCTGTTGAACTCCGGTGAAAAAACCCCCAGCTTCGTGTCTCACCCGGCTCAGCAAACTAGCAACACCAAGTCTAGCCTGTGTAGCGCAGTTTATTGTGTAGGTGAAGTATTTGATGTGTGGTTCATGATGTATGATAACAATCTAAACATTTAAAAATAGGACATGGAAAAAGCTGTGATAAAATCTTTTTAATAGCTTTGATATTACCAAGTAACTTCTATCTGTAGCTTTATTTAGCTAAAATAGTCTCCTAGGCACAAATGATCCTGCATTAATGCACAAACACACCGTTGTTCTAAAATAATAACCATTGTGTTACATTTAATGTTTTAGCACAAAGAGGAGCATCAAGTTGTTCCCCATGTGATTAGTTGGCAACTAAGACCATAAATTTGTATTGCTAAACTCAGAGACTGACAACTTTTTGCTAACCTCTGCCTATGTTCTCCCCCATCAGTACAGCACATTCTGCCAGTCGCCAGCCACCGAAGGAGAAGACTCATTCATATACAGGCCAATCAAAGACTTCTTTATATTTCTTTTCTTTTCTCCCTTCCTCATTTTTTAAAGTAAAGCTGTTTTCCTGTGAGGTGCCTGTATGCCGAGTGACATTTATCTTCATCTTTGATATATCTTAGCTACGCCACTCTGATGGCCATGTACTTAAAGTGTCAGAAATACAGCCCATCCATCTATTTAAGTGTGTAAGCTACACATCAGGCTTTAAAGGACACGCTAATGTCACTATGACAGAGAAGGGCAAGAAATCTTTTACTTTGCTTAGATTCACGCTGTTAGCATTGAGGCTGTTTCTTTTCCTACAGCAGCCTGGGAGGCCTGCGCTGATGATTAAACCAGTTTATGAGGCACAGATGTGATAGCCTTCAAGCACGTGCTCTGTAGTTATGGAAATGTATGCTAATAAATCCAGGCTACATATTACAACAGTGTGTATTTCGACATGACTAGTTAGTCAAGATTTCACACAAACGTGTATCTACTATTTTTACAGAAGGTGAAATTCCACCATGTCCACCACCCCTTTATAACATTAACCAATGAAACTGGCCTCCTCATGACATAAATCTGCTCAAGTACCACCACATGTTGGATGTTTTTAAGTACACAGTATCATGGATAATTGGGGGAAATAAGTTTGATTTAAAGCTTGATTTAAGACCTCACTCACATCCAGTTCAGGTGAATGAAATGGTTCTAGGACATCTGATTGCTTCCAATCATTTCCTTGTTGTTTTCGCTTTCTTTTTTCGCTCTGCTTGTTCTGTCTGCGGATCCAAACTCATCTTTTGCAGAACATTCCCAAATCCATTCTGTTATCCTGCTACTTATCAGTTCTGTGATAAAATCCCTAAATTGTAGCTAGAATTCCAGATATTAGTAACCGTTCTTTGATTTTCCACTATAAATTATTTCAAAAGACTTGTATATCGCTTAAAATCTTTAACAGATGTATTACCATCATATTTTACCATCTTATTTCTGTCCACTATTTGATACTGATGGCTGACACTTTTAGTGAAGGACAAGAGTGAAGGAACCAAGGACAGTGCTCAAGAAATAAAAGCCTATGGGACACATTCTCTCAAAAATATCCAGCCAGGCAACCCCATGACACTGAGCCGAAAATGTAACTTATATCACTTCAAAATGACCATGGCAGACAGGGGAGATGTATGACTCCGAAAAAGACTCGCTTATCATCATAGAGTTGGCAGCACCCTCATTAATTCATATCTTACCCCGAGAAACCATTTGACACAGGAACTGCTCAGTTTGCTGTCAATGGATGACAAACCGTGCATTAAGACTCACTTTATCAATGCATTAAATACTTACGGTACATATTCTTGAATGTAATTATGAACCTAGGATTGCCTGAAAGCCTTAAATGCATTAGTTTATTAGTTTTCTGTGTCCCGTACACTAATGGCGGCTTTTTAAAATTCCATCATTCGATTATTAAACACTTAAAACCTCTACTTGGAAGAGTCTATAAAAATGCTGTTTGATATCTCCGGTTTTTAACTTTCTCTCTTTTTTTTGCTCAACCTATCAGTTTCTCAAGGTGGATGGCTGTGGAAGAAACAAGAAATTAAACACTAAAATGACAGATAAACTGAAGCTACAGGCTTAGGGATGGGGTGGGTGGTTGTTGGTGCAAGGGTTAGGACAATTCTAAGGGCCCATACACATTACGGTCCCCAGGAGATCTGTTTTATTATTATTTATTAGTATCATAGGTACCAAAATGCCAGCAGTGCCCTTGCATACAAGGCAGATGATGAAGCACCAACAATAAATAGCTTGAACCTCACAGGCAAACAATAAACTTGAGCAGCACTTATCACAAATGCCAAATCGTTGTAGAAGTTGCTGCTTTACGTGTTGTTTCATATGAATGAAGCTATTTCTAGTGAAGAATTAAATGAGAAATCTTGTCTAAAAACATGTAAATGCTGCTAATGTCAACATTAACGGTCTAAATTAGAGCCCCATTAGTGCAGAACTGCATTAGACCTATCATTTACATCGGCGGTGCGAGATGTCTATTTGGTAATGGACTAAAAGAATCAGCCAGTCGTTTGAATTAGATTAGAACAGACATGGAATTAGCTTGTAATCTGACAGTGACATGGATGGACGTATAAAAATAAACTGATCAAGAAGTCATGTTTATAAGAAAAAGAGAAGAGCTAAATTCATTTTTTTAACGGCGTTAGAAGATTATAAAAGCAAGGGTTTCTAGTTATTTATATTATAGCTATTATTTCAATAACCTTTCTCTGGATGTTTCTATGGGCTGCCATAGACTCAAGAGTCTATGAAAGACGTAGTAGTTGATGTTTGTGCTAATAAACATTCTCAATGTAAATATGGAAAATATTTAACTTTACATTGTATTACACTCGTATGGGGTTCTGCCACTAAAATATTGCCTCAAACTTGAACGTACAGAATTGTCAAAATTACTTATTATTGTATATTGTAGCATTAAGCTGTTTTTTTTTTTTAATTAGAGCTAGAAGGCTGAGTATGATAATGCTCTTATATATAATGCAGAAGCATCCAAGTGTCCTGCAAAAAGCCCTGCATCAAACTCCAGTGATCTTGTTTAGGTGAAACTGAAGAACATACACTGTACGTCAGGTTTCCTCACCCGGCATCAGTGACTGAACAGAGTCCTGCTCCGAAAGTAAGGACTGAACCAGCAAAACCAACACTGGAATGGAATATTTAGGAAGCACATACCGGCCTGATGGTTAATACTTATAGCTGGTTAGCTACACTTGAGCTACACTAAAATGTATGATTTAGTTTGGGGTTTTGTTCACCATTTTTGTCCAAGAGAATCTACGAAAGGTGTGTTGAATACATGCAGAACTCTATAAATAAAACTCTATAAATAAAATGCAAAATTAACAGCGTATTAAAACGCTTTACTTAACTGTCCAGCTTTATTACACAGTAAACCTTCTTAAATAATCACCTGAAATCAAACATGTTTCAGCCAAAATAAAAAAAAGTTATTTAGAGATTCTGGTTCCTCACTCACTCCAAACTAAAGCCCGTGTTAAAAAGGTGCCAGCAATGTTCAGTTTATTGCACGTTACATTTAAATGTTTGATGTTAGGGGCAGTAGTGGCTCAAATGGCTGAGTTGTTGATCTGAAGACCAGAAACACCAGGGTTCAAGCCCCACCACCGGCAAGTCAACCACTGTTGGGTCCTTGAGCAAGACCCTTAACCCTTCCTGCTCCAGGGGCGCTGTATCATAGCTGACCCTGCGCCCTGACCCCAACTTACTAAGATGGGATATGCGAAAAACACTGCATTTCATTGGCTCTGTACACGTACCTTACACAATGACAATGAAGTTGAATATTTATTTTATTATTTATTTTCTGCATTTGAGATCACAAAATGATTTTTTATTATTATTTGAGTTTTTTGTCCATTTATCACTACACATATTCTAAAATGTCCTGTGTAAAAACATTAGTGCTCCAGAAGCATGTCACGACTAACTAGATTCCTGACTCCAATTACAGTAATAGAAGAATGAATTAATTTCACCCAAAGTGATCCTGTCAATGCTACATGTTCCCCAGAGCTCTCATTTATTCCCTGCAAAAAAACTGCCTGCGTTGTATGAAGTCCATTTCAAGTGACTTAAACCAAGGTGAAAAAACTGCAAATCTTTTTTTTTTTTTTTAGAGAATCGGTGTGGATACTTCTCCAAACTAGGCAATGCCGTCGCAGCTTTGGGAAGAAATGAGAATGGCGGGTATTTAATGATCCTTTTTTACCATTTAGCGTGATTAGAATAATTATAAAAATCACCTCGAAATGGTAGTAAATAAATGAGCGCCCATTCTGAAGGGGCAGTGGTAGCTCAAATAGCTAAGGTGCTGGACTCATACCAGAAAGACCGGGGGTCCAATTCCCGGCACCATCAAGCCACCACTGTGGGCCCCTGAGCAAGGCCCTTCACCCAATTGCCTAGTTATATAAATGTAAGTTCCTCTGAATAATGATGTCTGAGAAATAATGTAATGTAGCAAAGCCAAAGTATTTTTTCAGGGAAATGGTGGCTCATGGTTTAGGTGTTGGACTACCAACCCGAAGATTGTGAGTTCGATTCCCAGCTCTAACAAGCCACCATTGCTGGGCCCCTGAGCAAGGCCCTTAACCCCAAATTGCCCAGTTGTATAAAAGAGATAAAAGTCGCTCTGGATAAGGACATCTGTAAAATGCTGTAAATGTCCTTGAGCAGGATTCCTAACCTTTTCTGCTCCAGGGGCGCTGACCCTGTGCTCTGACCCCAACTTACTGAGATGGGATATGCAAAGAAAGAATTTCGCTGTACTTTAGAGAAGTATATGCGACATAATAAAGGCATTTACGTTAACTGAGAAAGATGGGAGAGAACAAGGTAGGAATGACTACACACAAACCAGTAAAGCCGTCACTGCAAATGAAGAGCGTCTATTCTGCTTTGACATATAATTGGCACTAGAGACAGCCGCCAGATGGAGTGTTTAAAAGGACACACCAAGGGGTCAGAGTGTGATTCAGTCATTCTGCAGTGTGATAGCTGTGTCAACTAGACAGACAAAACTGTCCAGCTGCATCTAAGCTCTAACATGCTTGCGATATTTTTTTCAGTCAGACGGTTCACGTAGGGTTGATACGACAGTAGAATAAACACTTAACGGAAAAGCAGGGAAAGCGGAAAGAGTCATTTATGAAACGTCTGTTTATTGAATTTCCAAGTTTTACTATGTGAAGCCGGCAGATTTACACCTCAGGGAAAACAGCTCTGAGCCATCAAGTGTTAGCCCTGCCTTCTCCTTGCACTTGCTGTGCCATAAGGTCATAGCGAGTGCAAGTAGCATCACGTTCGAGGTCATTTTTATGATAATTTATTTTATCTATAATTTATTTATAACTAGTATGATATAAAAAAGCAGCAAGTGATATTTGCATTCATATACAACATTGTTGAAATATGAAATAGCCTCTATATGACTATAAAACAATAATCCCCCCTTTGTGCCTTCACCATCTTCAAACCCTCCTGCCCCTGGAGACGTGCGAAAATTAGAAATAAAATGCCAAGCAAACACAAACCTATAACTTCGAATTACATTGAAAAAGGAAGCAATCTAATTCCACAATGCTGCTTTCAGACAAATCCGAGCCAGTGGAAGTGTTCTGGCTTTAGTTTTCCCCTCTGTATATGGCACAATATAACACCCAGACATAATCCCGATAAGCAGCTCTGGTGTTAATAAAATCAGCGTTGCGGCTGATCAGAATGACTGCGATCACCGACAGTATTGTTTTCTTTGTGTATAAACTCTGGAGTTTAAACTCCAACACTGATTTACATTCTGGGATTTGTTTTCACTCAAAAATGATTCCTTCACTGAATTTTATCGTACAGCTATGAGATACCACAACTTTATTTAAATAATATATTGTTATGCCACCATTTTTGTAATATTTGTCTTTGTTCTTTTTTACATGACAAAAATCACAGCGTTATCCATTGTCTTTTGCATATCCTGGGACATTTTCTATAGTATATTTGCATATCCTGGGACATTTTCTACGGTATATTTGTATATCCTGGCACATTTTTACATTGTTCTTATACCGGGAAATCTTCTACAGTATATTTTCTTATACCGATACATTTCTATAGTATATTTGCATATCCTGGGACATTTTCTACGGTATATTTGTATATCCTGGCACATTTTTACATTGTTCTTATACCGGGACATCTTCTACAGTATATTTTCTTATACCGAGACATTTTCTACAGTATATTTGCATATTCTGGGACATTTTTTACAGTATATTTTCTTATACCGGGACATTTTCTACAGTATATTTTTTAATACCAGGACATTTTCTACAGTATATTTGTATATCCTGGGACGTTTTCTACAGTATATTTGTATATCCTGGGACGTTTTCTACAGTATATTTTCTTATACCGAGACATTTTCTACAGTATATTTTCTTATCCTGGGACATTTTCTACAGTATATTTGCATATCCTGGGATGTATTTTACGGTATATTTTCTTATAACGAGACATTTTCTACAGTATATTTGCTTATACAGGGACATTTTCTACAGTATATTTTCTTATACCGGGACATTTTCTACAGTATATCTGCTTTTACCCCAATTTTTTTTTTTCCATATCTTTATAATTATTTGCCCATTTGCACAACCGACACTTAACACTAGACTGGCACAGCACAGAGTCATTTAACAAGGACACTTTACGGGGGCAGTGGTGGCTCAAATGGTTAAGGTGCTGAGTTGCTGATCTGAAGACCAGAAACACATGGGTTCAAGCCGGCAAGCCAAACACCGTTGGGTCGTTGAGCAAGACCCTTAACCCTTCCTGCTCCAGGGGCGCTGCATCATAGCTGACCCTGCGCCCTGACCCCAACCACTAAGATGGGATATGCGAAAAATGCATTTCATTGGCTCTGTACATGTACCTTGGACAATGAAGTTGAATATTATTATTATTTAGTACTTTTATTAATATCTGTATATACATATCCATACTCTCTCTTATACTTTATCATTAGATTTTATACCTTAACACCTTTACTCATTCTTATAAATTTATTTTTAATTTATTCTCTTTATTTTTCACTTAAATAACTTTTTACTTTCACGTTTACATGTCAGACAATGCATGTTGTACTATTTATGATTATGTATGTGACAAATAAAGTTGGAATTTGACACAGCTATACAGAGTTAAATCATTCATTTAATTTACCAATTAACTTATGCGCCAGCCTTTAGTGCTAATCCCTTATAACAGTTTTACACTGTCGTACTGAGATTTTGCTTAATGTTCACAATATTTCTCTTATGTACAGAGTAAACGCATGCCCCCTCGATTCACCCATAACCTTAACCAAATGGTTCCTTAGCAACACGGCACAAATGACACTAATTATCCTAATTACACTAATTATTTCAACCATTAAAGAAAAAAACAAAAAAAACACTCTCTGTTTTCAGAGGAAACATACTCCTACTCCAAACTATTCCTACTACTAAAAAAATAACATTCTCTGTGTAAGTCCAGCCCACGTAGCCGAACGGTGGAAATTTCATTTTATATTAATTGAATACATTTTATATTTACTTTAAAATAATACACGATCTTGGTACTTTATCAGGGAGAAAAAAAAGCATATTTTTAGTAATAGATTTTATTTTACTTTATTTAAACTTTTTAATTACTCTGATGAAATTTTGTTAATGGCGTTAATTATTTTTCTCAGCTGCTCTACAATCGGTTGAGAATAATCACAGCTGCCTGCACAGTTTACAAAAAAAAAAATAGTCCCAGCCTCATTCACCACATTCAAGAATCACTGCCTGATGCATAAAACACACAAAACCGGAAATACTTTCAGGAAGCTGTCAATTTGATGGATTTTCCAAATGATCTGTAGTTCACGATACTGATTTTTTATTAAGGAGATTAAATGAACGATGTTGGTCTGATTTGCAGAAACATCTACTTTAAATTGTCATGATCCGAACATGACGCTTACCAAAACAGACTGGATGTGATTGGATGCTTCACATGTCAGTTCAGAGAAGCTCTTGGCCAATAAACGCTTCCATGTAATCCAGACCTTCTACTGTGGGTCTGAAGCTTCAACAGGGAGCTGAAATATAGTGGAAATTTTAATTCTGGTTCAAACGACCATATTTAAAGCAATTTTAGTTAAATTTCTACCCTGCATATTCCTCAAATCACTTGCACACAGCACTGCACCGCAGGGCCATTGAGGCCACACCTCCGCATGCACCCTGCAGCCCTGCATAACATGCACCCATAATCAGTTTAAATCCTGCACACAATATAATGACAAAAATGTATATCTTCATACATTCGCAACTAAATTATAACATATAATAAAACAAATACAGTGACTAAAGACCCCTTTTATTACACTATAGTCTCCAGTCAAGCTCCTTTTTAAAATGTGTGTATTAGTTTATTTGCATGTTAGCTTATGACTAAGGATGCATTTGTTTGTGTATATAATTTATATAAATTTCCCCTAATTTCTAAATAATTAAAATAAATTCCCATCAATTACTGTTGAGTGTCCAGATAACAATATTTGCAAAATTTTCCAGGATGAAGTTCCTACGTAAAGTTTCTGGAAATTTACTGGAACTTTTCTGCCCCTTAGCACTATGTAAGGCTAAGAAAAATTGGCAAATGGCTATAAAAGAGATCTTCTTATACCTACTCTCTGCAAAAGACATGAGCGGTGTATCCTGTATATGTGTGTATATTGCGACACCACAGGATTCCATCTTGCTCATAAGCGTTACAAGCTGATCTTAGGCTATTAATAAGTCTGTGTAAATCTTATTAGAGTAAATGTAAACCTGCCACTTGCATGCGTGTGTTTGGAAGCCTCCCACCGGCCCCTTGTCCTTTCCCCTATGATAGCTAGGATTTCCCACACTGTTAGCTCGGATTGTATATTTAAATAAAAAAGACTTACTCAAACTGAGACATACTTAAAATATTTCAGCTTTAGTAAATTTAAGTAAATAAAAGAACCACTGTTTAAAGAACGTTTCTCTTTATTTAACTCACGCAGGGGTCCTGCTAGGACACCTGACACACGCAAAAAATTGGCAGGAAGTTGTGATATCGGCTGTTCATTCGTTTTTTTTCCTTCCCAAAAATAAGAAGTTTGTGAGTAATAAAAATCCCTTTGTTTTTACTGAAGGGTTTTTAATGCTATTTTATTTCATGCGCTTGCTGTGGACATTGTTTTGAACTTGTCTTGGCTGTATTGTAGCATTTTAACATTTTTTTTGTTTAATTTAATGACTTGAAAACTTGCTTTTGTATAGACTTCAATGGAAAAAAGATAAATAAAGTAGGACAGAAACTGGAAGCATCGAGTCCATTAAACTTAAACTGACGAAGTTCTAACATTGTCTTTTAAAGGCCAGTTCACTCAAGTTTTTCAAGTAAACTTGGGGGGGGGGGCAACCCGTTTCCTAAAGTAAACTTGACTTGTTCAGGCTTAGGGTGCAGTTTTCATTGCATCCCTTCTTTTTTTCTCCGCATTAGCTCATTATCCGCATTCTACCGTTCTTTCTATTTGTCCGTCATCCTCTTTGCTATTTAAATTTTTTTTGTCTCCGTCTCATCAGTAGCCGTTGGTCATTAGGACTGAGCAGATGGTGCGTCTGCAGATTGCTACCTTATAAGTCGCAAGATTGCTGCAAAGTGTAACCTCAGTGTTTCCTCATAACACCGTAGAGCAATGTGACCACCGATCGGTTAACAGAACATACCACAACCAAAGCTCCACTAAACCACTGTACTCTTAAAAAAAAAAAAAAAATCCTGTTATAGCTTTAAAGTCGTGTTTATAGTAATGGTTAGCATAACAATGCTGAGTAAAGATTTCTGGGTGGTATTTAAAAATGAGTGCGGCTTGTGGACATATATTTTGCTCTAATATACTTTAAAAAAAAAAGGTAAAATGTAGATACTTCCGTAAAGTAAGTTCTGCATTGTGACGATATGCATTGTGCTA
This sequence comes from Bagarius yarrelli, assembly GCA_005784505.1. Classification (NCBI taxonomy): domain Eukaryota; kingdom Metazoa; phylum Chordata; class Actinopteri; order Siluriformes; family Sisoridae; genus Bagarius; species Bagarius yarrelli. The sequence continues at coordinate 545,245 of VCAZ01000048.1, forward strand.
TACAATACAAAATAAAATTAATACTAATTAATCGAAATTAATACCATCATAGAGACACATTATGCATGGTAAGATGCGTCTCTTTTCAGTGCATCGTGTAAGCATAGTGTCAGAAACATTCGACACACTGGTTTCCATTAAGCACCACGCAGGTTCAGGCTCTGCACCTCAAACGGCATGTCTTTATACCCGATCGTCTGTGACTGCTCGACATACTCACATCTTAATGAGGACGGTGCTGACGTTTGACTATAACCGATACAGCAGACAGTTGTCAAATGGGAAAGTAATGAGGGAAATTAGTGAAGCAGAAAGGACTGTGCGTTTTCTCCTTCTGGCTTCCTCGTCTCACCTCAGGTGAATTGGATTTAATAAGACAAAGCCTCAAACCAATTTTCTGCACATTATTTCTTCCAAGCAAGCTCCCAATTTAGTAGAAATCTGCCAGGTTGCAGTGTATAAAAACATACGGCGCGCCGGCGTCTAGGATTCAATCAAACTAGGCTTTAGCAGGAGGCCATGAGATATATTTCAGTTTCATATAAAACAATAGTGGACTGCGATAATCATTTCCAGAATACAGAATCAACAGATAGAAGCAATTAATTTGTTTGGGATTGAGAATGAGATGAATACCGAACGCTACGGTGGCTTTATGTTAAACAGCACAACAAGCAGACTGCTCTTACTGCCACAACCCACCAATCATTTTATGCATTATTACATACACCTCTGTGAGCTCCCATTGTTCCGCTAGAACAAAGAGGATAAAAGCACACACACACACACACACACACCACTGGGGGATATTTCTTTACCTTACTATGAAGCTTACATAATTAACACCAAAGGGCTGGAAGGCAGGGAGAATTTTTACACCACAACTTGGACAATAACTTTGGCTGCAAATATAAAAATTTTTTTAAAATATATTTATATATGTTAGTCCTGTTTATTCTGTCATTTTTTATGGCAGATAGCAAACAAACGATTTTGTAATGGCGTACAATCTTTAATAAGCTTAATTCTGTTTTATGTTCTTCAATCACCATGTTTTGTTAGACTGCAAAGTATTTTAGAAAATCAACTGAGAGAAAAAGCGACAGAGCAAGCGAGAGAGCAAGAGAGAGAGAGCAAGCGCGCACGAGAGACAGAGAGAGAGCGAGAGAGAGCGAGAGAGGGCGAACAAGAGAGAGAGAGAGAGCAAGAGAGAGAGAGGGAGCGAACAAGAGAGAGAGCAAGAGAGAGCAAACGAGAGGGCGAGCGATAAAATGTACAAAAGAGAGAGCGCACACAAAAGAACGAGAGAGCACGAGAAAGAGAGCGAGCGAACAAGAGAGAGAGCGAGAGAGCAAGCGAAAGAGCGAAGGAGCCAGAAAGCCAGAGCAAAAGAGAGAGCGAGCAAGAAAATGTGCAAAAGAGAGAGCGCACACACGAGAGAGCAAGAGAGAGAGCCAGAGTGAGATAGAGCAAGCAAGAGAGAGAGCGAGAGAGCAAGCGAAAGAGCGAAGGAGCCAGAAAGCCAGAGCAAAAGAGAGAGCGAGCAAGAAAATGTGCAAAAGAGAGAGCGCACACGAGAGAGCAAGAGAGAGAGCCAGAGTGAGATAGAGCAACAAGAGAGAGAGTGTGTAAAGCATAAACAATTTATAAATTAAAAATGTACCCTACACTGTTAGTAAATAGTAAATAATATACTATAATGCTGATAAATTGCCCTAAGGGTAAAATGACTAAATCAAATAAAAAAATAATCGACTTAACATGGACATGCTTTCCATCACGCCACCTTTGCTGCATCAGTTTATCATAAAACTAAGATCAGTCTCTGCTACACACAGGAAACCAAGAGTGTGTGTGTGTGTGTGTGTTTGACTGCACTTTCGTCTCTTATATGTTCTCAAGACTGGCTTAAGAATGAAACTGGATAAGAATGAAAGAGGCTCTAATCAGATGTGTGATTACAACAAAGTGCAGATTGCCAACATTACATTTCACACTCCGCCTCTCGGAATATCTCAAACCTGCGAGATGAAGAAGAGTAATAGGATTTTAGGACTATAGTGGAATGAATATTCGTAAGGCTGAACTGCACGCCTTCATTAGGAGTTTAGAATGCACGCAGAATGCGTAATGGAGTCGAGCGTAGGGTCTGAGAAATTTCTGTCTGCCTCCCAACATGTGGCTTTGGCATAATCAAGAGCGTATCTAAGGGGGGGAAGACAAGAAAATCTAAAGGTTTTAGCCACCATAGAGGAATAGAGTGGGTTTGAAGCCAGGAGCTTTTATTAAAGCAAATAAGAAACACCGTCCTGAGAGGTGTTGTTTATTAGTGTGTGTATTAGTGTGTTTCAGTTAAGTGGTAGTAAGATGAGAACCAAAAACAAATTGGGATACCAATAAAAACTAATCAAAAAGGTAGGAGTTAAAAGGTTTTTTATTTACAAGATTCAATTCTGAAGTGTGTGTCAGAAATCATATTTAATCTCTAGTCATGCAGTATAAATCTATTTATTCCCAGAAGTCACCCTGAGGGGTAAAAACACCTACACCACTACATGCACACCTGTGGAAACTAATACATTCAAATAAGGTCTGGGATGTAGCTGATTCTGTCTAACAAATGATATGAAGGCTCATTGTTAAGGTGTTGGACTACCAACCCAAAGATTGTGGGTTCGATTCCCAGCTCCACCTTCAATTGTGTAAGTGAGATAAATGTAAGTCGCTCTGGATAAGGGCGTCTGCCAAATGCAATATTTATAAGACATTTCTATAAGAATAAAATTAGAATTAGAAGACAGATGCAATGCAGTGTATTGATGGGTGAGGGAAAACACGGGTAACAACATTTTACCATACATATAATTCTTAAATTAAAGCCATGTATTAATTAGTTACGACATTTTTGCTCCAAAAATGTATTACAAAATATTTTATTGCATCTGATAAATACACCTAATACCAACAATATCACAGCCTGCTATGTCTGCATTATGACAGACCAACTCAGTGTTGGATCACAGCAACAACGCATTTATTCACAGCAACAACCATTTACAATCAATTAACTTACAGTCTAAACAAACATAAGGGCTCAAATGGTTAAAGCGCCGAGTTGCTGATCTGAGGACCTGGGTTCAAACCCCACCATCGACAAGCCAACCAATGTTGGGTCCTTGAGCAAGACCCTTCCTGACTTCAGGGGTGCTGTATTATAGCTGACCCTGCGCTCTGACCCCAACTTACTAAGATGGGATATACAAAAAAAGAATTTCATTGTGCGTAATAAAGTATATGTGACAAAATAAAGGCAATTACATTAACATTAACCCTCTACCCTCAATTATCTACTTTTTAGGAAAAAAGGGAGAGAGAAATAAATGCAAGACTTTTTGGATGAGGGCATCTACCAAATTCCAGAAATGTAAATACTACAATACAACAGTTACAGTTAAATAACCCAGTTTTACGACTAGCTATAGCTATAGTATAAGAAGATATTTTGAATGAAGTTAGCAAGAAAATGAAGAGAATCTCAACTTTTCAGAATGCCGCAGGTGAACTGCGGGTCATGTGACAAGAATCAATCAATCAGCTTCCTCGCCTTTTCCGTTACACCGAAATCTCAGGGAAAATAAAAAAAAATGTAGGAGCAGCTCATTGGTTTTTTTTTTCTTCTTTTCTTCATTAATACATTTTGTGGTGAAGTTACAGCAAGGATGGAAATCGATTGCTGAAATTTTGGAGCACAGCTGATGGTGGCTTAGCCACAACATACGCCTCTGCAGCGCAAGCAACCAAGCGTTTTAAAAAAAGGAGACACGGCATGCCGAGCATTTTCTACGAGTTTTAAGGAGTTATCGGTGAACAGCTCTTAAACTAAAATCTATTTTATAGATAATATTTTTAACATTAAATCTGGCACACACAGCCACACACACACACACACACACGCTTACAATAAAGTCCGCAAACAGTACAATCACTGATCGAATAAAAATCCACCTGATCTAACGGAGAGCACAGTAGTCACGTGTAGTACACGTATCCATATTTTTGCTTGTAGCCATTACTGCTGATCTGATGGACATTTTCTGATTTTATTGATGATAATAAAAATTAGGACTTAACAAGGGCCAAGACGTTGGAAAAAAACGCAATTTAGCCCCCAGGATTAACTGTGCCAGCAGAGCCATCAGTTAGCCCAGCTCACAGCTGCAGCTGTAATGCAGATCATTATGCGGAGGACTGCTTTATTTTTATCTCATTATCAGAGTGTCTGTAACACTTCTGCCAGTGCCACAGACCTGTACTGGCTAAAGATGCCCCCCCCCCCTTTCCTCTTCTCTCTCACACACAGACACACACAGTCGAAATTAAAGACACTTAAGACCCTCTGGTTTGTTGGGGATTTGGTGATTACACTGCAGAACCTTCACATGGGAAATCACACACTGTCTACACCTGTAACCAAACACAATAAGAAACAGGAATTTAGTTGGAGAATTTCTAGTTTACATTTATAAAGCAAATTTACAAATGTTTGTGATGAACATTATTTAATTATTCATTTAATTGACAGTGTAACGATGTCAGTAATTGTCTAACCAAGAAAAGCTGCCTCTGGATTTACCGCCCTTAGTAGTTAAAAAATTCACGCGTTTACCCTCAGATTACCAAATCCACAAGTCCTCTATGGCACAATCTGGACATGGATAGTAAATTTTACTTATGTTTTTAAAATACATTCCTATCTAAAAAATTGGGCTGACTTTGCTAACCATGATGGATCTGACGTGGCTTTATTTTCCTCACAATACACCGCTTAAAGAAGACTTCAAAAATAGATATAATATAAAACTATGCTCTAAAATGAAAACCACTCTTTAGATTATACTGAATTAGCAAGAAATTATATAAAGATGGAGTTGGTTGACCAAAATCTACCAATGTGCCGGAAAAGTCTTATGACTTATGACCCAAGACATATTAACTTATCAGCCAGCACAGTGATGTTAGTATCATCATCATCATCATAATATCATTTATTATAAATTATAAATTTATTTAAAAGTGAATTCTTACATATAAAAAGATAAAGAAATTAAAGGAACAAAGACAGTACAGGTGATAAACAGTATAAAGGAACCTATAAAGGTATAAAGGTGTTGGACTGCGAACCTGAAGATTGTAGGTTTGATTCCCAGCTTCACCAAGCAAGGCCCCTGAGCAAGGCCCTTAACCCCCAATTGCTTAGTTGTATAAATGAAATAAACAGGATACTGGAGAACTTTTACTGCAGTACCATCGAGAGCATCCTCACAAACTGCATCTCAGTATGGTACAGCAGCTGCACTGCTTCAGACCGCACAGCCCTTCAGAGGGTGGTGAAAACCGCCCAACGAATCATCGGCACTCAGCTACCCACCCTGGACAATATACACAAAAAACGCTGTCTGCAAAGGGCGAGAGGCATAATCAAAGATCCCTCTCACCCCAACCACGGACTGTTCACTCTTCTCCCATCAGGCAGATACTACTGATGCCTCAGAGCCGCACAAACAGACTGAAAAACAGCTTCTTTCCTGTGGCTGTTTCTGCACTGAACAGCTGATATACAGTATTAATTACCACTGCACTGCCACTTCTGTACTTTGCACTACCTTATCATTATGCATCTTGCTATAACTATCTATTGTTACACCTCTATATTCTATCCATATATCTCTGTACATTATTTACCCCTACCTCTGTAACTATCAACCCCATACCCTATTTATTACACTGATATTTATTGTAAATAAGCCACTTATGCACTTCTGGTTAGATGCTAACTGCATTTCATTGGCTCTGTACATGTACCTTACACAATGACAATAAAGTTGAATCTAATCTAATCTAATCTAATCTAAATGTAAGTCGCTCTGGATAAGGATGTGTAAGTGTAAAGAGTTCTAGAGTTTAGAAGCATATGGGGAAAATGCAACCACGCAAGATCTTATACGTCAGCATAAGTCATTTAAAATTACTACGCAACCTAAAAGAGAGCCAATGTAGGGAAGTGATGTGCTCATGAGATCTGGTGCCTGTCAGCCATTCTAGCTGCTGAATTCTGGACATGCTGCAGTGTTTTCAGGGTGGTCTTTGAAACGCCTGCGAGCTTAGCATTGCAGAAGAAAACAAAAGTGTTAATCAGTTGTTTCTGCCACAGGAAAAGAACAGCAAGGGGCGAATATGGGCAAAGTTTCTGTGATGAATGGAAAGGTTTTGACAGTGTCCTGAACATGGGGGGTCAAACGCTAATTGATGGTTTGAGGTTGCATAATCTGCACCTGGTCGCTAATCTTCATTTATGGTGTAAAACCTGAGGGTAGCTTATATTTGTTCAAGTTTACAGAAATATTCTGTCGACACTTTTTACAATAGAGATGAAAGCACATCTGGAGGGCGTTTATCATGCAGCAAGACAATGACTCAAATCAGACAGTTCAGAAAAGATTCATCAGGGAGGAAAATAGAAGGTTTTAGAATGATCAAGTCAATCAAAAAAAAAAACTATACAATTAACAGTTAAAAAAGATGCAGTAAAAGCTTGTAAAAGCTTTCAGTCATCCAGGCAAAAAGAAACCTAACCAAATATTGTGTTATTTACTGTAAAATGCAATAACTGTTGTTAAAAAAAATCTAAATAAAATTAAACTGTCCATCGTTTTATAAAATTAAAATCTTCTCAAAACCAACAAAAAAAAAGAGGTTCTGCTCACTCTAAAATATCTGAGGGTTAATCTGTGAGGAACATCTATATTTGTTCATCCTCATAAAGTAAAATAGATCATATTTGGTGTCATGTTCTCCCATTTCCCTATAGGTTGCAAACGAATCTTATAGTACTGTGCTTAGTCATGTGGGCACCAAATTTCATTACTATGCATCATACCGGACCTTATCATGTTCTTGAGTAGGTAATACCACTAATTCTAACACTATAATCAAAAGAGTTTAAGCAGGAAATCAAAATAAAGCCACAGTTAGAATAAACGTACACAAGATGTGGCCCGTGATGTTTTTTTTCAGTAGTCATGGCGATCCTGTACAACAAATAATTCATTCACAAGTGAAGCTGCTGGGGTCAAACGAGTATGAGCACACATTATGCACGGGCGCCGGTGTTTTACATTAACATGCCAAAAACTATCCCGAGACCTGCTCCAGGAATCCCATAGTAAGCTGCAGGCATTATAACAGAGAAGCTACGATCAGCACTCACAACTTCAACCCAGAACGTATATTCACACTGCTCATTATAGAACCCACAAACCAAACAATAGTCAAGTTTACAGTTATGTTCGATTTGTTAATTGTGTAAAATAATATTAATGCCATTTTGTTTTAATTTTCCACCAAATAGCACATTAGATAAAGACTGGCATTAGTTTAGACTACATGTTTAGTTCCTAAAGCTCCCTAATGATCAACTCTCAAGTGACAAGTATAGTATATTCAATTCATTGTGTAAGGTACGTGTACAGAGCCAATGAAATGCAGTGTTTTTCACATATCCCATCTTAGTAAGTTGGGGGTCAGAGCGCAGGGTCAGCTATGATACAGCGCCCCTGGAGCAGGAGGGGTTAAGGGTCTTGCTCAAGGACCCAACAGTGGTTGACTTGCCGGAGGTGGGGCTTGAACCCAGGTGTTTCTGGTCTTCAGATTAACAACTCAGCACCTTAACTATTTGAGCCACCCTGCCACCCTGCCCACCCTGACAAAGTGAAAAAGAACAAGCAAAAAACGGAGATCAAAAAGTCAAAAAGAAACCCTTCCTTTTCCAGGTGACCCCAAAAGCATGGGAGTGATTTATAATTATAAACATCAGTGTGCCTTTTTAACCTAATTTTAGATTCATTATAGAAAAATATTTTGCCCAAAACCATTAAATGTTCAACAAGGAAGGACTATAAGGAAATATGAGTGCCATGATGCTAGATCTCTAACTGACCAGTAACGTTTAGGGTTTTTGGTTTCCTGTTTATCGTTTGTTGTGTCTAGGCTAAGCTATGCTAGCTAGCTAAGCTAGGTAGCTAAGCTATGCTAGCTAGCTAAGCTAGCCTTGGCACTTCATGTTTTGTTTACTTCCTTATTTGTCTTAATGTCGTCCTGTCATGTGCTTCCCTTTGTCCCTGTGTCTTGTTCTCATTGGTTGGTTAATTATTGTTTGCATGTTCCTTGTTTAGTTTATGGTGTTCCTTGTGTATTTATAGTCCTGTGTTTGCTTGTCCTGTTGTGAAATGTTGTTCACGCTAAGTGTTAACGCTCGTTTCTAGTCCAGTCCAGTCAAGTTTAGTCTTCTCCAGTCAATGTTTGTTGTTTTGTTGTGTTTTTGTATTTAGTCACCTTTTGTAAATAAAGTGCACTTAGGTTCTATACGTCTTGCCTCAGTGGAGTTCGTTACAGAACTCCAAAGCTAGAAAAAGTGGCACAGTGTAATGTAATAATCATAAAAAAATAGATTTTAGGGAAATCAGCAAATAAAACCATTCCGACAAATCACTATTTTAAAAAGTAGTTTCAAAAACCGTCAATCAACAAAAACAAACAAAGTCCTAAGAGAAGCTAAAGCGTCGAGTAGGCGAACAGAGCGGGGTAGAGGTAGAAGGGTAGAAATAGGAGAGAGGCGGGGTCAGCAGAAGAGAATCTACCTAGGGAGAATAGAAGCAAGCTACATAAGCCCTTGAAAGCGTTAGTCACTAATTTGTGACGCAACCATTTTGACCATAGCGAGGCAGATTGCGCTGAGGCAGGCAGAGAAGCGCGATTGAGTGAATTTTCAACAGAGTTGAACTAATTGGCAAAAGAGTGACGTCCGTTTTAAGGCACAGAGGAGCAGCTAGCTTAGCACTAACAACAGCCTTCGATAATTTGGTGACCTTTGGGAAGATAGCCTACAGTGTCAGACTGCAATAAAGAGAATTACTTAACTTTTTTTTTTAATTGTTGGAATGCAATACAATTTTATGCTGCTGGCAGCAGGGTGGCTTCGTGATTAGCACTGTTGCCTCACAGCAAGAGGGTCCAGGGTTCGATTTCCAGGCGGGCAGGGTGGGGGGTGGAGTTTGCATGTTCTCCCCCATGGCTTTACTCCTCTCACAGTCCAAAAACATTTATGTTAGGTTGATTAGTGATTCTAAATTTCCTATAGGAGTGAGTGCGAGTGTGTGTGTGTGTGTGTGTATGGGTCTGTGATGGACTGGTGACCTGTCCAGGGTGTACCGCTCCTGCCTTTCGCACCTTCAGAGATGGCTGGGATAGACTCCAGCAGATCCCCATGAATAAGCGGGTATAGAAGGTTAATGAATGAATGAATAGTTTATTAAGCAAAACATAGATTTAAATTAAGAATCAACAAAAACTAAATTACCAAATATTATTAACCCTCACGCATTATCTGTATGGTATTGACAATATGCAATAATTTACGGCAAAGTAAAATAGGCGGCAGTATTTGACTACACCGCAGTTTTTATTTAAACTCATGAGGAGATTTAGGGGGGATAGTGATTGTTCGGTGTGGCAGTCCTGGTTATCTTGAAACGGAATCGAAAAAAAAAGTTTCCTAGGCTGCATAAATCCGATACTATTTTCTTGTATCGTTATACTGCTCGATGCAGAAAATGGCTTAGTTTAATTACATTTATTCTGAGAGTATACATAATGCATACATATATTCATACAAAATTTACCAGCACTGCAAATGTCCATCTTTCTTGGTAGACATTTTAAAATTGGCTTTAAACTGAAGGCTGGAGAGATGGATAACTCGGTGTACATTATACTATACTAAGCTTTTGTATATAGAATGTGACTATCGTGTATAGTAGCAACTGTTCTTTAAGCAGCTTCAAAAAAATGCACATAACATTTCTCTAATTGCCTTTTAAATCAGTGTTCCTTATCGATACCATCAGTTCTACTCAGGCAAACCAATGATAAACTACCTGCACCATTAGTTTACATCACAGCTAAGAAACAGTGAAAAATACCAAAAGGCTCCTCTAGTCTAACACACTCGGCTACAGCTTCAGGACCGTATCCCGAGAGCAGCGGCTTCAGGACCGTATCCCGAGAGCAGCGGCTTCAGGACCAGAGGACGGCTTCAGGACGAAAAGCGTATCAGGACCTCGAGAGCAGCGGCTTCAGGACCGTATCCGATCCGAGAGCAGCTTCAGGAGCTTAGCAGTATCCTCCAGGGGAGCAGTCAGACCGTATCCAGCATAGCTTCAGGAGTATCAGCAGTAGACCGTATCCGAAGAGCAGCAGCTTCAGGACCGTATCCGAAGAGCAGCAGCTTCAGGACCGTATCCTCAGAGCAGCAGCTTCAGGACCGTATACGAAACCAGTAGAAGCAGTAGTAGCTTCAGAGCCGACCGTATACGAAAAGCAGCTTCAGGACCGTATCCGTAGTGACCGTATCCTCAGAGCAGCAGCTTCAGGACCGTATCCTCAGAGCAGCAGCTTCAGGACCGTATCCGAAGAGCAGCAGCTTCAGGACCGTATCCGAAGAGCAGCAGCTTCAGGACCGTATCCGAAGAGCAGTAGCTTCAGGACCGTATCCAAAGACCAGTAGCTTCAGGACTGTATCTTAACATTCTCTGCCTCTGTAAACAGTTGTATTGTATTGTAACTTAGCTGTTTTAAGTAACCGCTTAATAAAGCTTGAATGTATGGATTGATTTACATTATATTTCAAGTGTGTAATTTGGAGACAGGTTTTAGTTGAATAGACATAAAAGGAAATTTTAGGTTTATTGAGGTTCTTTTCAGCTTTATCATGTTATTTAAATAGCATACTGGCACTGATCAATACCAGAACTTTTTAGTCACTTAGTACATTAACATTTACAGCATTTCGCAGATGCGCTTGTCCAGAGAGACGTACAAAAGCGCTTTGAATCACATCTTCGAACAGCTCAATACTGCAACAATAGTTCACAAATCAATGTAACAACAACAAAAACTGCTGAAAGAGCAGAATAGATTTTTTTTTTTCAAATGTCAAGTGCTAGGTATTTAAGAAAGAGGTGGGTTCTCATTCGTCTCCTGAAGACAGCCAGTGACTCTGCTGTTCTGACATTGATGGGAAGTTCATTCCACCATCTTGGTGCCAGAACAGAGAAATGTCTTAAGGCAGACCAACCTGAACAAATGAACAACACATGACTAAACAAACTAACGAAAACAAGACACAAGGACAAAAGGGAAGCACATGACAGGAAGACATAAGGACAAAACAGGACGTAAACAAAACAGAGTGCCAAGCCTAGAATAAGTAGCTAGCATAGCTTAGCCTAGACACAAAACAAACAATGAACATGAAACAACAGAAAACATGAAAAACAACAAGAAAAGCAAGAACCCTGAATGTTACAAGAACTGAAACGCAAAGATTTGCATTATTGTGATTCATATTTTATTAAAAATACAAACACTAAAGCAGGGCAGATATCCAAACAACTGAAAGGGGCAGTCTTAAAACTTATACCACCAGCTAGAATGCATTAACGACTTTCTCCAAACCAGTGCCTGAACAGAACTAAAACATTATAAACCCTATTCAATAATTAGTTAAAAAATAAATCTTGCATTGATGGGAAGACAGAAAGTCACTCCATTAAAAGTCTCCTTTTTTTTTTAACAATAGCATGGGTTTAAACAGTTGTTGCAAATCCTTTTTTCTTCTATAAGCAGAACTTAAAGGTTAAACCTAGAATAACACAGTCGAAACCAGCGTTCACTATAGGCTGCACAGCTATAAATAAAACTGAAAGAATGTGGTAGCCTTTCCATTGAATAGAAAAAGAATAACTAATTCATTTCTGATTCATAAACAACGCTCGATATCCAGCCAATCTTATGCTGCCACTAATTTAAATGATGTATTTTAAAGTTCAAATAGCTGTGTTTGCATATATTTGGCACAAAGTACACATCAATTTTTTCCTCCACAATATGCAACGTCTGCAGAATGTCTGGTTGACTGCTGCTTTAACAACGACAACCTTTATTTTCCCGCCGGTGTTGGGTAAATTTGCAGAGAAGCCTATCGCACGCTGCAATCTAAGCAAAACTGCAAGCTAGTGAAAGATAACACTTAAGATGAAAGCATTTGTTTGGGGCCAACTGCTATCGCTAACCCTATCAAAAGAACCGTTTTACCACTGCAGACGCAGTGGACACACCAAACAAACAAGGACAAAAGGACAAAGTGCTTCAACATACAGTGGTACATTGACTTCCGAGTGTCCCAACTCGAGATACGAGGCGTCTCTCTGGTGATTTTTTTTATTTGAGTTGTAAGCTAAAATTCGGGTTACAAGCCAACTTTAGACACCCAACCGCCACAGGAAACACCGTAACATCTGCCCAGCGTCCTGTTTCTCACTTGATAGCTAGTCAGACATGCGCATCAGCAAGTGGAGTCGTCTGATCTCCAATGTAAATGCTGTACATTATACTTAATAAAACCAGTTTATTGCAGTACATACTATCGTATTGTTTTTTTTAATACAATATTTGTTATTTATATTTTTTTTCCTTATTTAAAAACATGTAACAAAAAAATTGTGGTGTTTTTTGGGGGGACCTGGAACGGAATGGCATTTCAATGAAAAAAAAATTAATTAACATACGAGTAATTTGAATTACGAGCTCCGTCACGGAACAAATTAAACTCGTAAGTCAAAGGCACCCCTGTATTCTAGCCGTCTCTATATATGTAGAATAATCAAGTTATTATTATTTTATCATTACAGACAAACACTTTTAGGTCCATGTAGAATCTGTTAGGTATCGTGTACTGCTACAATAAATACTGAAGAGATTATAGTAATAAATTTTTATAAAATACATCTGCCTAAGCATGATGCAAGAGTAAAGCAACGGTTATTAACAGAAACTTCCAACTCATTGATTTAATTCTACAAGTTTTCTAATCTAATCTGGAAAAACTTTCTGCTGACTCATCAAAATGAAATATTACATTCTGAGCCAACTCAATGTATCCTGAAGAAAAAAAACACACAGCCTGCGTTCCTTGTCGTCTTCTCAATCCTTCAATCTCGGCTGTTAATGACGTGTATTTAAACAGGAATACATTTTATTCACCTCAACCAGCAATGTAAAAAAGGGTCAGATACCCAGTGCATGTACATTACTATTAGTTAGTGTTGCACTGCTAATTAAAAAGATTGTAGGTTCAATCCAGAGAACCACCAAGCTGCCACTGCTGGGATTCTGAGCAAACTCAACTGCTCTGATGATCAAAAAATGAAAGTCGCTTTGGATGAAATGAAAACCCTACTTTCTAAAAATACTGGAATATTTAAACAAATTCTTCATATCTTATATTTAAGGAATTTTCTTAGGAGAAACGGTGACTTGAGATTAGACGTCTTTATCCTAACTGATGTATGTTTTGTGTAGAATTTTTGTAATTGCAGCATTATATTTTGTATGCAAGCAATTTATTTCACTTTAGGTTTGATATACGCAACCGTGGCTGCAACACTGCTGAAGCAGAGAATTTGCGCAAATAAATGTGTTTTTAAACCTCAAGCACAGATCAATTGGGTGGTGCTAAAACTGCAGGATTTTAACTGCAGCTAAAGTGGTATCTGGGATCAGTGGTCAAACAAGAAAGGGGTTTTTATTCCGAGACCCCGGGATGAACTGTAGATACTGTACGATGATGTGCAATATTCTGTGTTGCTTATTTCATTGTGTCTAGTGCAACTTTCATATAATCAATTTTTCGTTTGTCTTTAGCCTACAGGCAGACCTGACATGAAGCCAAATGCATAAAATGTGTATGAAAAGAATTAGAAAACGCATTTTAGTAAATTTATTCTCTTTTCCAGGTTAAACTATAGGACCAAAAGTACTGGCGTTTATACAGCTTAATTTTCAAATCCAATGAACTGAAAGTAAAATGCAAAAAAAATAAACAGTGAATTCTGGGATACAGGTGAAGGCTTTATATGACCATGTGTGCAATTTGGGGAGTGGTGGGTTGTTGAACTGATACCAGGAAGACCAGGGTTCAATTCCCAGCACCAGCAAGCTACCACCGTGGGCCCCTGAACCCCCAGTTGCTCAGTTGTATTTAAAAAAAAAAAGGAATATAAGTAAGTCGCTCTGGAAAAGGGCATGCGATAAAAGACAGCAAATAAAAATAATCATCTTTTATTTTAGTTTTTTTGTGTATACAAGGGACCACAACATGTCAGTCTGTATGTGTCCCTACAAATTGCATACCAATACAATTAACCATTACAATAAACACACGGAGTAAAAACAAGCAAAAAATACCTGTTCTATTATTTACATTTCTGGCATATGCCAGTTTCCCATATTCAGAGCAACTTACATATCCTGGGAATTGAACCCACAGTCTTCTGATCAACAGTCCAACACCTTTACCACTAAGCTATCACTCCCTATTAGTATTTTTTTTAATTAGTATTGATTTTATACATATGTTCTAAATGTATTTTACTAATGTTGTATAAAGACAGCAGCATTTTATGGGCACAAATAAACAGTTGCAAGGTGCGACTATTCAATGAAGCGAGAATGAGTCAAGGGCATGGACGTTTTAGGGGAATTAAACTCTTTAGTGTTTATTTCACCCCTTCTTACTTTCCAGGAGTCTAGAAATGTAAACCACTTTTTAGCGTTTGCATTTGTATGTTCTAATGGTTTTAATTATTGTAAATGGTATTAAATCACAACATAAATTACATACATGCGTATGCCAGACTATGTGAAGATCGGTAAAGGGAATCGAAAGAGAAAGTGGGTGTATATAAGGCATGCCTGACAACCATATCATCATGCATTGCAGCTGTATCCCTTAAACACACCCGTGTGTGTGTCCAGTGTTGCGATATTTTTGCAATAACATTCATCATATTCTTCATGCTTCTGTTGTTGTTCTTAAACGCCTGCATCTATGAGCATATGGTCACACCAACTGTTAAAAGCCCAAGAAACTGGGATAATGTTCATACTTTAGGGCATATGACACAAAAAAACAGTTCAAACTGGAATTGGTTCTTAAAGCAGCCATTATCTCCAAGCACTGTTTTGGTAGCCCCAAGTCGAGCCCTGTCGCTCATTTTACTGGCAACATACATTATCTAGGTGGTTCATGCTGATCCTAATGGTGATGGGGTGTGAAACATGAGTAGGTAATGGTGGTTCTGTGAAAGCTGGCTGTAGCAGTCTTTATTGGAAATGATGTTTGTCATTAAGATACTTTGCTGGAAGTTTTTTGGGTAGGTGTGCATACATTAGAGTATTTTATACACGCACATACATATAATACACACACATATACACACACTCCACAGCATCTTAATGTGACTCAGAGCTTTAGTCTGGCCTTCGTGGTTTTTTTTTTTTTTTTTAGAAAGCTTCTCAAAGGTGTCCTCCTTGGACACCACCAATGAAAGTTACACTGAAAGTCTCTTTCATGCATCAACAGTAGCAAGAGTCTGCTGCGGTCTGCTCTCGGGGTGAACTTGCTTGGACGTCCAGACCTGAACATGTTGTTTTGAAATGTCCTCTAATTGTAAACTATTTTGTGGACAGTGGAATGACTGATTTCAAAATCTCTTTCCAGACTCATAAGTGGCTACAATCTTCTTTCTGAAGGCCTCAGACAGCTCTTTCCATCTTACCATGGTGTTAACCATCACTTCAACAGTTAGAAGCACACCAAACTAAATGTTTGAAGTTGAAATAGGGCTAGCCTCCTTCTAAAAGCTGAGGAACAATGTTCTCATCATATGTAACTGATGTGAGCAATTTTAAGTGGAAATAAATGGGATGTCCTAACTAAAGATTTTAAAAGTCTTTTTGTTAAGTTATATTACTAAAATCTTTTAGTATTGTTTTAAATTGATAATAAATATCCATATGTCCAAATATGTAAAAAAACAAACAAACAAAAAAAAACCAGGCTATATATATTATATATATATATATATATATAATATATATAATATATATTATATATAAAATTTAGTTAAAGGGACAGTAAAAGAGACCGTGTCCTAAGTCTCCCCCCCCGTAAAATGCTTTTTATGTTACTGTATCTCTTTTTATTCTATTGAATGTCCATGTCCTTACGAACATAATGGGGCTGCTGGCA
Organism: Bagarius yarrelli; assembly: GCA_005784505.1. NCBI lineage: Eukaryota > Metazoa > Chordata > Actinopteri > Siluriformes > Sisoridae > Bagarius > Bagarius yarrelli. Next base: position 561,452 of record VCAZ01000048.1, read on the forward strand.
TACATATTCTCTCTTCCATCAGCAAGTCTCTTCTTGTATGAGCACATAACAAAATACAAAAGGTCAAAGAGTGCCGTAGAATCTTCTTCCTGTAGGGTTCAGTTACTGCGTTTATTCCAGCTTAATGATGCGGCAATGATGAGACAGAGGTAAATAGGCAGAAGTGTAGGCTCCAAACTGCATCTGTTTCTCTGGCATCTGGTCTGCTAAAGTTAATAATGCTCATCATTTAAAGATTTGCAGGTATGTGTAGATGCTGTATCTCACTGTGTGACAGTCGTCTGTGACTAAATATCCTTCTCAGAAACATTACCTAACCCTGGGAAATAAAATGAAATCAGAGAAGGTATACAACCTGTACCACTGTAGACACATAAGCCGGTAAAGATCTATGAGTTAAAGTACTGGACAAAGGAACAATGTGAATGTGCAAGGAGAAAAGACAGCAGGAGAGGAAAAGGCTTTGCCTGCAGCAAGAACCTATAATATCCAGCCATCTGCTGCTGTGCCTTTCCCCCCCTTTGACATTGTGCCAGCCTGAGCAGTGTACAAACTGCATAGAAGTACATAAAGTAGCACTAAGCAAATCACATTATTATTCTATAGCACTGCCTCCTGGTATCCATTAAAACATTTAAAAATGTTGTGAGTGCAAATCAGAATATGTTAAAAATCCCAAATGAATGCATTAACAGCTGGCCATCTGACAGTGCACAGGCTCTAAACAGATTGCACGTGTCCAGCCAGAGAAGACCGGCATGCTAAGGTTTTGGATCGCAAGCACCCTATCAATCAAGTTTTCTTGGTGTTAATGACGGATAAAGCCGGTAGCTGTATTCCGCCTTACAGTTTATATTCTTCCGTGCAACTATAAGTAGGACTACTCAACCCCATTAAAGTCATTAAACGTGTAAGCATTAGCTGCCAGTGCCTTGGAAATCACCAGACAGGTCAGGGATAAAGTTGTGGAGAAGCTTTAAACACCTCAAGGAGCTCTGTTTAATCGATCAGCCAAAAAAAGAAAAGGTATGTCATACCTTCCAAGACATTGGGGGAAGTGGTGGCTCATGGTTAGGTGTTGGATTGCCAACCCGAAAGTTGTGGGTTCGATTCCCAGCTCGACCAAGCCACCACCATTGGGCCCCTGAGCAAGGCCCTTAACCACCAATTGCTCAGTTGTATAACAAGGAATATTGTAAGTCGCTCTGGATAAGGGCGTCTGCCAAATGCTGCAAATGTAAATGTAAATGTAAAGACATGGCCGTCCACCCAAACTGACAGACCGAGCAAGGAGAGCACTGGTCAGAGAAGCAACCGAGAGGCCCATGGTCACCCTGGAGGAGCTGCAGAAATCCAGGTAGGAAAATCTGTCCAGAGGACAACTATAAGTCATGTATTCCACAAATCCGGGCCTTTATGAAAGAGTGACGAGAAGAAAGCCATTGTTGAAAGAAATAAGTCCCGTTTACAGTTTGCCACAAGCCATGTAGGGGACACAGCAAACATGTGGAAGACGGTGCGCTGGTCTGATGACACCAAAGTCGAACTTTTTGGCTTGAATGCAAAGCGCACTGCTCATCAACCTAAACGCACCATCCCCACTGTGAAACATGGCGCTGACAGCATCATGCTGTGGGGATGCTTTTCTTCATCAGAGACAGGGAAGCTGTTCAGAGTTGACGGGAAGATGGGTGGTGCTAAATACAGGGCAATCTTGGAGGAAAACCTGTTGGAGGCTGCAAAAGACTTGAGACTGGGAAAAAGATTCACCTTTCAGCAAGACAATGGCCCTAAACATACAGCCAGAGCTACAATTAATTGGTTTGGATCAAAAAAATATTTGTGTGTTAGAATGGCCCAGTCAAAGTCCAGACTTTAATCCCATTGGGTATCTGTGATAAGACTGTTCACAGAAGCTTCCCATCCGATCCGGCTGAGCTTGAGCTGTTTTGCAAAGAAGAATGGGCAAAAATTTCAGTCTCCAGATCTACAAAGCTGGTGGAGACAAAAGACATGCAGCTGTAATTGCAGCACAAGGTCTCTCTACAAAGTCTTGACGCAGGGGGGCTGAATACACACTTTTCAAATTTTTAATTGCTTTAAACTTTGTATGGAGTGTATCTTCACTCCACTCGACAATTATGTGCAACTTTGTGTTGATCTATTACATAAAATCTCAATAAAATACATTGAAGTTTGGTTGCAAGGTGACAAGTCCAAGGGGTATAAACAAGGGGTAATACTTTTTCAAGGCACTGTTATTGCTGGAGAGTATAGAAATAATAGTAATTAAATTTTTACTGAAGGCTGGTTTGACATTTTGTTTAATAAAATTTTACGTCGCCAAACACATTGTTACAGTGTCCAATATCTGGATGTTCTACCATAGGGCACGTGTTGACAACAAACTTTTAGCAGAAACGGCATATATAAGCACAAATATATTCTGAAGATCACTAATGGATAAACTGATCCACTCCCACAAACATTAAAGCATGATTATTTGAGGGCATATATGTTATACACACCAGGGTCAGACATTTTCTTTCTTATTGAGCTGTGATAACTTGCTTTATTGGTTTTTTTCCAGAGCATAACTACAGTATAGGTACAGTAATCCATATCATGTTTTCCCCAGAAAAGCGCACATACACACACACCCACACACCCTCAAAGTTTAATTTCTACATAAGAAACCTCCCTTTAGATGGTACACTGCATGGCAGGCGGTACAAATGTTATCAGTAAACTGTAATTCAAGTGGACATGCTTCTGTGAACACAGCGACGGGAGAGGCATGGGTCAAATCCGAAAAAATCCATATAGGAATGATATTTTATTACAATACATGATCTGACATTCTTATCTCTAGTGGTCAGTGAAAAAAAAAAAAAAAATCTTCTCCCACTCTGGAACTTGGCATTTTTCAAGTTATTTGTTCTCTTTACCAAGAGAAACAGTTCAGATTGTGACAGTGAAAATCGATTTTAGCTTTATTTCTTTTTTATCCCTATATCTCGGAACCAGAATCCTAAACACTGATTTATACGCCACACGGCTCCACAGAAGCCCAGTTCTAAAGCCCAGTGTTAAATTCCTAAATGCACAAAAACTCCCAAAGGCTAAAGGAATATAAGAACGAATGAGCATTCAGTCAGTTCACCTGGGCCTTCATCATTGCTGCTGGAACAAATAGATAAACGAGAAAACCAAAGAATAGGAACTCTTTATTACAGCCGGAGAGAAAAGAGAGAAAGAGTGAGAGACAGATATCCCAAAGATGTAAAGCTGACATGACCAAGTTTAGCACACAAGCTAGCTAACAAATTTTGCGTGCTTACTTGCAAACCTTCTTTCCTTTTTGCTTTTCGTCTCTGTTAGAACGGAATAAGCTGAATTTATTTTATTGTTATATACATTTTTTCTTTTTTATATAAACTAGTTAAAACTTAAATATTTAGCTTATGTCAGGTGATAAATGAACTAAACATCCCATGCCAACCTAAAACTTAAAGTAAACTTTTACTGCAACTCATTTTAGGTAGAACTTCACCCGTCTGGTATTTCTCCCGAACAGTTAATACCAAATTCTGTCGAATCGAGTCATCGATAACTGTCGAGTCATCAATAACTTTAGGATATTTTATTGGACTGGCCATACTTTCGGCTCTACAGACGCGTTTTGTTCACCACATTATGCGTGAACACGAGCTGCCACCCACTTTTACTATCCATCTGACATCAACATAAGCTTGCAAATATAGTAAGAAAGCAGTATCAGCCACCAAAGTGGACACCAAAACTTGGAGTATAAACAACTTAACTAAGGAAGCTTAACAGCCAAGGCACAAAAACGAATACAAATTCAACTGCATCACTAGTAACGATCAGGATGCTTGCAGAATTCGCTAGCCCACATCCCAGTCAGACTACCAAAATGTATCCCATCCTGGAAAATATATATACTTTCATGCTTTTGCATTCTCTAATATATATAGATGGGTAATTATGGGCAACGAGAATCCACTATTTATATGAAGGGAAGTGGTAGCGCAGTGGTTAAGGCGCTGGACTGCTAATTGGAAGATCGGCGTTCAATTCCAAGCATCACCAAGTTACTATCGTTGGGTCCCTCAGTAAGGCCCTTAACGCTTAATTGCTCAGTCGTATAAAAGAGATAAATGTAAGTCGCTCTGGCTAAGGGTGTAAATATAAATGTGACCATGTGGGCGATCGATATTGCGCTTGAATGCCTGCTAACTTTACTTTCACTTTCAATGCGTGATCAGAAAAACTTTGTCTAGGGAGCGGTGATACTTGATTCTTGTCAGTCATTACTATTCTTATGCAACAAGTGGAGATCACATGCTCAGTGGAGAGAATTGCGAAAATCCCTGACACCAAATACCTGTACTGAATAATTTGAATAATTTTTACAAATTTTGTCTACATTTTTATTGATGTTTTGCCTCCTTTACAAGATTTTATATTAAAAATAATGTATTTTTTAAATTTAGGCTACATCAAATTAAGCTACCAAAAGCTACCAAAAACTAAAAAGTACTTGTCCCAAGAGCTACCAGGAATTTTACAATATTGCGAGCCCTGACAGACCCTGTGAAGAAGTCAACCAGGGCTACATCACGACTGACGATGCCTTAGCACAACACGTTCGATTTGCCAAACAATCAGAAACCAGAACTTGCTACACCGAATCATGTCACAGTGACACGAGCTCTTTTTAAAATTCATCTGGAACAGAGTAATGCTTGCACAGGAGGAAATTATTCTACCATCATTTGCCCCACAGCAATTTAGAAGCAATTTGTCCCAAATGTAATACAGAGATGTAATGAGCAATTTGGATAATATGTTGTTCATGTAATGGGCCTGTTCCTTATCTAGAGCAGATCTTGCTTTAATACCCTGATAACACTGGTGTCCTAGCTGATCCTTATGAAGACCAGAATTACAAACAACCTCAGAAAGTACTAAAACAAGAGACTTCTTTTAAAATTGCCCTTGACAGTCTTAAAAACTCTGCAAAGGGTGTTCAGTTCTACTGCAAATTTGCCCCAAGGTAACGTCTCATTTGCCATAGCACAGTCTCGTCGGCAATTTATCACCTCCCTGACAGTCAGTGACCTCAGTAATAGCATTGATCCCACACTGACCCCGAGGAGATCATTGGCGAGATGTATGTATAAGAGAGAGAGAGAGAGAGACAGAGAGAGACAGTAAGCCAGTCAATCAGTCACAATAAACTTCGTAAGATATCAGACTTTTCTAATAACTGTGTAAGCAAAACCTTTCATTTCAATCAACGGACCTCCATTTACCTGCCACTCAATTTGACAGCTCTATAATCTCATGTTCAAATACTATTTCTTTTCATGACTGGACAAGCATTAGAGGTTGCGCTCAGACCAACTCAAACTATCCAAGCTGCACTGGACCATACAAAACACAGGACAAAACACAAGCTTTACACAGGACAAGCTTTAAGAAACGGCCCCGTCAAGTGGAATAAACCGGTAAAATGCCAATAAAACAGTTTACCACCCAACAGATTTATATCAGGAATAAATAACTGCAGCCACCTCATAGTGCAGCTGTTCTGCTTTTACATAATATCTCAAGGGAACTAAAGGCTGCTATTAATACACCAATAGAGCACAAACTGGCAAAACAAGAACATGGACCATCATAATTTTTTGCACAAAGGGGCGGGGCCATCAGTGAGAATTCCATGGTGTTGGCACGAATGAGAAAGGAAAAGAAATGTGATATCTGAAATGTGATTTCCTTGTCTTATAGGGGTTTATATAGTGTGGTTCAATGATTTTCCCTCAGTTCAATCTAGTATACAGTGCCTGGGTGTTCAACCAAATTGTGAAGCTACAGTTACATAAACATTCTTGCTGGTTTGGATCAATTATCATGTGTGATTAAGTACAGCGGATATTTTGTGAACCATAATTGGTTAGATCATTTTAAAAGGGTATTAAGGGTAATAATATATAACACTCAGCAGTAGGGTGGCTTAGTGGTTAGCACTGTTGCCTCACAGCAAGAAGGTTCTTGTTCTCCCTGTGCTTGCGTATGTTTACTCCAGGTACTCCGGTTTCCTTCCACAGTCTAAAAACATGTATGTTAGGTTAATTGGTGATTCTAAATTTCCAATAGGAGTGAGTGAGTTTGTGTGTGTGGCCCTGTGATGGACTGGTGACCTGTCCAGCGTGCCCCCCTCCTGCCTTTTGCCCTTTTAGAGACGGCTGGGATAGACTCCAGCAGATCCCCTGACGCTGAATTAGGGAATAAGCGGGTATAGAAGATGAATGAATGAATATATAACACATACACATATACACACACACACACACACACACACACACACACATACATACATTTTGAGCGCAGGTTTACTGAAATTTTATATAGAATACATTTCAATTCTATCCAAAAAAATGTCTTAAATTTTTATATATATATATATATATATATAAATAATTTAAGACATATTTTTGGATAGAATCGAAATGTATTGTATTTATTTGAGTCAACTCTTTCATCCGTTTTTCACCGCTGCGACACTATTTTATCTCAGTGTGGCTCTTTCTGCGCCAGATTAGGATAATAATATATATAGTGCATAATTTGCTGTTGCCGAGTTCTTCTCTGCATTTAAAGCGAATAGTGGAAATCTTTTCATGAAAATGACATGAAAGAGGCTTCACAAATGAAACAATGAATTTATTTGCTGGATGCTGAAGTGTATAACAGGATGAAGTCAGGTTGGCGGGCCCTGTGGCCTGGTAGCAATCGAGCTGAGAGAAAAACTAGTTTGTGGTGCATTATTTATTATCTGTTCAGCCTCTGGATATAAAACGCTTCAAGCTGAACTTGTTAAATGTAATCTCACCTCAAGAGCCACAACTCAACAAAATGAGCTTTATTTTCATCCAGGCCCCTCTTGGAGTCGAATCAAATCAGGTTTCTAAAGACAGAAGGCAAAGCTCAGAGCGGACGATGTGTATTAATACATCATGAGCATGTCAGCACATACAGCAGTGTGTCTATAAGCAATAGGTTTTACCCCGAACTGGTTCAGTAAACCTGTGCCCCAAATCCCACCAGTGGTGTATTCCAGTGGCTGAGGTCAGGATTAAAAAAACGAAACAAAACACTAGTCAATCAGGGAGTTATATATTAAAAGTTCTCTTCTTAGAGTCAGAGAATTTAACACCAAACCAGAATCAGGTTTACATTTTAATACCTGCTTGGCTGTGACTTTTACAGGCTATTGAATGCTCTGACAGACCAGAACTTGCTCCTGGATTCTATTACAGATGGTTTCTGGCTTGCTGAGATTGAGTCACAGAAATGTCACTAGTCCTCGCTTAAGGCTGCACCTGCTTTCTCCTTTTTTCCCCAGCACTGTGTTAAAGCACCTTGCTTCAATTAACATCTATAATTCACATCCAATTGATCGGAGTTATTGATGGATAGATTAAGAGTAAGGCTAGAGCAGTGGTTAAAAGAAAAGAAGACATTAATAGTTGAAAAGGTGAGGCTGAAGAGAAAACAGCAGGATAATGGTGTTATTCACATGCAGTTCTGTGCTACAGTCAATAATCCTCACACCTACGGACTTGGCACTAGGGCTAGGCAATAAATCAATATCAATATACATCACGATGACTTTTTTCAATAACAGTGATATGATTTTAAACACATTTCCGATAAACATCACAGCATTCATCACTGAATGATGTTTAGGGCACAGCCGTCAGAAAGAGCAGAACACAACTGGCTATTTGCGTAGTGCAACCCTGCCCTCTCATTTGCCCCACCCACTCTCCAGAGCTCTCAGAGGAGTTTTGTGCTCCATTGCATCACTACTTAAATCAGTAATAAAGATCATTTGATTAATGCAGTCTTCTATTCTGGTGCAGCGATTTATGACCAAACAACCTTAACATTGGTTTGTGGGTTTTTGTCTTTATATGTGTGTTTTACTAAGACAAAACACACACATGCAATGTTTTTAATCGGAATTTTCCGTCTGCGACACTATTCATATAAATGACGTTTAACAAATGAGTCTCTGTTTTATGAAAATGGTCAATTCGGCTCTATTTCAGTGCCACTGAGTAAAATATAAATAAAAGGTGAACATTGATTTATTTGTACAGTTTTTATTTTCTAAAATATTTTATAGAGTTTTATTGATATCGAAAATATATCATATCGACTGAAATTATGAACTATATTGTGATATAACATTTGGCCATATCGTCCAGCCCTACTCGGCACATTTACATCAAAAAACTACTGACAATGTTTACTAAACAGTAGTAAACTAGATTCCTGAAGAAACTGCTACAGTCGTTTAGTATTTTTAGAAGAAACTGTACTTTTTGTCACGTTTACTCAACTACATTTCCAGAATAAAGTGTATACTTTTAATTCAATAGTTATAAGATTTCTGTCCATTTCAATAGGGAATTAACCCAAAGCCAATCAGGGTTAAAGGGGATTGTGGGATCTTTTGAGCAGTTTAGACAAGGCCTTTTTTTTTGTGCCCCTTAATTTTATTATTATGAATGTAGACACGATATAAAGAGCGACGTGGACGCATCACGCTAATTTTTTCCAAGAAAAACGCAAACGCACCGTGGGTCATGTGACACGAACCGATCAGCTTCCTCACCTTTCTGTTACACTAAAATCTTTGCGGAAAAATGGAGAAGCAGCTCATCATTGTGTTTTATTCTTTTCATTGTAAATAAATTTTCACAATAAGGGGTGAAAATCCATGGCTTGTTGTAATGAAGAGGGCAGCAGATGTTGGAAGGAAGGAGGAAGGGCACACTTGGTGTTTTCAATGCATTCTTTAGGCACCGCTCAAGTAAACGGCCCCCAAGAGAGTCTATTTGAAATGATGGCAGGTCTCAGCACCCAACCAGCAAACAGCTCCAAAAGTGTCAGAGCTGAAACAAAGGAGAATACAGAAGTACCGACTGGAGTGGGAGAAATCATGAACATGGCTGGAAAGTGTCAGCGAAATTGAGTATCAAGCCAACTGCACAGTTTGTCGGTGAGATTTCTCTGTGGATCGAGTCTTTACTATCGAAAAAAAAGCTGTGGTGTTTGATTAGTTAGTTGGATTATTAATTAAACTGTTTTGCACATGTGGAAACAAGCGTTCGCACAACCATGACTGATTTAATTTTCCATTTAAGCCCAGTCATTTTATGCCAAAAAGCGAGTTCCATTTCGATGCTAAGGCAGATGTGCCTCTTATTATTCTACATTTCATTTTTTTTTTTATTCCTGTGGTAAAATTTTCTGTCTCATTTACATGGTGCCTTTCCATTAAGCAGAGATTTTTTTTTAATTTTTTTTTTTGGAAGACAGCTGTTTGCAAGTCAATTAAATTGTTTAATTGTGACTAATATATTTATATGGATGGCCTGGAGTCTCTCCATATTCAAATGAAGCAGTTGTAAATTATTATCGTCATCATGCTCAAACAAACACTTTGCAGGAGTTTCTTCTCTTTTCCTTTCCTTTGCTTTTAGCTTTAATATTCTATTTAAATGTAAAACCTGATTGTGTTAAAAGGATGATAGGTGTTGACGCTGCTGATAGAGTGCAAACTTGTTCTTATTTATAAAGCTGATAAAAAAAAAAAAAAAAAAAGACTGTTACAGCAAAAAAAAAGTGCAGTCAATAAGATATCGGTTTAGCATTTTAAGTAATCTGTATTTAGGACGTTAGATACTTTTTGCACCCGACTTGCCCACACCGACTTTCCGTCTACCTGTACTTGCCCTCCCACTCTTTTTTTTTAACCTTCCTGTCTTATTGTACATGATAAAAGACCAGTTCTAACCATGTCAAGCAGGGCAGTCTTGTTGTTCTAAAGTTCTAGAGAAGCTTATTTAGTGTCAGACTCTATATTGTTATTGCTCCATGTGCCGAAATCAATTCAGCTCTTTTGAGCCAAGCTACTGGGAATAATCAGAAGAAAGAGAAGAACGCTACGATCACCATGATTACAGAAAGCACCCCCCCCTACACACACACACACACAGGCACAGCAGGGTTGCTTCTATTGTGCTTTGAATTAAGTCAATTACCTGAAAAGTGGAATTTTGGGTGCTTATGAGGAAAATTATAAAAAAGTATTCGAGCAATATTGTGAATCCAGGCTGTCAGGACACAAAAGAATGATTGAATGTTGATCCCTTGATTTACCTTTCTGGCTCCAAGCAAAGCATAATGAATGAATAATACCGACTGTCTGTTAAAAAAAGGCTATTAAAAATCCAATTTCTGAATTGCTCAAGCTGCAACAACAAATGTATAAGCTGTCCAGAAACTTAACAATGGAATTGCAAAATAAATGTAAATGTCTCTTGGTAGAACTCTGAGCCGCAGGATTGATAAACCAACGAATGATTATTTTTTGTTATGCATGTTTTTACAAGGTTAATTAGACCGCATTAAGGAGTGGAATCATTCAACAAGGTCAGGAGTGAACTGAAGAGCAAGAATTCAAGTGGGGGGGGGGAGAGAGAGAATATTGCACCTCATCCACATCCTGTCCTCTCCGCATCCTGCTCAACGTCCTCAGCTGATCTGCAGAGACAGAGAGCACGAGTTATTAATAAGCACTTGAGACGATGACAAGTGCAAACAGAAGGATTTTTGGGGGGTAAACTTGAAGACAGCAAGAAAGAAAGAGTTACACAATCAAGGGGGAAAGGATGCCACAAGAAGAGATGGATGGAGGATAAACAGCTACGGTTTTATAAGTCTGTCAATGTCGATGACTGAAGTGGATGATTATTAGTGTTGCAGTGTTTCTGAAAGCCCGCTGTGACCTGTCTCTGTGAAGCCACGCTCAGGAGATTGATGGACTCTAACAACGAAGGCATTATATTTTAAAGCAAGATCATTTGCAGCTGAAAAAAGCTCTTTATATGTTGTCTGTTCTATATATGTGCTTAGTTTTCACCACTTGGCTAGAAGCTTGAACTCACACAGATCTCGAATGCAGTGTTTTTCTGCTACTGTTTGTGAGTGCTGCAACAAAAAGTCCAAAGTCCAAGTCATGTACCATGTAAAACAGGTTGTGGAAAGTGCATGAAAAGTAATTTTAAGGTCTTTAACTAGCTAAAAACTGATCAAGAGTGTCTGCTAAATGCTGTAAATGTAATGCAAATGTAGGGAGTGGTAGAACAGTGGTTAAGGTGTTGGACTTCTAACTGAGAGATCTGGGGTTGCACCACCAAGTAACCACCGCTGGGCCCCAGAGAAACGCCCTTAAACCCCAATTGCTTATTGTATAAAAGGGATAAATGGAAGTCGCTCTGGATGAGGGCGTCTGCCAAATGCTGTAAATGTAAATCTGTAATTCATACATTTGTGTAATCTGCGTTCTGTCCGACAATCAAGCACATTAATAAGCTAGAAATATAAATAAATCCAGCTGCACAGATAGATTTTCTATGTAATATTAGACAAAAAACACCCCATATTTTTCTTATTTTTGCATATTTATTACTCACAACCTCAGCTGGACATATGGAATCGTCACATTGCAAACGACATTAAAACGACAAGGGCAAAAGTATTAGAACTCCTAAAATAACCTCCAAACTTTTGGAAAGGATTCACGCTCGATTGTGGAGATTTGGGTATTTTTTTTTTTTTACATTTAGCCACAAAATATTAGGAAATTATAAGCACTAATTTTGGATAAGGAGGTCTGGGGAGCAGTCAGTGTGTTCAGGCGAAGTTGAGGTCGGAACTCTGTGCAGGACACTCAAGTTTGTCCACTCTCACTATAATAGATGATGGAGCTCAGGGGCTTTGTGCACAGGGTCAATGTCATGTCAACAGTGTTTCGGTCTCCTATTGGAATAAATGTGATGCTACAGCTTACGTAGAGAAAAATATGTACAATTTCTAAAAAGATAAAAGATACTTAACCTTAATGCTTTATCAATGAAGGTTTTTCTTTTCTTTCTTTTATATGGAAAATATCATCACATACTAGGGTTGGCAGATATGTACTGTATTGTGTGTTAAAAATGTGTAACGTTATATGCCATAACACAATATCTTATTTTTCGAAAAGCTAATTATACTGTCAAGTTGGTTACTTTTTACAGTGATGGGCACAAACACTTGGGAAAAAAAGGATATGATGATGTCATTACATCAGAGTTTGATCTTCTGTCTTCTAAACAAAACCCGCTTATGTAACTGAGGACATAAGCAGAAACTCGGTCAAATTTAAACACTGAAACAAAAACTATGAAAGGAAAGGAACATTTTTTACTCGCAAACTTTTAGAAAACATTGATTTAAAGTGCTATCTTTGGATTTACAGCCATTACAAAAAATAATTATTGTTAAGGTGATTATTTACCTTACACTAATTACTTATACAAATAGACAAGAGATGTTTTCTGCGCTAAACATCTCTATTTTTGACAACATAAGATTTGTCGTAACTAACAGAATAAATCCATGGTTCTAATTTGAATTGTGTCAACAGTTCAGACTGGTGGAGGTGGTGTAATGGTGTGCGGAATCATGGAATCATTTCGGCACATATTCCCTTTGAGGCTTATTGTTAATCTTTGTATATCCGTTATTATTTGTATATCCACTATGAAATTATAAAGGCTATTTTCAGCATAATAATGTGGCATGTCACAACGCTGGAGTCATTTCAAAGTGAGCCCATAAACATGACACGCCCACTTTAATGGCTTCTTTATTCCACTGATTCGAATCCAATAGACCGGCTTTGGGGTCAGTAGAAAATGAGATTAGCAGCACGGATGTGCAGATGACAAATCTGTAGTAATTATGACACGCAATCATGTCAACATAAAAATAAGGATGCAATATTAAGTGGAATCCATGGCTTGAAGAAAGTAAGGTGGCGTTGATAGCAAAGGGGTTGATACCAGAATTAGTTTCACACCTTCCCCATAACAACCTCCACACTTTCCACCAGATAGTGAAGTGTGGATTTTTTTTTTACTATTTAGTCACAATAGTATTATTAAGTTCAGACACTAATGTTGGGTGCACTACAGGTTAAGGGTAAGGGCCTTGCTCAGGAGCCCAGCAGTGGTAACTGGGAATCAAACCCCCATCTCCAGGTATCAGTCCAACATCTTAACCACTAAGCTATTACTTTCCACACCAAGTTCTTTCAGTTCATCCCCTATGTTTTCAGTAGGGGTTAAGGTCAGGGTTCGAGTTCTTGACACACCATGTCCTCATGAACCTCAGAACCTGCAAAGACATTTTAGACGGCCGTGTGGATACAATTTAGGGAGGACACACTTCTATAGACGTGCCAGTAAGTTGTACACAAACCTATGGTCTTAAAACATATATAATAAATATGTATTGGGAGCCGACGAAAGTATGACAGCACCTGGAAGTTTAATAGGTTAAATAATGCAGGCAGTGCTACAAAAATTAGAACCACCCATCTCTAAACACACAATTATGACCTAATTAATGTATGTCTGTGAACCCTGTCAGCTAATGTTCATTGTTCCTGCTTATTGTTTCTGTCCAGAGTTTAAAAAAAACCCCAAAAAACCCATGAAGCTGCTCTGAATTAACATGCATCTCTGATTGTATTGTTGTGAATCATGTGATGGCAACACTGCGTAATGTCTCACTCATTCAGCAGGAAAATATATAGATTATCAGTACTGAACACTCGTCTGCGAAAAAGTCTGTCTGCTCTAACGATAAACGCGCTCTGCTCTGAGAGTCTCTGCTGAAAAGACCTTCTGATAATAAAAACTGAAGTCGAATGTATTAATTTAGCAAATTCCTTAGCTGTTGTTGCACTGACAGTAAACAAAGATATTAACCGATATTCCCAGCATTCCTTTTTTTAACAACTTTGCAAGGAGGTACAGTTTTTGCTGAGATTTTAATTGATGTAGACAGCTGATGAACTACTGGCATGGAACTGCAGGGTAATTAAGGAGGCAGATTCATCATATTTAGTAGTGTTGTAGCAGTGGCAGGGTGACAGTCAGGAGCACCTCTCCCTCCCCCAGGCCTGCAGTCAGAGCGATTCAAAGCCCATTATGACTGGAACATTATAACAATCCTCCACATAGCAATCTTTCAAATAATATCGGCCATGACTGGAACAGTAAAACATACATTTTTATCCATCCATCCATCCATCCATCCATTTTCTATACCCACTTATTCCTTAATTTAAGGTCACGGGATCTGCTGGAGTCTATTCCAGCCATCTCTGAAAGGGCAAAAGGCAGGTGGGGTATACCATGGACAGGTCGCCAGTCCATCACAGGGCCACACACACACACACAGGCAATTTAGAATCATTAATCAACCTAACATACATGTTTTTGGACTGTGGAAAGAAACCGCAGAACATGCAAACTCCACACAGAGAATGCCTGGCCGGGAATCGAACCCAGGACCTTTTTGCTGTAAGGCAACTGTGCTAACAACTAAGCCACCATTCTGCCCTTCAGAATTCAGCCAATGTTGGTTATTAAAAAAAGGTTATGAGGTAAGTCTGCCTTAACACCGGCAGACTGTCTCTACTCAACACTTAATCCTCAAATCGCAAGTTCTTACTCGCGTCGCATTCCATCAAGGGTGCTTCTTTTTTTTCCTCTTCAAAGTTACCTAAATAAGAGACACTGCAAACACAGGATTTGTCTACAGGATCAGTAAAGACTTTAATTATTTGATTATTTGAATAATTAATGCTCTCATTCTTTACTGCACTCATGTTTAACACACATGAACAGAGGGCTTTGGCTAATGAGAGCGGTAATTATGTCACATAAGCGTTAGCCCAAATCTGCAGAAAATCGAAAGTAAATTTTAAAAAACATTTGCCAGCTCCTGTGACTATTGTGGGGTTTGCACAAAACGGCATTAACGTGCGTTCACAGAATCCCAGAGGCACTCAATCAAGTGTCAGAATAAAATCAAGTGCAAAAAGAAAAAGTGAAAATGCTTTTGAAAGTCATTTTGGAGAGGAGCATCTGCTAAATAAAGAAAGGTAAAAAAAAGAAGACAGGATTCACTACAATGCCGTTATAAGTCATTAAATTCCTTCTCTTGTATTAGCTTTGGTCCAAGTATGTACCATAAAACCTTTTGCTACTTTTAACATTTTGTAGGTATGTGTTTTTAACTACTTGCTTTCAGTCCATCACTTGCATTGTTAGTGCGATCTTAATTTGGTTAAATTTTGTATAATGTACATAAAGTCAAGACCACAGCAACATCAAATATTTGGCTTTATTTCTGCCTGAAGTGTATTTGCGGTGAACTAAATTAAATTCTACATGATTGTAGCTGATATAAGTACTTTTTGATGTATAACGAGTGATTGTCTTTAGAAATGTTTAGAATTGTTTATTCTACTGGTTAAAAGTCTCTTTAAATTCTGATAGCAATGAATTAGCTTAGTGGTGTAAATGCTTTTATATATTTGGTGGAAGGAATAAGACCAAGAAATGTTGGTCGAATCAAAATTCTTGGTCTGAACATTATAATTGACTTTCCTACCTGCCTGTCAACATATGTATTTGCATACCTCTATCCCTCCTCCCTGTTCATGCAGACAGGATACGACAGAAAAAAGGCACAGTGAACACAGGCTGAGAACATTACGCATTACAAGTACACCATTACAGCACCCTGGTCAGCGCCATCGCTCTCATCTGGAGAACTAAGGCGGCATTTCTGTTCTATAGAGAGAATCACAACAACTGCCCTGCTCCCTGTGTGAATGCCAACATGCACAAAGCAATCACAGACACATACTCAGTGCTCAGCAGCAGTGGTGTGATTGTTGATCTGTTATACAGGTGTTGTCTATATTATTATACTGCCGTTGGAACACGGGTAAAAAAGCAATATACAAACAACACAAAGGACGAAGAAGTTGCAAAAGGACAAAAAAAAAAAAAAAAAAAAAAAAACCAAAAAAAACTTGTGTT
>VCAZ01000048.1:582500-602500 GCA_005784505.1 Bagarius yarrelli
CAGGATTGTAAAGCTGTTGTCTTTGAGACATGAGCGATTTTTGCTTTTATGTAGTCAATATTAAGAGAAGACCTGCTTACATACATATGTGGATCTAAAGATCGACTCCAAATGCAGACTGTTTCATGTTCAATCCCAGAAGTGTGTCGTAACTCGGGACTAGTGATGCATATTTTGATCAAAAAATTAAACACATTTTTATTTCAATGTTACAAGTTATTATAGTCTCAAATTATGAACTATAAAAAAAACGAATAAACTAAAATAAAAAGAAGTTTTTAATTAAATACTCATTATTTATTTAGATTATTTTTCTCTAAAGACACAGGGAGCTGCAGATGAGGGATGAAAGGGCCACATGCGGCTCCGGAGCCGCAGGTTGCCGACCTTTGCTCTATGCAAATGTTATCTAAAATAACAGGAAGTTTTACTATTGTTTTTTTCTTTATCAGTTGCAAGAATTTGAAAGGAAATCTAACAATAACATAAGTTTACAATGAAATCGAGTCACAACAAAACGGAAATGCTTCCAACCAATAAGGGCTACTTGTCCTGTGGAAACTGGCAATTGCGCCCAGTCGTTTATGCAGATGTTCTGGAAGCTTTAGAGAGTAAATATAAAAACAAAATAGCTAAATGTACGTTAATTTCTTTATTTGAAAATCACCTACACATATTAAGATCCCATAACTTAAATAATATACATAGAAATTCTCTTCTCATGCGCCCGAAGGACATTTGTGTTAGCACTGTCCCCTATGAGTGAACTTATATTTGCTTTTTAAAAGTCGATGTGTTGTGCACTGCTGAGCCACCATACGCTGCAAAGACACCGTGTCCTTCCAGCAGAAATGCATTAACCTGCTATTTTTAAAATTCCAATGTGCTTCAGGTTGGGGTAAATGGACATATGCCACATTGATGCCATCTCAGCTGCTAAAACGTGTCATTTTCTAGCAAGCACATTCACCTACGGCTCTAATAACAGGCTTAATTTAAACAGAAATTATTTTTCTATTCGTTTTGGTGGTGGCCAATTTTTACCCAAGAGCTCGCCAGCATACAACACACTCAAGCATGAGAAAGGCTAGAATTAACACATTCTCCCTCTGGACACACACGTAAACCAGCCAACCAGATATTTCTTGTCTTTCACACGTGCTGCAATCACAGATCAGTGCGAGTTGCGGAGAGTGTGTACCATGTTTCCCACCCAAAAACTGAAAGCCAAATTTGCTTTACTGGTGACATCATTAGGTTATCAGCGCTGTCCCCAAGCCTCTTGGACAGTCTGAGATTACGGTCACTTTAAACACTTAACAATGACCTTAAAATCATAAATAATATCTACTGCCAATAATAATTGTGCAGAGAAAAGATTTGGAAATACCGTTGGGCCGAATGCCAAGCATGGACACTGACCAAGTCTATTAAAATAAAGAATTAGGACAGTAAAGGTTTTCCTTATTCTGAACTCCCACCAAATAGAAAAGAAACAAGAAGACGACGACCGTGGCCTTGGAACCCGTCTAAACTCGACCAGAATACTTTCCCCTTCTTCTATTTGTCCCTAAGCGGCAAAGGTGACAGACTGACTCAGTATGTTGTATGATGCAAAAGAATACACAATGAAGTGTGCAGTTGCTGGCTGAGCAACACATTTTATAGTCTATTTGAAATATTACTCCATGTCCATTTAGCGTCCGTGGTATTTATTTTCAATTCCCGCTCGCAGTTTACTACAAAAGGTCAATGTAGACTAAAGTGAAACAGGAAGACCATGAAGGCATTTCGAACCGTTTGACTGCTGGCAGACTGCCCATCGCCCAACTGATTCATCTCTACACGAGAGGAGGTGCTGATGACTAATAGAAAACGCTCAATGCTTAAAATGTTTCTGGCGTAAAATAAATTTGCTAATTTCGACTCCGAAATCAGCCAGACAGTGACTTATCGACGCTTTATAAGCCTTAATAAATGGTACACACCGTTTAGACATAGATTTCTTAAGGCATAGTTAGGTTGACCCCTGGAGGCTCCAATCGATGATACAGTAGATTATTCTCTAATAAAATAACTAATATAATGAAGGGAAAAAGCATCATCATAACATGTCCACACACTGTGGCCTTTACAGTTAAAATAATTTTACCAGCACACTTTTCACCATAGCTTACATTTAGCTTTATGCTAAATATTAATAGTCAGTGCCATAGTTTAGCATAGCAAGCTTGAGCTCATTGTCTGATCCTTTAGTCTTGAGACAATCGGCTCTAATAAACAAAAAAGCAGAGAAAATGGTGGCTTATTGGTTAAGGTGTTGAATTGACACCAGAAAGACCGGGTTTCGATTTCCAGCACCACCAAGCCAAAACTGTGGGCCCCTGAGCAAGGTCCTCAACCTGCAATTGCACCGTTGTATAAAAGAGATGCAAGTCTCCCTGGATAAGGGCGTCTGACGAATGCTGAATATGTTCAGTAGAGATCTTTGTGTATTCTGAGCAGCGAGTGTGTGTGTGTGTGGGGGGGGGGGGGGGGGGGGGGGGGGAGTAGGAATCCAACAACAAAGTGGGAAAAGGGATTAACCTTCAGGTAGCAGTCCCTGTACTGCAGTCTGGCAGACATCATTAATGCACTGACAGACACAGAGATGAATGACACTGAAGCAAGCCGCTGCTTTATGTGGGCCTGATGAGAAAAAAAAGATGAGCTCTGGATAGTGAATAAGAATTTATTGCTTACCATCCACTTCAATGGGAACTCTTGTGTACCTGCACGTTTATGCAGTTACTTTAACCAGTCTTTTGGCAACAGCACAATGCAGAAAAACACAATGCAGATACAAAGTCACGAGCATCACTAGCACAGGTCACGAGCATCACGAGGTCACGAGCATTTGGTGGAGGGAAAAAAAAAATCCATCCTTTCTCCTTAGTTGTTGGTACCAGAAACTTTTGATCTCCTGGGAAAGGGGCAGTGGTGGCTCAATGGTTAAGGCTCTGAGTTGCTGATCTGGAGACCAGAAAGACCTGGGTTAAAGCCCCACCACCGCCAACTATTGATCTGAAGACCAGAAACACCTGCGTTCACGCCCCACCACCAGCAAGCCAACCACTGTTGGGTCCTTGAGCAAGACCCTTAACACTTCCTGCTCCTGGGGCGCTGTATCATAGCTGACCCTGCGCCCTGAGATAAGATGGGATATGCGAAAAAAAAGTGTGCGTAATGAAGTATATGTGACAAATAAAGGCATTTACATTTAACAATTTCTCATACGAGGGAAGGGGGGATGAAGGATGAGAGGACTAGAAATACTGAAAAACCAAACTAATATATGACTGCAATACATCAACTCATTAAATATGCATGTTTATTAATAATAATAATAATAATAAGATGATGTGGTGAAGGCAGTGTCATGGCGTGTGCTTGCATGGCTTACTAACCTTTACTAACAGCAAAACTGATGATGGTAAAAGTATGAATTGAGATAAATTAGCATCCATTATACAGTCATTGGAAGAAGCTCCATTGTGTAGCAAGACAATGATTCAAAACGCACTGCCAACACAACAAAGGACTTCATTAGGAAGAGAACGAGGAAACATTTAGACTGGCCAAGTCCATCAGCAGACCTTAACCTGAGCAACATTTTCCTTTCTGAAGAGGAGACAGACCTGAATGGCCACCAACCGTTCCATGTTCCAAGCTTTTAAGCTCATCAAACAGGTGATCATCAGGCAAAAAGAGATAAAATTCTAATTTATGTTTTTAATTTAATATTAATTTTAGCCCTGATTGTTATAATATTTTTATACCAGCTGCTTTATTGAGATTGGGAAAATATAATGCACATCCATCCATCCATCCATCCATCCATCCATCCATCCATCCATCCATCCATTATCTATACCCACTTATTGTTCACTGGGATCTGCTGGAGCCCATCCCAGCTGTCATTGGACAAAGGCAGGAGTACAAATGGGACAGGTTGCCAATCCATCACAGGGCCACATACAGACAAAACAACCAAACACACACACACACACACCTATGGATAGAGTCCAGATACAAGTAGATAAAATCCAAAGTATTTCCTTAAAAAAAGGAAGACAATTTTCATTTTACATTTACGGCATTTGTCAGACGCCCTTTGGCAGATGCCCTTATTCAGAGCAACTTACATTTATCTCATATATACAACTGAGCAATTCAGGGTGACTTGGTGGAGCTGGGAATCGAAACCCACAACCTTGTTGGTTTTTATATATATATATATATATATATATATATAAATTTTTGTTGCTTTTTCGTAGGAGACGTTAACAATAATGTAGCTGCATCAGTGAAACTGACTGGTGATTCTCGCTGACTGCCATGCATTCCTAAACGTAATTAATGCAAACAACAGCTGACAAAAGCAACACTTATGTTAATAGAAACTACAAAAGTCCTCTGTAAATGACCACCGCGTGAGCTTAAAAATAAGCCAAGACAGCATTCAGTGACGAGGTATGACGTTGATGAATGACACATCAATATTCAGTTGAAGACCATTTGGACCTTGAACTTGTGTTGCTCTTTCTTGTGCACTGTTGTCTCAAGTGGAGTGTTTTAATAATGTAAATAGGCCACTCAGAAAATCAAAGTTAAGTCCCGGAGTCGAATCAGCTTATTACTGACTAGAAGATCCTGTTTATGGAGACAGAAATGTGTGTATACACCAACAACTGTGTTCAAATGAACCCATTAGAAATTGAAAAAGATATTAAACCCTTTTACTAATTGTTTTGGGGTAGTGGTGGTGGTGGGGGGGGGTATCTGGTGTTTTTTGGGCAACATAGTATTCCAAGTACGATTAAGTTTAAAAGTAAAATCTGAATGAAAATACTATGTGTAAACAATAGGGGTGGGAAAAGGAATTTACACAGCAGAAGAATTGGGGGAAAAAAAAGTGTAGATTAAGAATCAATTTTGGAATCGACTCAAGACTTCTAGAATCAGACTTAGATCATAGAGTACCTAAAGATTCACACCTCTAATAAACACCTCAATTAAAATGCCTATAAACTTTTACATCCAGAGGGGTGAATTAAACCATTTCCCAACCCGATCAAATGTAAAAGCTCCACCAAGCCACCACTGTTGGGCCCCTGAGCAAGGCCCTCAACCCTGAATTGCTCAGTTGTATGAATAAGATAAATGTAAGTCGCTCTGTATAAGAGCGTCTGCCAAATGCTATAAATGTAAAATGAAAATTGTCTTTCCTTGTATCTGGACTCTATCCATAGGTGTGAGTGTGTGTGTGTGTTTGGTTGTTTGTCTGTATGTGGCCCTGTGATGGATTGGCGACCTGTCCCATTTGTACTCCTGCCTTTGTCCAATGACAGCTGGGATGGGCTCCAGCAGATCCCAGTGACCAATAAGTGGGTATAGATAAGGGATGGATGGATGGATGGAGGGATAGATGGATGGATAAAGGTGCATATTTTTCTCCAATCCCAATAAACAGCTTATTCCAGCTACACACTGTTACACACTGTTTTGTTTTGATTTCAGGTTGCTAGATATCCACAGCACAACATCCACCAGCCCATATTATAAACTTTCATTCACAGAATTTTGCTCTCCGGACAATAGAAACTGATGCTTGTAGTAAAGCACACAGGAATAATAAAACTCACGCTATGAGAGACGACCTGTTTGCATGTCACAATGTTCCTCCGATACGTGTAAATACCAGTTCGGAATAGATCACATCTCATGTAAACACTTAAACAGGACATTTTAATCGAAATGAACCGAAAAATGTACATGTAAACATGGCTAGTGACGTTCATACAAACGTTTTGTGCACTCCGATCTCTCGTCTATCGTCTCCTGCCAAAACCAAATGAAAACCTTATTCGAACCAAGTATACAACAATACAATGTACCATGTGCCAAAGAAGTGATGCCTTCAGAGGAATCAGTGATTAATTGAGATCCTAACGCCTACAGACATGTTACAAACATGTGACCTAATGATCAAGCTCAGTTCGGGTGCCCACTACAAGCCTTACAATGCGATGTTAATGGAAAATAGTGTGCAGACATAAAGACTCTAAAAATCCTGAGAGTTATACAAAGCTTGCATTTCCTATCCAAACTCTAAATGGATTGTCCATAGATAACATCCAAAATAACATCCATGAATAACACCTAAAATTACACAAAAAAAGGACACATGACTGAAACCTCATTACGTTCATGTAGTACAAAATAAAGCTGTTAACAGAAGGGGCAGAATGAATCATTTCACTTTTATAGAAAAATTATACAAGTGAAACTGCCACACTTGTCAGATGTGAAATAGATTTTACAGTCAAGTAATTTCGGGCTGATGCAATTCTGATGCCATTAAATGAAAACATGAAATTACCAATTTAATCACTTTACATTATTCATTGATGTGCTAAAAAAAATATTCCTAGCAGTTCAACCTCACTGTTCAACTGTTACAAATACCATGAGTTCCTTTCACAGCTTTTACCCCATTGGCACATCACACCAATAAGAATGACACCGTCCTCACGTTCAGGCTTTGAGGCGTGCTGACACCATGTACCGCTCCTCTGAACCTTATCCTCTCTCTTATATCCTTCTATCCAGCCCTGGTGATCATAGCTCGGTACACGAGGGGTCTTTAATCTCCAGTTCCTCATTCAGAACTATTTTCATCTCCCTTTCGGACACTACCATTATGTAGTGCTGAAGGGGCTGCACTTTGTTCACTAATTGATGCAATTATTATGCTATTTTTGGCGAAGCACTGCTCAAGGCAGGCACGTGTTCTAAAGGATGAAGAAAGCACAGTCAGTGGGTGCTTGATGGGTTATTTGTCATACTTTTTAAGAACATGGCGCCCTGATCGCTCCCCGAGTTCCTTTTACTTTCGTGCGGTGAAAGTGGCCAGTAATTGTAGCACATATAAACACCCGGTGTGAGAGTTAGTGCGCTTCGTCTTTCTATATAATTACAAAGAACAGCACACAAACAGTTACACACGTGTACGCCAAAAAAGCAGAGTGCAATCCGGAAAGTCATATTTCCCTAACTGGAATACAGAGTTAAACGTTATAGTTACATGATACTGTTGTGCTTCATGTTCTTTAAATCACAATACAACTTTAGCGTAACTTTTGGGTGGATTTTTGATCAATACATACACAGCATACAAAATATTATTGTTGCCTGTTTTGTCTGTACAACTTTTATGCCAAGATTTGCTTGAATTTGGAAGTTGTTTTATCATAAAGTCTGATAATAAACGTTTTTTTTATAAACGATTAACTATTAAACTATTTCTACACTAGAAGCTTTCAGGTTCTTCCGTGTGGCACTTTATCTCGATTTGTAATTTAAATGTAAATGCTTTTATTTGTCAAGTATACTTTTTTACGGCACAGTGAAATTTGTTTTTTCGCATATCCCATCCTAGTAAATTGGGGTCAGAGCTCAGGATCAGCTATGATACAGTGCCCCTGGGGCAGAAAGGGTTAACGTCTCGCTGAAGGACCCAACTTCCTGGCTTTCAGATCAACGACTCAGGCTGGCAGTGGTGGGGCTTTAACCCAGGTTTTTAGATCAACGACTCAGGCTGGCGGTGGTGGTGGGGCTTGAACCCAGGTCTTCAGATAAACAACTCAGCATCTTAACTATTCGAGCCACCACTGCCCCACCAATTTATTTAATGCTAATTTGAAGCAGCATTAAAATAACTGTCTATCATAACTCACAATGAAATGTGCTAGAACAGTAAAATAGCAGACGATGTTGAGCCTCAACCACACAACCACCTCTCTCTTTTACACATCAAAGTAAATATCATAAAATAAAGTGTTATATGTGGCAAAGCTTTCTGCCTTTTTTTTTTTTAGGAAATTCTTTATAAAGGTAGCAGTGGAATGGATTTCAACGCAAGATTCAGGTTTTACGTGCAAAATCACTGGAAATACAGTGAAAATGTGTTAGACAGCAACTGCATTTCATTGGCTCCCTACGTGTACCTTGACAACACAATGACAACAAAATTTAATCAAATCGAATTGATCTCATTTCTACAACAGAGCAATTGGGGGGTTGAGGACCTCGCTTACGGGGCCCAGCAGTGGTGGCTTGATGGAGCAGGGAATCGAAGCCACATTCTTTGGGTTGGTAGACCAACACTTTAACCATGAGCCACCACTTCCCCCTACATTTTCAGCTGTCTAACAAAGCTTGCGTCAGATGTTTAGAGATCAGGTTTTCATGTGAACGCTTTGTGTTCATTCTTAAATAACTATAATTTGATTCATCACTGTATATATTATATATATATATATAAAATATATATCTTGTGTTCCTCTTCTATTTGCTGTGATTGGTCCTGCGATGGTTATGGTGTCCGAGACCAGTGTTCAGCCCTTTTTTTATGCAGTAGTTTGACTGTTGCATGTTCTACATTTTAGCTCCTCACAGGCAAGCACAAAACTTGAGACTGTCTATAACTAGTCTATACTAATTATAACCATCCACTACTACACAAAAAAATCCTCTCTTTAGCACGTGAGCCGAAAATCTCTCAGTGTGCAAGAGATCGTTTCCCTGGAAACGCATAGCAACATCGTCCTTTGCTTCCTACTGATTTTTTTTCTACACAAGCTTTTGCCAAGGACACAGTTAGAGTGCATGAAGGATGTTCATGAGTAACATTTTCAGACCCCGAAGGGAAAAAAAAGGAAAAAACCTGTTACTTTGCAGACTAGCACATAAGACACAAATCAAGAGACTATATGAGAAAGTGATAGAATAAATAAAGCATGCAGTTGTTGGCCACACTTTTTTATTAAAACAGCTTATCAGACTGTTCATCAGACTAGTCCTAGAGAGAACATGGAACAAACACAGACGTAGAAAGCTAATCCTGTCCTGAGACTAGATTGAGACTTAAGACTTGGTTATGGTGATGGACTGCTGATGGGAAGATTGGGCACCACCAAACTGTCACTCCGGGGACCTAAACAAGGCCCTTAACTGACCAGAGCTTTTCCCCATGATGATCATAAGGTGACGTAAATTATCATGCGTCCACAAATTTAGGATTTAAATATTTCAGTATAACGTTTGCCATTACAGCTGAAACACAGCCTGGGTGGGCCATTGATAAGGATAGTCTTGAAGGGGGAAGTAGTAGCGCACTGGTTAATGTGTTGGACTGCCAAGTGAAAGATTGGGGTTCGATTCCCAGCACCACCAAGCTGCCCCTGCTGGGCCCCTGAGTAAGACCCTTTACCTCCAATTGCTTAGTTGTATAAGAGAGATAAATGTAAGTCGCTCCGGTTAAGTGCGTCTGCCAAATGCTGTAAATGTAAATGTAAGATTACATGTAAATGGACCTTGAAATGCTAGTTTTCAGGTTACTATATATTTAACTGCCCTGGTATGTGGTGACATCTTGGGCTCACCGCTATACCTCACAGAGATTTTCTGTGAAGGCTAACAAGTCCAGACAGTTGGGAATAAAATCACTGTTAAAGCAAGTAACATCAATACGAAACAGACCTGAAGCTAACTAATCTAATAGAGTCTGACGTTATGAGGTAGAGACATTCTTAAAAGAGTCACATGGTTATATAACAATCCAAGAGAAAAGACAAAAAATTAGACATTATAAAAAAAAAAAAAAAAAAAATGGGCATACTTACAAACATTTCATTAGCAACACACACTACATTTTTTTGGTACCGGGTTGCACAGATTTTATTTTAATTTTAGAAGCAATGCATTCCTTTTTCTTTTTTTTTTCTTTTTTTTTTTTAGAAGCGTTACCCAGAGAACCTTCTACCACCCGAACATCACTCCACGGTCTCCATTAAGGTACTTTACAGAAATGAGGCTATGAAGATTATTTATGCAACAGATAATTTAAAGAAAAGTGTTCCCTTCTCTAACGAATAACAGCATATCTTTTAATAGACTTTTAATTAATGGTTCAACGTAAGCACCTTCTCTTACTCTGTGGGTCACTTTGTGCCTCCATATAAAACAAAAATTTCGAGACGTGAAGACCAGGCCTGTCTCCTTAGGGTGCTTTCTGGGATTTAGGTCTTACTTACAATTCTTGCACCTGTATTAATTTGAGGGGTTTTTTTGGCCATTTAGTTTGCGGCGTCCCTCAGAATTAAACCCACTCAGGTGATGCCAGGCTATTTTGGCTTACATCTGTATGTGATGTCTGCTTTCAACAGGATTTCGATCGAGCGGACTAAACATTGCACATGTTCTTGTTATTTTTTTTTTCATTTTTACTTTTAAAGTTATGTGGACTACAATTGCATTATTTTTCTATAAGGGAAGATTCTGAAATACATTTTTCTGCTCTTGTATTCTTCTACTCTTGTACTCTTGCTGCATTCTGACCCAAGGCACACAGTGGTCTGGTACCCGGGATAAAACATCATGGTTTTTCCCATCCTCATGGAACATTCGGCAACCATTTTATGCCACATTCGGACTTTTCTGCTTTTCTTAGAAATATCTTGCAATAAATCAATAAGCTTTCTATTCCTTGGGTAATTTTATCAAAAGGTTCACAGTAAAAAGTTTCCTAAGTGAAGCCGATTACTCTTAAAGACAGATAATAGCCCAATTTCCCCAGTTCCTCAAAACAAACTTTACGGCTCTCCCGGGTTCTAACACAGGTTTGGGCACTGTGTGCACGCTGTATGTGCAGCACAATGAGAGATAGATAGAGCACTATGCAATGTGTTGATGAAAGCTGAGTCAATAGACCTTTCCTTCAGTTCAATCAGTGGACTGTAAGTTACGCTTTAGTATCATGGCTAGATTGTTACATTAACTCCTGCCAAGTGAGGAAAGTCACTCATGGGGTTACTAAGACACACGAGCATTGCCTCGAAATACTTAAACAGTCCTGTGAGCAGTCCTGAGCAGAATGCCGCAGTCTCTCAATTCTGAGAGCCTCAGAGCTTTAGAAACCTCAGCTACTGACCCTCACGCTGCCGCAGCGGAACAGCCACACAATCCCTGGAACACAAATCACACTTCTGTGCAGACTGTGTTAGGACTGTTTAAATATCCTGCAAAGAGGTGGATTTGATCTCTTTTGCCTCCTCAGTATGGCAAACATCCCTTATATGCTAAAGAAATATCAGATTGAAATTTATTTCTAAATGCAAAACAGCAGAGTAGAAATACAGTGATACGTTGACTTTCAAGTCTACCAACTAACGGGTTTTTAGAGATACAAGTTGTCTCTCGGCCGAGTTGCGAGCTAAAATTCGGGTTACGAGCCAGCTTTAGACACCCAACCGCTAGTTGGCGTAGCGAACGCCACAGCGAACGGCGTAACATCCGCCCAGCATCCCGTGTAACTAGTCAGATGTGCCTTAGCAAGTGGAGTCGTCTGATCTCCAAGGTAAATGTTGTACATAATACTTAATAAAACCAGTTTACTACAGTACATTCTATTGGATTGTTTTTTATACAATAATTGTTATTTATAAGTTTAAAAACATGTAACGGAAAAAAATTGTGGCGTTTTTTGCGACCCGGAACAGTTTAATGGCATTTCAATTCATTTTAATGAGGGAAAATTGATTTAACATACGAGTAATTTGAGTTACGAGCTCCGTCACAGATCGAATTAAACTCGTAAGTCAGGGCATCACTGGAAGCGCTGCATAATCTTGGACAGTATTTTTTATTTTCCCACCCTTTTATTATTCGTAAAAGCATACATAAGAATTTACTGGTCGAGCTTTGGATAAGGTAAAGGGCTCCAGTTACCTTTTTTCAGTCTCTAATTCCAGTCCATATGAGTTGTGCAGTCTCTTAAAACAATTAAAACACCCCCACTAATGCCCGTGTAACCAAATTGATGGAGTTCTTTTTAAACTGTCAGTGTTACCTGTGTGGGCTGAGTGTCACAGAAACACTGTAGCACAAAACTCAACTGTTAGAATGGAGATACCAGTAAACTGATCTTCGCTTTATAATGCAATATAATGACTGACTCTAATGGACTCCCACTGGGGCAAGATGCATTTTTAGAACCCAAGGCACAGTTTATTTACAAAATGTGGGAAACGTCTGGAAGATGTAACAGACTGGATTGTGGGACAGTATAGAGCGATCAAACACAGACATATTGCATTTGAATGACTTCCATGTCAATGTAAAACATCAAGACCACGAGTTCTGCTCCACTGTTGAGCCTGATGTCCTGGATCCGTCTCTGGACCATGACGGAGACCTACGTGTAAAAATGGAGAAGCTCTGAAAACGTATTGCTGACAAAACCCTTAGCCGTGTGATTTGTTTGAAGCGGTTTGCTGCCTCTGATAATGGCACTAGGTTTGGCACAAGGTACGCTGACCATGTAAAAGCATTTCTCAAAAATTACTACAGCGTGTCATTAGGGCATTGTGTACTGGCGAGGGACTCACGATACGATACATACATGAGTCACGATACAATATATTGCAATATAATACATATTACAATACAATACATACAGGGAGGTGGTGGCTCATGGTTAAGGTGTTGGACTAACAATCCAAAGATCATAGGTTTGATTCCCAGCTCCATCAAGCCACCACTGCTGGGCCCCTGAGCAAGGCCCTTAATGCCCAGTTGTATAAATAAGGCTGATGCAAGTGTAAATTCTGAAATGTATATACAAAATACTTTAAAAAATTGCTAAAATACAACAAGTACAACGCTTGCTTCTGAGATTATGGCCGTGTGCGTGTGTCGGCGCCAGCTACAGGAGCGAGGAGGAAGTTGTTTGACACACACTAAGAAGTTTAATTAAATATTAGTAGAAATATAAATTTAACTAGATTATAATGTGTACCGATACTAGAGGTTAGAATATCAATATACCATCATGAAAAAAAATATCGTGATTGTTAGTTGTACCGATATTTTTACACAGCCGTCAACTAAAATAGCTAGAAATGGACAATTAATATTTACAGAGCGACTCACATTTTCTCTCATTTATACAAATGAGCAATTGGAGGATGACGGCCTTGTTCAGCTGCCCAGCAGGGGTGGCTTGGTGGATCTGAGAATCAAATCGACAATTTTCTGGTTGGGAGTTCAACGCTTTAACCATGAGCCACCACTTCCCCCAACATCACTGATTGTAACTTTGGGGAACTCCAGCAAAATTTGGTGACACTGCCATAAACCTAACATTTGCATAGAGCCTATTGATAGGTAATATCTTTATTACAGACCAGCCCATTGTTACTAAAGGTCATCACAGTTGCAAAGCAGCATGGGTTCCTTAACAATGCAGAAGCTTTATAGTTCCGTAGATCGCAGAGAGTGTGATCATGAGGCAGTGGGCATGCTATAGGAGTACTGCAGAGGTTATTTAGATGGAGTAGTGCTTCAGCAGTGATGCTTAGAGTGTTCTAAAGGAAACGACTTTATCATGAATCCTCTCATCTTCTCTCACAGGACTGATGAGAGAAAAGTTCACAGACTCTGCCTTCCTCTCATCTTTCACGCCACTCCCATTCTAGCTTCCATCACTTTTGTTTCTATCCTTCTTTAATTTACTCTGCTCTCTGTAGACTTGCTCTCCTTGTGGCCTTCCTTTTCTCTTTATTCTTTTTTTTTCTCCTCTCCCCATTGCTCTCTTCGTCACAGCTTGGCTACCAGATTTATGACAGGATGGTCTTGTTAACCATGGAAATATTTATCCACTTAGATTAATGATGATTGGTTGTAACATACAGTAGAAAACATTGTGCTGCCCACTGAACGCCAAGAGAATATCAAAGAGTAACCAGCTTCATTAAAATGCTTCAGTCAAGCAAAAAGAGGCATAAAGACGCCCTTGTGCTGCAGCTTCACAAAAAAAAAGGGATACAGGCAGCAGTGGAGTTGGTCCCTTGTCTGGATCATTCAGCAGTAATAGGATTAGCAGGGAGCTCTGATAGCGTTTAAGTATTTCCCGGTAAATTAAAAGGTTGAAAACAAGAGCGCCAGAAAACTGCTTTAAGTTGAAGCCCCGTCGTTTTTCCATGTTGTACTTCTCTTTTTGCTCAGCTCTGTTCCTATATGCACAAAAGCTCCTGACCTTTCAGATCCCATCAGTCTAATGTGAGCCAGGAAAATGTTTGGCAAAGAACACCGACCGAGAAAGACAGATAAAGGTAAGGGAAGTGAAGTGGTGGCTTATCGTTAAGGTGTTGAACTACCAACCTGAAGATTGTGGGTTTGATTCCCAGCTCCACCAAGCCACCACTGCTCAGTTGTATAAAAGAGATAAACGTGGATAAGGGCGTCTGCCAAATAATGTAAATATAAATAAAGAGCAAAAGAAGTGAAATTTTGTTTTTCTGCAATATATATATACTTCAATATGAAAAAAAATGTCACAGCATGACTTGAATAGCTCTATTTGTAAAAAAATATATATTATTTTTAGAACGATTGAGGTGATTTTCTAAGATGATGCATCTGTGTAAAATATAACACACAAGTGATGAGCTTATTTAAATACAAAAGAACAAAAGATGCAAATGAAATAATCCAGGCAAACCGATGGCGAAATGATATATAAAGTGCAGCCCTAATTTACATCCTTTAATTGTGTGGATTGTTTTAATCTGTTCCCAAAGCCGTCATGCCAATCAAGCAATCTTTGAAAGACAGAGGGAGAAGAAAAAAAAAGAAAAGACAAAGACACAAAGATGGAGAGAGAGAGAGGATGGCTCAAATCCATTATCTATAGCAAACCTAAGCTCACACAGGAGGCGTTTTTCCTCCAACACACACACACACACACGAGAGAAAGAGAAAAGAAGATTGGCAAGGACAACACACGTCAGATCGTTTGAAAAGGTTAAAAACCCGGAGCCTCATATTACTATCAGCACGGCCTTTAAATCATGGACCTGTAATAAGACACAGATCTGATCAGCACTGCACTGTAAATAGTCCAGATTATTCCATTCTTTCCATTTGGACCTCTTAATGTTTTGGAGACTCGGTTAATTTACCGCAAGACTTCACTAATGGTAAGTGCACTACATACGGAATCTGCCGCTTCCAAAACCCAAACCAACTCGATTCCGCATCCCTTCAGTGCTGAAAAAACATGATTGGTCGAGCTATTCAATTTATCAGCAAGAGCAGGAGAGGAACGATGATAAGGTTTCAATTCTTCTTCTGAAAAAAAAAAAAAAAAAAATCTGTGCTTGCTTCTGAAAATGAATCGGAGACAAAAATCTTCTCTCCCAAAGCACAAACACACAGAATCCCAAACACACACACACACACACACACACACGTACAAGACACAGTTATCAGGCAGAAGCATGAGAGTAAATGCAGAATGAAAGATTTATCATGTGAAACGGTACAATGTCATTACTGCAGTTTAATGCAGTCAGAGTCGAATGTACCCTGCAGTATATCAACTTCAGTGGGGGGAATAAGGTCTCTTTGCTCCGCTAATGGGGAGAAATGACGTGGTGAGTGGAGGCAAAGAATAATTGAAGAAAGAGGGGACTGAATGCCAAGTCGCTGAGAAAAATATTACACCAATTAAAAATGTAAACTTGCTCGTTTCATTTCACATGTAATTGCAGCACATGTTCCAGCCCATGAGTCTGTCGACACATAGCAGAAGATGGGCTGGTATTCTTATGTCCCTTTTGTGCATATGATAGACAAGTGTGTGTGTGTGTGTGTGTGTGTGTGTATGACAGATGAGCAGATGAAAGCTACTTCATTAAAATAGCAGTTGGGGTATTGACGAGACAGCTGATTCACAGGGTCAGTTGGCAAACCAGCCACGATATAAATGAGCATCTGGACGCTTCAAAGTCAAAGCCTGTCATTTCTGTACAACCCGCTGAACATACATACTTGTACACACACACACACACACACACACACACACACAGATATTCTTTTCTTGGCTGCTGATCCATCATCTGGCTCAGATCTCCCCTGCACACTAATCTTCTTTTTTTTTTGTTCATGTTTGACAAATGCACAGCATTGTAAAATGATAAAGTATTTACAATATACAAGTTTAGATACTGCGCCGGAAAAAAACCTCACAACAACCAATACTGTGCTGAAGCTGAGGTCACGTAAAGCTGCTCCATTTCCGACAGGAAGTGTTTGCTGTATTAATTCCAAGGAGAAATGTGGGAAAACGCTGCATAGGTTATTCTGACTTGGTTAATTATTAAAATATGTGTTATCCAATAGGGCTGTCACGATTATCAAATTTGGGTGACGATTAATTGCGATTATGCCAATTTGTCGTCTGTTTTGGGGCTTCATTGATTGTTTGTTTTAAGGCTTTGACAATTAATTGTTTATAAAAGTACAATTAAGCCTTCAAGAAAAGCAACTCAAAGCATTTGATATTATCGTTCCAATTTGTGCCTTACTAACACTCTAGTGTAAATATTTTATTATAGATAAATAGTATTTAAGGAAATCCATATTTTGCGTCCTGTCAGTGATGTTTATCTGTTTAGCAACATATGAATTTGCTTATACTCCATACTATTGCATTATGGGTTGGTAACATGAGTTGAAACAGGTTGAAAGTAGTGTGCTGCCAGTACTACAGCCTCCCCCTAGGGTGCACTAATTACAGTTAGATTGTTACAGTTAGTTACAGTTACGGTTAGGTCAAATAATTGCGATCGTACGATTTTTTAATAATGATTGTAACAGTCTTATCATCCAACATGATGGTTTTAAGTGAACACTAACATTAGCCAAAGAGCTGCTTTGACTTCCCCCTCTTTTATTTGCATAGATTAACTCAGTCCTTTTTCAACCCTAGTATTCAAGGACATGGTAAGATCAAACTTATTCATTCACATTTCCTTGCTTGTTTCTACATCCACAAGTCGCACACATCAGTTTTACAGTTCTCCCCACTCATTTAGCGGCACTAATAGGTAACAATAACTAAGTAACCCAATTGAGGTTGTTTGGTAATTGAATCTAAACACACTGAGATGTTGCACCTTAGTAACAGAGGTAGAATAAGTGGGAAGTGGTAGCACAGTGGTTACGGTGTTGGACTGCTAATTGGAAGGTCGGGGGTTTCGATTCCTGGCACTATCAAACTGCCACTGTTGGGCCCTTTGAGCAAGACCCTTAACCCTAATTGGTTAGTTGTATGATAAAAAGGTCGATGTAAGTCACTCTGGATAAGGACGTCTGCTGAACGGTGTAAATGTAAATGAATAACAGTGGGTACAAGAATATGAAATTGTAGAGTATATTTGGGGAAACTTGAAGCATTGAATGGAAATACAGGGATTTTCTTTAAAGCAAGTGGAAAACAGCACAACATCTGGATTTTCCAGGAGATGATCTTAAGATTAACCCTTAAGGTTAAAACCTCTGTATTTTAAAGCATGTTCCACACTGATCAGCTGTTATCCACACCTGATATATAATAGTATCAGACGCCGACACGGCTAATGTAATGTATAAAAAAAAAAAAAAATCTTTACTAAATATTTAAAAACAGCTTTTGCAAACATTCTGGTTAAGATTTAAGCAAGTTCCGTTGCAAAATGTTTTAAAAAGTAACATCCAAAAACTTGGTATTTTTCCATTCCATTTTTGGTTTTTACACACAAGCTGTCAACAGCAGCACTCATGAACCCCCACAAACTAAAAAAAACACACCACACTACATGCCCCAACATCACGAGTGTGGATTTCAATCCTCCAAAAGTAAAAAAAAAATATCTTTGGTGCAGAATTTTTAATTTTCAACTTGTCAGGATGAAATATTTAAATAATGTAATTATTAATTTGATCATTTTTAACTGCTGTGCAATAATATCGTTCTCATTAGAATATTTTACAACTCATTAATTTTTAGTAGATCCAGCTGGGACCCAAACAAAGCTCAACGTCTCAATGTTCACTTTAGTCATACTGACAAGTCAGTTCCCCCCCCCCACTATAAATTATGCATATCAAACCTAGTAGCAAAAAAAAAAAAAAAAAAAAAAAAAAAAAGTGTGTGTGTGTGTGTTAGAAAGAATTAGCAACGAAATGAACGAGTTATTATTTGTGCACCTACAGAATTTTACATACACATGCTTAGGCAAATAGGAGTTAGGGGCCTTGCTCAGGAGTGCAGCGGTGGTAACTTAGTGGCACTGGAAATGGAACCCGGAACACCTTAACCACTAGACTACCACTTCCACCAATTAAAGTGCTTTACGGAAGAAAAACGAACTAAATTAAAATAAAAACACAGATTTAAGCTGATTAAAAACAGGAGTATGGAATGATTATAGTCAGTTGGGAGGTACAGCACAGTGCTCATTAAATAAATGCAGAACTAAACAGATGTGTTTTGGATCTGGATTTAAAAATGGCTACTGATTTAGCACATCTTCTGGTAGCTGGTTCCAACCGAACTAGCAACTCTAGTTAAACGCAGAATCTCCTTGTTTAGAATGGTCCTAGTTACAACAAAAATACACTCTCACAGAATACAGCGCTGCCTTAAATTACGAGTTTAATTTGTTCTGTAACACAAATAACTCGTATGTCAAATCAATTTTCCCCATTGAAACGAACTGAAATGCTATAAATCCAATTTCAGGTTGCCAAGAGAAAAAAAAATGCAATTAAAATGCAAAAAATAAGAAAAAATATGCTTCTGAAAAACAAAATAAAAAAACAATACAACAGAATGTACTGGAATGAACTGGGTTTATTAAGTATAATGTACAGCATTTACCTTGGGGATCAGACGACTCCAATTGCTATCGCACTTGCTAACGCGGATGTCTGACTAGCCACCAGGTAAGACCCAGGATGTTGGACGGTTGTTACGGCATTCACTGTGATCACATTCTTTTTCTTGTGTCGTTTTTCGGCAGCTGACAAGCCAACTTATGGTGTATTTCCACCACCGACTTGACCAGGACAGGAGAAAGAAAGAAAAAAAGAACAAAAACAAAACATTGTGTCGTTTGCTACGCCAACTTGCAGTCGGATGTCTGAAGCTGCCCTGTAACCTGAAAAAAAAATGGCCAAGAGATGGCTCGTATCTCGAAAAACTCATTAGTTAGGACACTCGAAAGTCAAGGTACCACTGTATTAGCAGAATGACAGCAAAGTGCTATTGCACTATTGATCAAAAGACTGACATTAAATCTCAGGACTTTAAACTGTCACACTGGGCCATTGAGCCAAGACCTAAATGCCATAAACATGAATAACTTATCGGACGCTACATTCATTAAGCCAATCAGTTTTATATAAAACAGTTTATAAAATTATCTTATAGGAATTTGTCAGTTTACCTCACAATTTTCACAGGTTTCCATATTAAGAACAGGATTTACACTCGGATTTATTTTATATGCATTTCAATACCTTTTACACACATGTATACCTTTTTATTATAGAATATACACATCCATACCCTTTTAATGTTTTTTCTTCTCCTATAAAACACACACACACACACACACACACACACACATCACACCAGTGTTTTCACACTGAATTCTGCAATGTGTATTTCTGAGCAGTGCAGATGGCAATATTTACCATTCAGGAGATATAAAAGGATAGAGACACGTGAGCACAGCTCTAGTACTGTTTAAGCCAGTTTTTGTCCTAAGCTGCTTTAAATATGGGTTAAAAACACAAAGAACAAACAAAATGGAGATAAACTTGGTTTAAAAGCCTTAGAATTTTTCGATAATCTGAAATTTTTCTCTTCGCATCTCTTTAGAGCACCAGAACGCATCTCACTCTGGGAAAGCTCCTTTGTGTCTTTTAAAGTGGTAGCACACTGTCCATCCAACTGAGGAGAAATGGACACACGGACAAAGGGGGTGTTGTTCAGGGCAGCAGGTCAGAGACAGAGATTAAGGACAGCGCTTATGATAGCTATAGAGAGAATGTGGTAGAGTCGCATGGGA
>VCAZ01000048.1:607500-892500 GCA_005784505.1 Bagarius yarrelli
TAATATTCATACCGAAGTCAGAATACTGAGGCAATATTCAAGCGTAAGGCCACTCAGAGTCGGCTGTGATAAATTAACTTCGGCGGTATTTAAAATTAAATTGCTCGAAGGAAACTCTGATACGAGATCAGAATAAAAATAAAAATCAAAAAAAAAAAAAAAAAAAAAACCAATATGAAGGATTTTATTCACTAAGTGACACAGACTGGACAGAAAAGGACAGAAGCGGGTAGTTGAAATGTTCATTTTGGCAAAGTTCGAATATATAATTTCGCGTTCATTTTGCTTCTCTACATTAACAAAGGAAAACAAATGTAGGCAAAGCTTTAAAAGGTGTATCGTACTTAATACTTTCACTACATGTTAGGACTCCAAATGTTTTATTTACCTGATTTGGGCTGCACAATAATCGAAAAAAACCTGACATTTCTATATATTGGTTTTTTTGCTATATATACTGCAATATAAAAAAAAAAATAATAATAAAAAAATTCTCGTTGGAAAAAATTCGGTATTTTGGAATGTTTGTGGTGATTTTGTAAGGGAGAGCATTTGGAACATATACCATATATACATACATACACATACATATATACATACACACATTTATACATATATATACACACACTAGTATACTATACTACTAATAATTTTTTTTGTAGATTCAGATACAGAAATTAAATAATCCAATCTAAAAATCACACTGCATAGACATTACGGTATAAATTAAATAATATTAATTTGTTAAAGCTACAAAAGTTGTAGCAAAAGCTAAAATGCTAAAATTTCATTTTATTATTAAACTTTGCTATTAATTATTTTAGAATGATTGTGGTAATTTTAGAAGAGGTGCATCTGCATAAAATATGATTCGCAATTTATAAGCATAGATGAATACAATAAAACAAAGATGTAAATGACTAACAGTGCTTTATTTTTCTGGAGATTCAGATACAGAAATTATGATGTAAAAATCACACTGCATAGACATTACGGTATAAATTAAGTACAATTAATTTTTGTTAAAGCTACAAAAGTTGTAGCAAATGCTAAAATGTGCAATTATAAAATTTATTAAACTTAAAAATTTTTAAACTATAAATTTATTTAATTAAAAGAAATTTGTGTTAAAGCTGCATTCTAGTTTATTTTTATTTATGCGTTTTACTTAAGGATGCAGTTTTTACTTAAGGGTGTAGTCTGAAGTTCATATTTTGCCACAGTAAAAAAAATGATTTTCCCATAAAATGCTAAACTTTCACTTTATCATTAAACTTCGCTATTAATCTACAAATCACATGCGATGTAAACTGAACTGTGGTTTAACTTGATACATTGCACATCCTGCAACATGACTATTGCAGATACGCAACACTGATGCTGAAATGATGTCTTGTGCAGCCCAATAACTCTTCGCATGCAAAATAGTAAAAGTATAGCTTTTTGTGCTAACATGTAGCTGAGGACTAGTTAATGTAAAACATTGTAAAAGAGTGTGAAAACATTTTTAAAAAATGTAATATTTTTTAGTATTAAAATGTACTACTGGTTCAATTATCTTAACATTCAAGTCTATGGCTACTTTCCACAACCTATATACACCTGCAGACGGTTCAATACTGTTCATACTGTATATTACTGTCTATATACTAACTGTACTTACTTGTATTGATTTTTTACCTACTTCTCAATTCTTGTTGCTGTTGTTAAAAACAAAGAATAGACGGTTGTAAAAAATACTAAATACCAGACTATGTATGATTCTGTATGTGACCAAATATTATATATATAATTATATATAATTTAGAATTTTACTTACTGATGTAAAGCAATTAAAATCACAGTTTGTTCAGAAATATCTGCAGGAGTAGAATGAAGTTCTTACAATACAGACGCACATGCAAAATCCTTGGAAATGAATGAATAGGGTTATACTATAAACTTCACAACATCTGGAAAATCCAGGGATTTGAGCTGGATACATAAGCACCCACAGTCACAAAAAACTTGACAGCTTTGCTCTTTAGAATCTAATGAAATCCAGCCAATCAGAGTGATAACCCTGAAAGTGTTTTGTGTTTTTCCCATTTTTGCGTGCCATGTGTGTCAGGCATCTGAGGCTGATACATTAACATTTACATTTCTGGCATCGAGGGTTTGCTTTGCTCAAAGATCCAGAATTGGCAGCTTAGTGGGGCCAAAAACTCAACCTTCAAAATCAGCTTAAACACTCAGCTACCACTTTACCCTGCTGCTAACCTCAATCTAAAACCTTTTAACAACTATTTGCAACAATAAACGCAAATTAACAACTATTACATTGTTAATTGAATTAGCCAGTGTGTATTTCTCGTTTTTTATTATTATTAAACCAGGATATTATAGCCAAACTGTTCTAACTGTGAGGTTGGTACTGTGTGTTATTGTCATTGTGTAAGGTACGTGTACAGAGCCAATGAAATGCAGTGTTTTTTGCATATCCCATCTTAGTAAGTTGGGGTCAGAGCGCAGGGTCAGCTATGATACAGCGCCCCTGGAGCAGGAAGGCCTTGCTCAAGGACCCAACAGTTGTTGGCTTGCCGGTGGTGGGGCTTGAGCCCAGGTGTTTCTGGTCTTCAGATCAGCAACTCAGCACCTTAACCATTTGAGCCACCACTGCCCCCTATACTTGTGTATGAGACAAATAAAGCTTGAACCTGATTTGATTTTGATTTAAATAGTGTTAAATAGTGTTTTTTTACGCATTATACTCTAGTACGTTGTTACTTAAGGGTGTCGTCTGAGGTTCATATTTTGCTGCTAATGTACGTCAACTATAAGATTTCCTCATTTAGAAATAATACAAAAATGTTACATTTGGTGAAGCAACAAGCGAGAAAGTGGTGGCTCTGTGGTTAAGGTGTTGGACTGATACCAAAAAGACTGGGGTTGGATTCCCAGCAACACCAAGCCACCACTGTGGGTCCCCATAGCAAGGCCCTTAACCCTCGGTTGTATAAATGAGATAAATGTTAAGTCGCTCTGGATAAGGGCGTCTGCCAAATGCTGTAAATGTAAAGGTAATGTTTGCAATGGATGCCTCAGAAAAAAAAAAAAACATATGGTAACTTTCACCTGTCCTGCTGACAGCTGTTGCATGATGGGAAGCAGCTGCCAGTAAAACAGTTTGAAGTAGACATTAGTCACCCATAAATGTTTCAAAAATTGTGGCGAATAAGCTACATCATTTGCTTCATTTAAAACTAGCTAAAGGGTGTCAGGCTACATTTACAGCATTTGGTAGACGCCCTTATCCAAAGCGACTTACATTTATCTCATTTATACAACTGACCAATTAGGGGTTAGGGGCCTTGTTCAGGGGCCAAACGGTGGTAGCTTGGTTGAAGCTGGAAATCGAACCCACAACCACTGGGTTGGTAGTCCAACACTTTAACTATGAGTCACCACTTCCCCCAGGCTACAAAATGAAATTACTAGGAGTTACAGAACGTCATGTTTTTATGCATTATCATTTAATTCCTCGCCTCCTGTTGATGCATCCCTTTTAACCGCTACGTCTAATTCTCAAGCCCTACATCGAGTCTGAATGTTAAGTGAAATAGTCTTTTATAACACAAATCTAGTTAAGGACAAATCAGTAGGATGTGCCAAATGATGTGTGTAGGACAGAAGAATTAGCTTTTTTTCAGGTGTCCTTGATGCACATGTTGTTCTTTGGTTCTTGTCTACGTCAACAACAGAAGTAGTCCTTCATTCTACTCATATTTGCTCGAGAACAAAATACTTAACAGAAATAAGGCAATTATTTGCATTTGAATTCACTAGGAGCTAAAAGGAGTTTAGCTTCAATAAAATGCCAAACAAAGGCTCAAACACAAACACTCCAACTCCCCTGTCAAAGCAGCGTGCTCATTACCTTTGGGGATAGCGAGGCAGGGTGACTCATACAGATGCACTTCTCCAATTATTTATTTATTTATTTTTTCGCAAGGTGAATCATTAGAGTAAATTGCTTCTGACAGACCCTATTAATGCTTTCATTTTCTGTGTGTGTGTGGCGCCCGTTTCAATGTGCTGTGTCTTTGCAGGTGCACTCAAGTTTTCAGTTAGCACACCTTGCCTCCACTATGACACAGAGGGCTTAATTAGCAGTGGATTATTTGGGCAATCTGACAAAACTAAAGGTACTCAGTCGGTTCTAGTGCTGGGCTTCATATAAACACCTGATTTAGCTTAAATCGTTCCATTTTACTGCCTGATAAGGCAAATAACCCTTAGATAAATTACCCTTTCATATGTTCCATATGCCTTTCATATGCTAACAGCAAGCATGTAGCGAGGGTCAACACTTAGCCTGTTATCATTTGACTTAGCTTTATTACCAACCTTTTCCTTAGCTTATTCTCAGAACAATGGCACACAGCAATGATCTATCAATAATTGTAAATAGGAATAAAGGAGGGAAGCGTGGTGGCTTGTGGTGGTGCCTGCAGTGGGTTTCCCAGGCAGGGGCCTCTCTGTGTGGAGTTTCTCCCGGTGTTTGCCCGGGTTTACTCCGGGTACTCCGGTTTCCTCTCACAGTCACAAGAACATGTATGTTAGAATCATTGGTGATTTTGAATTGCCCACAGAAGTCAGGGTGAGTGTGTGTGTGGCCCTGTGATGGACTGGCGACCTGTCCAGGGTGTCCCCCTCCTGTCTTTCGCCCATTCAGAGATGGCTGGGATTCAGATCCCCGTGACCCCGAATGAGGAAATAAGCGGGTATAAAAAAATGAATAAATGATTGAAGGAATAATGTTGCATTTCCTGGTAGAAAATATTATTACCTATTATTGCTTTAAAGGGTGGAGTACAGATGGTGTGGGTCACACCAAATCTGGGGAAAAGCAGAAGCAGGCTGGGAAAGTAACTTGGTCAGCTTTTTTATAAACTATATGTTTTTAGAGTTAATAATGTTTGCAAAACTGATGTCAAGCTCTGCATACGCATATAATAAATAACAGTCTGCAACAAAGCTTATATTCAAATAAATTATATAAACTATATTCCATCAGAAATGGTTATTAAATTCTTATATAGCAAAGTATTCCTGTTAAGCTTTTTTTTTTTAATTAATAAGCCGCTGTTCAAAATGATGCTGTCACACAAGAGAAGCATTAAGCATCACAAAGACACATTGTTCTCCTGCTTCAAACAGGCTACTAATGGGTATATTTGACTACGAACTGGAATAAAAGTAAATAGAAAGAAAGAAAGAAAGAAAGAAAGAAAGAAAGAAAGACAGAAAGAAAGAAACGTTACAAGACAAAACAGAATTTCTTTTTAAAACTTAAAAAGGGTAACGCAGCAGACAATCTTTTCGGGGGGAAAAAAAACACACACACACTCTCTCTCTCACACACACAC
The DNA here is from genome assembly GCA_005784505.1 of Bagarius yarrelli. Lineage (NCBI taxonomy): Eukaryota > Metazoa > Chordata > Actinopteri > Siluriformes > Sisoridae > Bagarius > Bagarius yarrelli. Next base: position 612,909 of record VCAZ01000048.1, read on the forward strand.
ACACACACACACACATCAATATAAAACAGGACTGTGTAGTTGATGATATTTTCTTTTATCACATTCTTGGACATGCTAAAGATTAGTAACCACATTGTCCTTGATGCATTGTTAGTTTTTTTGCGCTATTCTTCATTGTTAACTGTTCACAGGATTTTTGGTCCTATTGACTGCCATTAAAAGGGGTTTTTGATTGCAAATTATGACAACAGAGCATGTATTTTGGGGTATTTTTGGTTTCCCCTAGTAAAAAAAAAGTTCCTTTACTCCTGCAAAGACCAGAGAAATTTCCAGCTCTTGTCGTGAAAATTAAGAGTGAAAACCCACTGGATGAAAATGTCCTCATCAGTGCATAAAAGGATTGATTAATCGTCTAATTGAGTTTCTTCATAACTTTGTTATTATAAGTGGAAGCATCTGATTTTTTATTTCAAATAATTTACTGAATAGTGTAAGAAATAATCACTTATCGTAGTTACAGTATTTGCGGGCAGTTTGTTGCCATAAACTGCATCATACCAATTCCTGCAATTATAATATTTTTTACATATTACATTATAATATTTTTTATATATTTTTTACAAATATTTATATATATTTAAAAAGCAAACCAAAACACCAAGAGGGAAATTTAGCAAAGCTAATGCACCTACTGAAATGTTAGCTACACATTCACCCTCAGGGGAAATAAGCTGATGCATGTGGTATCACCTAATGTACCCGGGGCTATTGTGTCTCCCAGCCCTGCCCTGCCCTGCCCGTTGGGTATTTTTAGGTCATTTTGTGCATGTAATTTTCAGGCATCTATAAGCAACTATCAGTATGCCACGTATTGAAATTGTGTTTTATCACGATTGTGCAAACTGTGTTTAGGTAGCAGCAGATCTGCTTTCACACAACATTTACACCGCACGCATCAATGACCCAATATCGACTTTTTCCTTCAAACGTGGCACAGATGGGATTTGACCCACAATCATGTAAGCTGGAAAAAAAACCCCACATGGATTCGGATATTTTCAGATCGGCTTCTTATTCGGAAATAAATCGGATAGGAACCGTTAGCGTCTGCCATGTAAGCAAACAAATCAGATTTCACCAGTCAGTGTGAGCTGTACGTCATTGTGCTTACATCTAAATATAGTGTGAAAACAGAATACCGAATAATCATTTCGTCTTCATCCATTGCCTCCATTGATTATCTTTTTTGGTCAGTACGACTAACTTGGGTTGTTTTGCCATGTATAATGTAAATGCACATATCAGATACGGGTCAATTTTAAAAGGAGATGTAAGCGTGTCGTCCTAGGAGCTTAGAGGCCGGTATGTCTCCTCAGATTAAAGAAATAGTATCATTATAGTCTGGAAGTGCATCTGGAAAGTCATTTTGAAAAAAAAAAAAGGAAATTTCAATGACAAAGCGGAGTTCCACATTTATCCTCTGCACACAAGGTAGTGTCACCAGTCAGACCTGCTCCAGTCACTTCCACCTCACCGCTGTCATTTTAAGGGTTCGAAAAGCCAAAACGCCGCCACCCACATCTGATCTGAATGGTGATGGGTCTTATTCAATATTCACACCCTAAATTTAAATGTACTACATAAAACCTCAGTCGGCATGTGGTCATTTCTTCTAAAATAGAAACACTGTCATTTATTGAGGGGCTTCCTGGCTATCAAGATTACCTCGCTATAAAAGCTTTGCGGCTTATTCGTTTTCTTGCGTCAAAGCATGTGCACTCTGCGTGCCTGGTATTTTCTAGTCGCACCGACCTAAAACCATATATTACTATTTAAAGTATTAAATAATTCAATTATTGCAAATCATTCTGATACAATTATTTCGATGCACCGTGCAGCCCTAACGTACAAGTCGTCCGAATTAAAGGATGAGAAACACTTGCATAAAATAGACAAATGGCATGTCGAAATCATACAAAGAGCCAGGGGCAAATCTCTCGTTTCCTCCCAGAGCCAGTCTTACAGTGGAGTGTTTACCAAGTTAAAAAAAAAACGACAACTCTAAACATGGAAATGTGTTCCATGCCCTCCAGACAAGCTGGAAAAAGTCATGTTGATGTCTCCTAAACCCCACAGCCCTCATTACCCCCTCTTTTCCAGATTTATGGACAGGTCAGCTCAAGCCAGTGCAAAGACAAAGCCTGTTATCTTTCACAGCACTTATTTCTGTACGGTCCTCAGGGAACAGGACAGCTCTATCCACCAAATCAGGAGAACAAGATGCTATTTAGGTCAACTAAGCTTATTTAGATTGTGACACCAGCGCACTTAAAGTTGTGCAATAAAAGGTCAAGAGTCAAAAGCCACAACACGAGCCACGCAATTGGTCAAAATATCTTTGAAATGTTATGTTGGCGAATTCTTATTGTCATCCGACCACCATATCAGCAATGATTTTAATCTCACATTACATTTATGAAATATCACAATCTCTTAAAATAATTCCTCTTTTCCACAAACATCTGTTCTGTTATACTTCTCACACACTGCTTTGGTAGAGAGTGCGGCGTGAAACCGAGGATCCTGCGCAAACAGGCTATAAGCAATAATAAGCGTTGGAGTATTTGATGTTTTTCTAAAGCTTTTTTTTTATAGACACTGTGGCTTCCCCTAAGAGAAATGAGTTGATTCTGAAGATTAGAGCTGCTCTCAGAGCCACTTAAACCCCTAGTTGAATTAGGATATCTGTAAAGAACAGCTTGGTGGTTGCTCAAATCTCATTTTCACATCAGCAATATGTGATGGGAAAAAAATGCCAGTGGATCCTTTCTAGGTTTACAAGCTATGCATGTGTGAAGAAGATAAACATAGTTTAAAAAAAAGGAGTGTGTTTTAAAAACTGCCCCAATCTTTGGCAAATACAGCTTCCTGTTATTACCTATACATATTTAACAAGCACAGACTTTCTGATGAGAATACAGTGGAATTTAACGGTGCAAATGTGACTCAATAAAAAAAAAAGCCATAATATACGGACCATTTATGCCCAAACGCAATTACTGCAACAACAAGAGTCAAAGACACCCCATCTGTCCATGCACGTATCGGAGGGGGACATAAGCATTAAATGCTACAATTCTTAAAAATGGGCATTATAATATTTTTTTATTATCTGTAATAGCAAAATAACCTTTTCTGACAACACCGTCTAAGCGCCATGGTTTTGAGGTCTCCGATGCGCTGCTCCGTAACAAAGGTACATGGGCCCCTGGGGGTCTTTTAGGATAAATATACCCAATGACACTGCATACTAGTGGGTTTTTTTTTCCAGAAATTCATTGGCTAGCCGCTGAGCCATACTGTGATGCAATTGGACGTCCTTTACTGCAGTATCACTGTGGGTGGGCTAATCCTGTGTGGCATCACGTGACATTGACGCATCAGAGAGGGCAATTGATTCGAAAGAGGTGTTGGGTAATGAGTACGGAAGTCCAGCAGACATTTTAAAGCTTGCTTTGTCTGCGCTTTTTACCGTTTTCTATTGGAAATCACACAAGGGTGTCAGATAAAATAAATAACGTGCAAATGGTAGTAAAGTTTCTTCAGGTACATTTTAATAGTGTGTCAATCAATTCAGGTTTAAAGGACACAATTAATAATTACTTAGACAACTAAACAATTCTGCGCCGCACCGCACAGTTCGTGAACCTCTATAATTTAAAAGGTACATAATTCTTTATTTTAACGTGGACTCTTACGTTTAAAGAGACTGCAATACACTGCTGCGTCCTGTCCACTTTCCTTGGCTTTTTTATTAAACACCTCTTTTTATACAACACCACTATACTGAGTAGGGCTGTGTATTGGCAAGGGCCTGACGATACAACACAGATAACAATACATGTAACACGATATAATAAATCACGATATATTGCAATACTTCCATTTTGTTTATATAAAACAAGCAGCTACAACTAATAGGCACCCTTATTTTTTCTGCCATGCTTGCTTCAGGGACAATGGCCGTATGGATCAGGGACAATAAAAGAAGCAAAGGAGGATTTGTTTTAATTACATATTAAAATAAAATCATTTTTTTAAGCGTCATTTAAATATGTATATATACTTCTATTTTCCATTCAACTGTTCCCTTTTAGGGGTCGCCACAGCAAATAATCCGTCTCCACCCACCCCTATTCTCTACATCCTCTTCCATCACACCCACTAAATTCATGTCCTTGTTTATCGCATCCATATACCTCCTCTTTTGTCTTCCTCTTTGCCTTCTGCCTGGTAGCTTCATTTCTAACATCCTCCTACCAATATATTCACTATCCCTCCTCTGTACATGTCCAAAGCACCTCAATCTGGCTTTCCTGACTTTCCCCCCAAAACATCTAACATGAGCCGTCCCCCTGATGAACTTGTTCCTAATCCTGTCCAACCTCGTCACTCCCAAAGAAAACCTCCACATCTTCAGCTCTGCCACCGGTCTCCTCCTCAGCGCCACTGTCTCTAAACCATACATCATAGCTGGTCTCACCACTGTCTCTAAACCATACATCATAGCTGCTCTCACCACTGTCCCTAAACTATACATCATAGCTGGTCTCACCACTGTCTCTAAACCATACATCATAGCTGCTCTCACCACTGTCTCTAAACCATACATCATAGCTGCTCTCACCACTGTCCCTAAACTATACATCATAGCTGCTCTCACCACTGTCCCTAAACCATACATCATAGCTGCTCTCACCACTGTCTCTAAACCATACATCATAGCTGGTCTCACCACTGTCTCTAAACCATACATCATAGCTGGTCTCACCACTGTCTCTAAACCATACATCATAGGTCTCACCACTGCTCTCTGCTTCTCAACCACACTGTCTCTAAACCATATATCATAGCTGGTCTCACCGCTGTCTTGTACACCTTCCCCTTAATTCTAGCTGATGTTTTCCTGTCACACTAAAGGTTACAGTATCGGTACATTATTTTGGGAAAATAATAATCGCTATAGGTAGCTGTATCGATATTTTCACCCAGCCCTAACAGCGAGCATCGAAAACAAATAGTGGCGCATAATTACCTGGGAAAGTAGCAAAATGTGTAGCATTGTGTGAGGAACCCCTTGAGAAACTGCATCGACTTTTGCAAAAGCCAAATCGTCAAACAACCTATAACAATCAATGATGACTTTAGTTGATTCCGCTAACGCCAACTGGGGATTGGTAATTGCACCTACAAGGCGCAACAGAAGATGACCTCAATGCATCTCACCAACTGTTGAGCCATCTTTGCTATTGCGTTCTTCATCACAGACTGCCTGCTCCTCCTTATCTAATTGAAAATACGAGGACACGTGGTCTGTAAAGTACCGCTAGCATTATGCAGATGATTCACACTAAGACAGCACTTGACAGCACACTTGCTTTTTTTTCCCCCCTACTACGCTATTAACTTGATCAATGGAGACGAATCTGACCTCCACCTCACCTACTCTCATCTCTTTCCTAGTACTCAATCTTTATTTTTTTTCCTCTTCTTTTGTCAGTCAAATGTTCTTGTCACCAATTTACCGATAAACAATCGAGTAATATTTCATACCGCTGCTCAGCTGATTGATCGGAACGCGCCGATTAATTTTCTGTTACAGCAGCTCTGAAAGACGCGTCAGCTGTAAATCAAATCGCAGATTTATATTGAATGGTGCTCTTTTTTTTTTTATGTGATTGTATCCATAGTAACTGATTCGCAGGGACCGTTAAAACAGACCCTTCACATAATCCACGTCTAACAATAAAGAACTAAGAGGAGAAAGTCTAATCTCTGATATGGGAAAGCTTTCGGTAAGGAGATGTGTAAAATGTTATAATTTCATAGCAATATTGTAGTTAAAAAAAATCAAGATAAGGAATGCAAAAAAAAAAAAAAAAAAAAAAAAAAAAAAAAAAAAAAGAGGACAAAAGAGAACGAGAGAAAGAGAAATGGCTTTTTTTTCCTTCAAATGTCTGTGGACATTTTACAAGATGGAAAGAAAATATAAAACGGTTCAAAAAGTATCACATTCTTTACCGACAAAGTGCTGTAAAACATAGGAAATAAATTATTTATGTGTAGAAAAACACTCGGGATTGTAGACGCTGAAATGTTACGCTGTTTACGTTTGTTTCTCAATATAAATATTTTATTCTTTACATAAACATTAGCATGCCAGCTGCATCGACAATCCGCTAAATGAACGTCCTTGTTTGCCCTGAACACAGCATCATTATCTGTGCTGCTCTTCTTCAGTGATGATGCTGATCTATGAAACTCCAGTAAAACGTGGAGACAAAAGTCTGATATTTGCCGGTACATCCTGATGGAGAGCAGTAGCTAAAGCACTTACTTTTTCTGATATATGCATTAATACTAAATAAATAAAACACTATTATTTACATTTGCAGTATTTGGCAGACGCTCTTATCCAAAGCAACTTACATTGATCTCTTACACAGCTAAACAATTGGGGGTTAAGGTGGGGACCTGGTGGCTTAATGATTAAGGTGTTGGACTGATACCAGAAAGGTACCGGGGTTTGATTCCAAGCACCACCAAGCCACCACTGCTGGGCCCCTGAGCAGGGCCCTTAACCCCCAATTGTATAAAAGAGATAAACGTAAGTCGCTCTGAAGAAAAACATCTGCCAAATGCTGTAAATGTTAGTGGGCTTGCTCAGGGGCCCTTTGGTGGTAGCTTGGTGGTGCTAGGAATCAAACCGCGATCCTCCAATAAGCAGTCCAACACCTTAACCACTGCACTACCACTTCCCCCATTAAAAATATTGGAAAAATGCATAGCCACAAATTACTGCTGTTGGAAAATAATATATTCTCCCACTTGCACTATTATGCCGATTGCGACACCAGTCTATTAAATAAAAATCTACTCATCGACAAACCTTACGCCTTTAATTAATGGAACATAAGCACGGTAAGGTGCGTTTTCGAAAAAACAGCATGTCATTACCCGCCATCAGCCAAACAAATCGTTATTATCAAAGAGAGATGGCATCGGACAACCGAGAGTCGCATACTAAAAACGAAATCGGACATGAACTAAGTGACTGTATAACGATCTCCCCGATATCTGACACAAGCATCACATCGTCAACCAATGTGCAAAAATTAAACCGCCAGTCAGCTAGAAGAACCTGACAGAAAGCAGGCACATTCAGCACCCATGCTGCCTGTATTATGTACAAGTGAAGCTTTGCAGCCAAGGACGGGGTACCTACAGCCTACAGCATTCAGCTTTGATCATGCTTCTAGATTAAGCGGTGCTTTTATTTTTAATTTTCCCCCATTTTATTTATTACTTAAGCCTAATATAAAAAAAAAAAACCTCTCTATTCACCATACAGCCAACACAGTGTTAAAAGCCTGGATTCCTTTCCATCTTAAATTCATCAGGGTTGCGATCCGAGTCTCATAAGAATGTACGAATAGACTGCTGGACTGTTCATCAGAATAAATAACTTGCAGGTCTTTGAGGGGATAATGCTTGTGCTGATTATTTACTTTGTAGTCTGCACTCTAAATAGACTCCGTGATGTTTAAATCTGATTATTTAAGAGGCCCTGGACTAGGCTCTGGTGTGCAATAAACCCTGTTTGAATCATTTTAGAGGTATGCAAAGTGAGATCGTCCTGGAACATAAGAGTATAATTCCGAATGGTGTCCCACTGGGTGCACATTGTGTTACCTGCTATACTATTATGCAAAACCTGAAGTGGGCTGCCGATGCTATTATGAGTCATCTATTACTATCTATCAGATGGCAGAGGATGGATACCAGTTATCATCATCATCAGGAGGGTTCGAATTACAATTTTTTTTTTTTACCACCATGACTTGAAAATACTTACCTTGTTAGAAAGATTTTCCAGTTTTTCCTTGAATCTACCCCCACTATTTGGCTTCTTGTAAACGTAAGGCTGGTTAGTCTTTTCTTTAATAGATATGTTAGTTGTGAAAACAACAGTAATTTACAGTATGTGTCCAGCAGCGTTTTAAATTGTGAGTTAGGGCAATAAAAGTCATAGAACGGTAGAAAGGTTTTTATAACAGTCAAGTCTGAATCTTGGGAGCAGATGGAAGTAGTTCAGCTTCTGGAAAAAGCAGATGGAAAGGCTCCAGAGTCAAATTGTAAGGGAGGTGGTAGCTCAGTGGTTAAGGTGTTAGACTGCTAACCAGAAGATTGGGGTTTTTCGATTCCCAGCACTACCAAGTTACCACTGCTGGGCCCTTAAACATGGTCCTTAACCTCCTAATGGCTCAGCTGTATACATCAATTAAATCTAAGTTAAATGTATATTTATAAGTATATTTAAAAGTTAATGCATGTTGTAGATGTAAATGTATTAAAAATAAACTGAAGATTGGTGTAAACCTCCAGACCAGCTACTTTCATTGCTTTGTACATTCGACAGTTCAGCTGTCATCTAAAAACAACTGTCAGTTTTCCGAACCAGGCCGCCATTCCATACAGAAAGATAAATTTAATATAAAACAGCATCATGAACCTCCGAGTAACTCCAAAGTTTGAAGCCTCCATCTGGAGCCTCTGCAAAAAGAACTTTTTTTTGTTGCACCTTTCTGCACAGATAATCCCCATCCAGATGCATGTGGTTGGTTGAACAGAAAATGGCACGGCTGTTCATTTATTTATGTTCAGCGCACTACCATGCACAAACTACGGTAAAACTTTCAAACTAAGATGTACAGAAGAAAAGTTACAGACAGGAAGAAAAATTACCAGTCTTGGAAATTGCCGCTTGACTAATACAGTTGGACCAGAAGTAAATGTTGTGGAGCATGAAATACTAAAACAACAAAAACAGTAACAAAACAGACTACAGCAATGTTTTTGTATACAAACTCAAATTGCAATTACTAAATTTATTGTTACTCTATTACCAAACAATATTTTCTTGGCACACTTTGAGTCCCTTGGTACTAACTGAGCATCGTTTAAACGCCACAGCCTACCTAAGTATTGTTGCTCACCATGTCCATCCCTTCACGACTACAGTGTACCCATCTCCTGATTGGTACTGATCTCCTAATTCACCATGTCCCAAAGCTCAAATCATCTCAGACTGGTTTCTTGAACATGACAATGAGTTCACTTTACTCCAATGGCCTCCAGAGTCAGCAGATCTCAATTCAATAGAGCACCTCTGGGATGTGACATAACGGGAGATTCGCATCATGGATGTGCAGCCGACAAGTCTGCCGCAACTGTGTGACGCCATTACGTCAATATGGACCAAAATCTCTGAGGAACAACACCTTCTCCAACACCTTGTTAAATCTAACCCAAGGCAAAAGGGGGGTAACAACCCAGTACTAGCAAATTGTACCTAATAAAGTGGCCAGTAAGTGTAGATATTAGTCTGGGAATCATTTTCAATTAATCAATATTAAACTTTAAACAATTCCTACCTTTAAAATGCTTTCGGTAGCTTGTGCTTGCTGTGGTGCTTGTACATCGATTGAGTCTTTAAAACTAGGTCCTGATTGCGTAACCTTTTTTCTCGCTGCAAATAAAGCCTGCTTCCCACAAGAGGAGCCAATCAGCACACACTGACAAGAAAACTACGTCTTGGGAGATATCCTCTAGAGTTTACTGTAATTGCTAATGTCTCCTTAGGAAAATTCTCTGGATCGTTTCACGACTCTAAGAGTTATTGCATTTATTCTAAAAGTGCTCGGGCTCTTGCTGCTAATAAATTGCAGTGCTCAATATCACAGCGGCAAAGTGTCAGTTATGAAGACCAAACCTGGCATGGAATTTGTTTTTCATCTGGTAACCAGCCAGCCCCCAACATGTCCCAGAACACTGATTGGGGTTTTTCCCTGATGAGATATTGGAGGACAGAAAACAGCAAGTAAGTAAATAAAATAACCCAGCGCTGGACAGGCGGGCAGGATTCAGATCGCTGTAGGGTCATTTCATTTGCAGCCCTCACGCTCATGTGCCACACGGCACTACGACGTATTTACGATGCTTAATAAATGCTAGTAAAGGTATAATTGTTTAGTAATTCACTTGATGTATTTATAGTAAAGGGTTAGTAGCCAAAAAACAGAGCTCATCCCCTCATGAAATCATCCCAAATTTTTATCAGTATTTAAAAGTATATAGTTATTACCTGTGCTAACATCTGGATTACAGACACATCTGTCGGTTTTGCTTATAATATACAAAATCATACTTTATTCGTCACATCTAAGGTGTGAGGAATCCCCAAATCGAAGCAGATATATATATATATATTCACTTATCACTAGAAGTTGTTACTATACTACGTATACGTTACTATTCTAATACTTTATCAGACCTTTACTTTGGACTTAAAACCCCCCAATCTTAGATTAAGTGTACCTCAGATTGTCTTTCAAAAATTGTGAACTAATTGGGCATGGATGGCTACAGGAAGAAGAGATGGGAATAGGTGTGGCAGGGCAAACCAGGGGGAGATATAATTAAATGAGTATCATACCAATACTCCCTGAAATCATGGATAAAACATCTGAAAATGCAAGATTCGTATAGATGACGTGCCATCTCGCAACACACTTCAGGCTGACAGAACGCTTATAATAATATCCAAGGGCATAATACCAAAAATAACTTAAAATGACACAAATATTTATAAGTTGACACAACTTGACCACACATTCCGTACAATTAATTTATCATCTACATCAACGGTCACCAGACTTGGTCCTGGAGGGTGGGTATCAAGTATACTTAGCAAGACCTTGATTAGTTGTTTCAGCTGAGTTTGGTGACCCCTAATCTAAGTATCTAAATGATAAGTGCTTATGTTAATTAAGGCAAGTAAAGCTGTTAGATATTTGATCTTACCTCCTATGAATGAACAGAAAAGTCCTCGGGTCTTAGTACCGCACCACTCATTCGAAATCTCATAAAATTTAGTTTGGAGTTTTATCACTCTTTAAAATATCTTAAATTTACATTTCCAGTATTTGTCAGACACCCTTGCCCAGAGCAACTTACATTTATCTACTTTATACATCTGAGCAATTGCGGGTTAAGGGCTTGGTGGTGCTGGAAATCAAACCTTGATCTTCAGGTTAACAGTTCAACACCTTAACCACTGTGCTACCACCTTCGCTTAAATGCATGGTATGGATTCCACAAAGCATCAGAAATGTTCCACTGAGATCCATGATTAGCATTATGAAAACTGCAGATTTTAGGGTGCACTTTCAAGGGATTTTGCTAGGGAACTTAGATGTGGTGACGGGAAAAGGTCACTAAAGCACACTTAACTCATTGTTTTGTTAAGGAAACTGTGACACGGCACATCATTATGGTGATATAAACTATAAAAAGTTGGCCAATTGCGGCAATAAAGAGATATTTTTGATGGGTGCCAGGACAACTTTTCCCACACTATTACACAACCTCCACCATCCTGGACTGTTGGCACATGGCAGGATATCTGTTGCCCGAAACGAAATCAATATTCATCAGCAGACTATGTTTTTCTGGTCATTACCTTTCCAGTTTTGGTGAATCGGTGGCTGCTGCAATCTCAGCTCTTTGTTTTATCTTACAGAAGTAAAAGCTAACATTGTCTTCTGCTATTGTATCCGCTTAACCTCAAAGTTCAGTGTGTTGTGCGTTCTGCTTACAGCAACTGTACAAAATGCGTAAATAACACTCTGTCAGCTATAATAATTCTAGCTTTTCTCTGTTGATTTTACTCATCAACACAAACTTCTCTCCGTAGCACTGCATCTTACTGGTTATTTTTCTCTACAGGGGATCAGAAATACTTCAACCAGCTTTTCGAGCACTAACAGCCACCATAATCATAATCACCGTCATTACACAGCCCCATTCAAATCTGCTGGCCAGTAGCTGCATGATGCATCTATGCGTTGCACTAATGCCACACAGGCTAATTAGAGATCTACATAATGGAGAAAGTTCATAACATTAATGTCAGAGAGTGTTTTTTTTTGTTAAATGGTAATGGCCGCTACTCGTTTATTTGTGATCATATCTATAAAGAGAAAATAAAAGCATGCATCGATCTCCAGTTCAATGCAGTTGACTTGCTGTCAATCTATCATCCTTAAGAATTTCCCTCCCCATCCAAGTTGCAGAAATGTTTGCATAAACTGGACATGTAAAGAAGGATAGACTAGGAAAAAAGAGAATAGAGAGAAATGTGCAGCTTGAAGTGGACCTCAGTGATCATTTTTTTCTACATTTTCTGCTTATTTGTATTATTCAAGGCTATTTATAATGAGCAAAAGTTCAACTATCAAAAAGTTGGTTGTTGTGCTGTGTACAGCCAGGCAAATTAATAAAATAGGCGTGAGGTTACCACATACCATTTGTCCATATCAGGGGTGGACAATCATGGTCCTGGAGGGTCGGTGTCCTGCAGAGTTTAGCTCCAACTCGCCTCAACACACTTACCTGCAAGTTTCAGGTATACCAAGCAAGCTCTTGATTGGTTCAGGCCCATCAGGACAGAGATTGTCCACCCCTGGTCTGTATAATCGCTTCTATTACCTTGAGTTTATCTTCTTTCTTCTTCTTTTAGGGGTGAATCATCTGTCTCCACCTAACCCTATTCTCTACATCCTCTTCACTCACACCCACTAAGTTCATGTCTTCGTTTATCGCATCCATATACCTCCTCTTTGGTCTTCCTCTTTGCCTTCTGCCTGGTAGCTTCATTTCTAACATCCTCCCACCAATATATTCACTATCTCTCCTCTGTACATGTCCAAACCTCAATCTGGCTTCCCTGACTTTCTCCATCAGAAACATCTACCATTAGCCGTCCCTCCTGATGAACTCGTTCCTAATCCTGTCCAACCTCGTCACTCCCGATAAAGATATTACAATAAAACTGCATTCTGTTGCAAGACATAAGACTTACTGTATTCGACAACATTCTGTTCCATACACATGGACGATACTTTGGAAAGGTGCCAGAATATTTTAATGAGTGCACTAATATACTTAATTTTCCCCATTAAAAAAACCACATCTTACTTCTAATTCCCATTGGAGAAAATAACATGCCTGAAAAAAACAAATGCAGCTAGTGAAGGATGTGTGTAATGACTACTGTATGTCTGCTTATCAGCTAAATTCCAATTGTAGAGACATTGACATTTGTCCTCAGCGTGTTAGAGAAGCTCCTAATAATAGCGCGACCTTATGTACAGTGCATACCATTACCACAGTAACAGCACGACAGATCAACCACAAGTGACGAGATAACTAGGGTTTTTTCATGCTGCTTATTCATACAGTAACATGATTATGCAACATAACATGCAGCTTGCGGGTTTTTTTTAAAGCGTCGAGCGATCCGTGTTTTGGATGAAAGATATAGCCGAGTTGCTTGACCCAATAATCCCATTACATCACAGTTTGGAGGCTAATAACATTCTAGCTTGCATTTTAAACCATTCTGTTCTGTGTCTGGAATACTTAACAAAATCACATCCAGATGCATGCGCGTTAATCTGATTAATTATTTTTAATGATGTAAATGTACATCTCAAAATCCTTACAGGAGCTTCGGGAAGTCATACACTGCATGTTTATATACCTATAAAAGTGTGTACATACGCCGATTTGATCTACATCAGGGCTGGGCAATCTTGGGCCTGGAGAGTTTTAGCTCCAACCCTAATCAAACCCACCTTAAGATCTTGCTAGGTATACTTGAAACTTGCAGGTAGGTGTGTTAAGACAAGTTGAAGCTAAACTCTACAGGACACCGGCCCTCCTGGACCGAGATTTCCCACCCTTGATCTACATTATATTGACAAGAGTTTGTACCCACCTTACCAGCACACCTGGAACCGACTCTTCCCCATACTGTTGCCACAACACTGGAATCACACAACTGTCCAAGCTCTCTGGATGATGTAGCACTTTTTAACTAGAACCAAAAAGGCCAAACAGTTCTAGTATGACAATACCCCAATGCACAAAGCTCCTTAACTCAATAAAGACATTGTGTAATATGAGGAGCGAAAGCCCTGACCTCAATCCAACTAAACATCAGTGGGATCAATTAGAATGCAGATAATACCCCATACCTTCATACCTTTTAGTAGTGCCTAAACTCACTAATACTATTGCAGATAAATGAGACAATCCTCCCAGCAACATCCCACAATCCAGCGGAAAGCCTTGCCAGAACTAAAGCTCGACCATAATTGGATTTTACCGATACCGATAACTAGGTTGGGCTGTACTTCCTGATAACCGATTCAATAACTGAGTTTTAAAAATGGATCCTGGATTAAATCTTTTGATTCTTCAACAATAAAGCATTCGCTGATGGCAGGATTATGAGATCCGAGCTTTGCTTTACTGTTACTGATCCGATTTACGCTTTTCAGCACAACTGCATTGTTACTGTGCCTTTGATGCAACATGCTTGGCGGTATTTCAACCACTGATGTCACATCGGCAAAATACGTTTCTAATCACACTTAATGTATCAAAGCTACTGAATCACTGACAGGACACAGACTCTGGTCTGCCAGCCGGCTCTCACCTGCAGCAGTATTCCGGTTCTGATCAGAGGCAGATTTTTTCTCTCCTCATGTACAACAGTGACACAGAGCCACAGCTTTGTTCTTAGCCCTCTGATGAACAGTTTCCATGAGCTCCAAGCGCTTCACGTCACACAGCTCTAATATTTAACAGCAAAGTCACATGAACAGGCAGGAAGCCCAACTTTTTCAACTGTAAACCTGGAGCTTTCTCTCTTTCTCTCTCTCTCTCTCCCTCTCCCTCTCTCTCTCTCTCCTCCTCTCTCTCTCTCTCTCTCCTCCTCTCTCATCTCTCCTCTCTCTCTCTCTCTCTCGTCTCTCCTCTCCTCTCTCTCTCTGCCCTGTCTCTCCTCTCTCTCCGTTATTCTCTCTCTCTCTCTCTCTCTGCCCGTCTCTTCCTCTCTCTCTCTCTGCCCGTCTCTTCCTCTCTCTCTCTCTGCCCGTCTCTTCCTCTCTCTCTCTCTCTTTTTCTCTGCCCGTCTCTTCTTCTCTGCCCGTCTCTTCCTCTCGCTCTCTTTTTCTCTGCCCGTCTCTTCCTCTCGCTCTCTTTTTCTCTGCCCGTCTCTTCCTCTCGCTCTCTTTTTCTCTGTCTCTGCCCCGCCTCGCCTCTCTCTCGCTCTCTTTTTCTCTGCCCGCTCTCTCTTTTTCTCTGCCCGTCTCTTCCTCTCGCTCTCTCTTTCTCTGCCCGTCTCTTCTCTTCTCTCGCCGCCTCTCTTTTCTCTGCCCGTCTCGTCTCTCTCTCTCTTTTTTCTCGTCTCTCTTCCTCTGGCTCTCTTTTTTCTCTGCCCGTCTCTTCCTCTCGCTCTCTCTTTTTCTCTTGCTCTGCCCGTCTCTCTCCTCGCGCTCTTCTTTTTTTCTCTGCCCGTCTCTTCCTCTCGCTCTCTCGTCTCTTCCTCTCTCGCTCTCTTTTTCTCTGCCCCTCTGCTCCGTCTCTTCTCTCTCGCTCTCTCTCGCTCGTTCTTCCTCTCGCTCTCTTTTTCCTCTGCCCGTCTCTTCCTCTCGTTTTTCTCTCGCTCCTTCCTCTCGCTCTCTTTTTTTTTCTCTGCCCGTCTCTTCCTCTCCGCTCTCTTACTTTCCTCTGCCGTCTCTTCCTCTCGCTCTTTTCCTCTGCCCGTCTCTTCTCCCTCTCGCTCTCCTTTTTCTCTCCTGCCCGTCTCTCTCCCGCCTCTTCGCTCTCTTTTCCTCTGCTCCGCGTCTCTCTCTCGCTCCCGCCATCTCGCTCTTCTTCCTCTGCCCGTTTCTCTCTCGCTCTTCCTCTCGCTCTCTCTTCTCTCGCTCTTCTTCTCTGCCCCGTCTCTTCCTCTCGCTCTCTTCTTCTCTCTGCTCTCCCGTCTCTTCCTCTCGCTCTCTCCTTCTCTCTCTGCCCTCTCTCCTCTCTCGCTCTCTCTCTCGCTCCCGTCTTCTTCCTCTCTCGCTCTCTGCCTCATCTGCTCTCTCTCTTCCTCTCTCTCTCTCGTCTCTGCCCGTCTCTTCTCTCTCTCTCTCTGCCCATCTCTTCCTCTCTCTCTCTGTCTGCCCATCTCTTCCTCTCTCTCTGCCCTCTCTTCTCTCTCTCTCTCTTTCTGCCCATGTCTTCCTCTCGCTTGCTCTCTCTCTCTCTCTCTCTTCTCTCGCTCTCCGTCTCTTCCTCTCGCTCTCCTCTCTCTCTGCCCGTCTCTTCCTCTCGCTCTCGCTCTCTGCTCTCGGCCCTTCTCTCGCTCTCCCCTCGTCTCCTCATCTCAATGTCTCTTGCCCTTCTCTCCTCTCTCTGCTCCGCTCTCTCCTCTCGTCTCTCTCGCTCTCCTCTCTCCTCTGCCCGTCTCTCTCCTCTCGTCTCTCTCTCGCTCTCTCTCTCTGCCCGTCTCTCTTCCTCTCTCTCCTCGTCTCTCCTCTCTCCCTCTCTCTGTCTCTCTCTCTCTTCCTCTCTCTCCTCTCTCTGCCCTCTCTCCTCGCCATCTCTTCCTCTCCTCTTTTCTCTCTCCTTGCTCGCTCTCTGCCCTCTCTGCTCTCCGTCTCTCCTCTCTTCTCGTCTCTCTCGCTCTCTCTCTCTGCCCGTCTCTTCCTCTCGCTCTCTCTCTCTCTCTCTGCCCGTCTCTCCTCTCGCTCTCTCTCTCTCTCTCTCACTCTGCCCCGTCTCTCGTCGCTCTCGCTTCTCTCTCTCGTCTCTCTCTCGCCTCTCCCGTCTCGTCTCTCTTCAGGAATCCTCTCGCTCTCTCTCTCGCCTCTCTCTGCCCGTCTCTTCTCTCTCTCGCGCTCTCTCTCCTCTCTCGCCCTCTCTTGCCCGTCTCTTCCTCTCGCTCTCTCTCTCTCTGCCCGTCTCTTCCTCTCGCTCTCTCTCTCTCTGCCCGTCTCTTCCTCTCTCTCTCTCTCTCTCTGCCCGTCTCTTCCTCTCGCTCTCTCTCTCTCTGCCCGTCTCTTCCTCTCGCTCTCTCTCTCTCTCTCTAATCCCCGTCTCTCTCCTCTCTCGCTCTCGCTCTCTCTCTCCCTCTGCCCCCGCACTCAATCTTTCACCCCATTCCCTCACACAAACACCTAGGTCTGGGCGGTATGACAGCATACATCGCTAACGCAGAATAAATTGTTAACCGTACAAGTTTTTTATACTCCAAAATGTATCCCTCCCTGGTGCGTCTCGTTTTACAATAACTTTTGCTCCGTGAATATACAAACTGTGTACAGGGAGTGTTTTTATATGATATTTGTCAGTGAAGCTTTGGATGCGTCCTTCACCAATTTCCCAGTCATTGTCCTGTCAGTTATTACTAATAAAAACGGAAGAGTGTTTGCCCAAAGGACTACCAGGAAATTTTTACATTTTGCGAGCTCTGAGGACGCTGCATGTGAGACTGAGGGAAAAACGCTGAGAGTAAAAAACATGGAGAAGAAAAAAAGAAACAAACAGATGAGGATTTTCTTAAGTTTACATATATTTTGTTTTTTTTAAGTTGTTTTTTTTTTTTTTTATAACTGCGAAAAGATATTAATTGAAAAAAGTTCATAATAAATTTTGTCCACAAAACTAAAATGTGACATGCAGTGGAATTTGTTGCTATAGTAAAGATAATCCAAGTTCATATCTTATTTCTTATATTAATCAAGAAATTAAAAAAAAAACGCAATATAATAAGGTGACGTCGTCTTTACATTTATTATATAAAGCTGTTTTTGTTGTTTTTTTCCAGAATAAATACCTATTTAAAATAATTATATCATGAAACATACCCTTACTGTAAAATAAAATTTCTCATACGGTAAAACAGAATTTTGGTCATAGCGCCACCCCTACACACACCAGAGGCAGTTTTATGATAGGCAATCTGAAGTTGATGGCACCAGGAGTGCAGATGAAAGCTGCGATCAAGCACATAAAAGGCATCTGTATTGAACTTGAAGTTCCTTTTACAGCAACTTTTATCACCAGAAAGGTGGATGATGGGCAGGAATATACGTCAGACTGACCTTAACTTTTGGATGCGCCATGCAGAACATTTGACTTTCTACACCCCATAAAGCTAATGTCTTGAAACGCCAGGCTACTTTTTAGCCACCACTCCCAAACTGTACACCATGAAATTAAAGCCTCGATATTAGGTACATCTCCTGATGTTGCATGGAAGGCATTGTGAATTTGTGTGTGTTGACATGCTGCTCAGCAAGGTAAGAGCCCATGCTGATTATTCCAGCTGTGCACGCTTACTGAAATGGCTTTCAGAGATCTAGGCACTTCATCTGAATTGCTTGACTGAATATTAATTTACAAAATGGCCATGTAATATTTTGCTTCGGATAAGAGCTTGGCTTAGTTAGAGCAAAAAAAAGAGAAGGGGGAAGTGAGGGGGGAGAAAGAAAACGAGTGTGCTACTGGTATAGTAACACAGCTTTCACACATTTAGATCCACTGTGGATTTAAGTGTGGGTTAGTGGTAGATAAGGGCAGCTGAATTGCTCAGATGCAATTACACCGGCCACCATTCTCTGAATCACGTCCACTGAAAGGTGCAAAAGACTGAACTCCACAATGGTCATCCCATACGCTCGGTGATTGGGGGTGAGGGGTGGACTTTTGATAAAACATAACCCTCATTTTCAGAAATATCTGTCTGTTCGGTACCAGAAGATAATCTTTACTGCTGAAGGAAGAATATTAGGATATAAAATAAACGTACAATAAATCGAATATATCTTTCGCCCCAAACTTAAACCAGCAGAAAATTACGCAGGGGCACGGATTACATTTACACAAAATTAGGAGCAGATTTTAAACGTCAGAATAATGATCATTATACCGTGCCCTTTGTTTAACACCCGCTAAAAGCGTTCTCCTGCATGAACACCTTTAAGCCGAGACAACAATTAAAGAACGTTCCGTGCCTTCAGTGTCAACCGTAATAAGCACATTAAGACTAGAAGAAACTTCAAAACCAAGTGAAAATTAAGTGGCTGGAGTTTTTCTTGGTTAACAAATAGTCTAAAAATAACCATATTCATGTTCTCCTGCTACAACAGCTATACAATAGCACGCTTGTAGGGTTGTTTAAACAAATCTGAAAATCAAGAATAAAGCGCCCCATGAGGGGTGGCTTAACAAATTTTTAGGTTCAAAATCTTACCCTGCTCAACGTTGGAATTAATTTCACACGTCGATACTGCCAGCGTGCGCTTATTGACCTCTTGGTGTGGCAAAATGTCACTGCATGTCAATGCAGCGGAATCAATTTCCGCTAGCTTTTATTAAACTGCCCCCAAGACTAAGCTTTTTCAAATAAATGTCAATATGAAAAAGCCGGGCTCAGAAGCATAATTAAAAACAACGGAATTTACCCTCTTATTAATGCATACAAGTGTGTGTGAGAGAAGTTTACACATCGGTGTGAATGCTAAGCACTCCCTATTGGCAACAGGAAACGTACAAACATTTTTGTAAATTTTAAACCAATATGTAAACTGAGGAACGAGGTTTAATAAATACCAGGCAGTCCCAATGTCTTATAAAGTTCAATAATGGAGACCTTCTGAACTTCCTGGGTAAAAGTGTTAAAATTTGCCTAGGTCACTAAATGCATCAGCAAATGCACCTGTGTAAAAGTGAGAGAAAGAAAGACTTTGCATTTCACAACTCCACAACAAACGTCCTAGTCCGGGAGAAAGGGAGTCAGGGAGGAGAACCGGGTGTCACTGGGCTCTTTTTCAAACTTCGACCAGTTCTCGGTTATGTATTCATGTCTCGCCTTAGACATCAACATGTCCATAAACTCATCTCTACAGAATGTATTATCTGTAACAGTATTGCGATAATTTACAGCATAATTCTCTTTTCTAAAATTTATACAGGATTTAAAACATCTTCAATAATTAATAAATTATATGCGCGGAAAAGTGGCCCAATTTCTTTTTATGCCAAAAATTTATTTGCAAATTTGACATATGAAAAGATGCAAGATGGGTCATTTTAAGGCTCCGAACAGTTAAGAGACCAGACAGAACTGAATTACAGACTTTTTTTATGCTGATGGATAGAGAATTGAAATGTTTAGGAAAGACCGCGACAAAATGCAAAGAACCCTTTTACGTGCGGTTCAAATCGACACAGGAAGTAACCGTTTTAAATGTTACACTAAAAAAAAAAAGAATACGTAATTTGGAAATCTTTTTCAGTAAAACTATCATGTATAATGTTGCTTGATTTAGGCCTGTGCATGGGTTCCACACGATACGATATTGAGTAACATTACGACTAGTTCAAGTTTAAGTTCAAGGAGCTTTATTGTCATTTCAGCCATATATAGCAGATGCAGTACACAGTGAAATGAGATAACGTTTCTCCAGGACCCCCCGGTGCTACACAAAACATAGAATTTCACAAAACAACAAAGCACCACTAAACAGAATAGACATAAAGTGCATGTGTGCAACCTGGTGCAGACAGTGCAATAAACAATACAAACATTACAAAGACAATCGAGAACAGAGGACAGAACATTCAATAGCGCCAACCAGATTGTAAAATGAGGTAAGACATGGAATGTGCAAATTAACAACAATATTATGCAAATAGCATTGTAAAGTGAGGTTTGATTCCCAGTTGTGGGTTTGATGGGTTTGATTCCCAGCTCCACTGAGCTACCACTGTTGGGCCCTTGAGCAAGGCCCTTGTCTAGGGATAGGACATTGGGAAAATTAACAAATAATAACTGAATCACCATTGTATAAATTATCATCAGCATAGTTGTTGTGTTGTGGATGTGGACAATATTGCAATGTCTACATTTTAAATCCTTACTTTATAGTTTATATTAAAAAAACTACAGAGCAGTAACCAGACCAACCGTGCCACGGACCAACATGGCAACCAGGCAGGGTCGTGACGGACATCTAGGGGTCTTATAGACACAGACGAATGCACTTACACATCCCAGCGTTTTTACGGAGTTCGCAATATTTTTTATTTCATGCAGACTTAAAACGTCATTTTCGCTGTACAAGTTTATTAATTTTAAAAATCCAACACAAGTAGGGGAAAGTGGTGGTTTATGGTTAAGGTGGATCGAACCCAAAGATTGTGGGCTTGATTTCCAGCTCTACCAAGCTACCACTGTTGGGCGCTTGAGCAAGGTCCTTGACCCATAATTGCTTAGTTGTATAAAAGAGATGCAAGTCGCTCTGGATAAGGGCGTCTGCCAAATGCTGCAAATGTAAATGTATTTCTATATAGTATTTTGTTTAAAAAAAAAGGTTATATGCAGTGTTATCTTTATTTTAGAGGTCTAAAGAGCTTTGTTGCTCCCAATGTTCTGAAAACTGGCCCAAATGGACCTTCCTGGATTAGACACATAAAAACAGTTCCCCTCCTGTGCTTTGGCTGGGGTGTTTGTCTCAAATACGGATGCTCACCATGACCCTCCGACATTTTTTAAAAACCAAGATGGCTGCCGTAACATTTTGAAATGTACAATTTTATTTTATTTTATTTATTTACTTTTATTTTCAATTCAAACGTCAACTTAATCTTTTTATGGGTTTTTTTACGATTTCTATAGCTATTTGTTTAGACAGATAGCTGATACGTGGCGACGGCTTTAAGACATGGCCCATACTGCACTGGATGAATCATGCCTATGCCTAATAAAGACTTTAGAACATGATTTGAGGGTGTTTTGTTTAAGCCCTGAATTAAATCGCACACTTAAGCTGAGACTTAAACCCACAATGCTGGGGTTTTTCAGTGGACTCTGCATACAACAACAGGGTACGATTTAATTGCCAAAATTTACAACACGTCTTTATGAGATTTAAAAATAAACGAATATCATTGAATCTAGCATGTAGAAATCTAAATCAAATTTACTCTAAGTAATAAAATCACATTTGGCTTATTTTATATTATTTATATTTTTTTTGTTAGATTTTACCAAAGTCTCTGTAATTCAGTGTCTAAATTTATAAATAACCGCATAACTTGGAGAATAATAACATCTGAAATATTTTCTTCATTATTTTAAAACAAGACCAATTCAGTGACCAGTATTGTGTTTGCTACAGGAATGTTTTTCCCTTAAAAAAAAAAAATAATATGGCCAAGTAATCATTACATAACTAATGTGTCAGAAATTAGCATCAATCAATGAACTTTACAGTTTAGGAAAAAAATAAATCCATCCAAATGATCTATTTTATGGCATAAGTCTTTAAATCGACCTGAATGGCCTATATTTTATAAGAAATGCCACTTTCCTATAAACCCAATGCCAACTGCAGTACAGCGTCTGCCAAACAATTTAGGATAAAGGTCTGCTGTGTGTAAAATGGTGAGAAAGGGATAAAGTTGGTGTGAAATTACCCAGCAACCCAAAATATAGAATCAGTATAATCTCTTTTACATATAAAAGGCAGAAAACAAGGTGTTATAATGACAAGGTCGGTCTTTTTGTTCTTGCTATACACTAAACAAATTTTGGGTTAGACATCAGTGGTTAAGGTGTTGGACTGCTATTTGGAAGATCGGGTTCGATTCCCAGCACCACCAAGCTGCCGATGCTGGGCCCCTGAGCAAGGCCCTTAACTTCCAATTGCTTAGTTGTATAAAAAATGTAAGTCAATTTGGATAAGGGTGTCTGACAAATGCCATAAATATAAATAAAATAATAACAGTAGAATTTCAGCTTTTATTTCCTGATAGTTCAATTCAATTTTATTTTATTTGTATGGCGCTTTTTACAATGGTGATTGTCACAAAGCAGCTTTACACAAGCGAAGAAATTATAAGATTAAAATGAAACAGAAATCAGTTTGTCCCTGATGAGCAAGCCGGGGACGACGGTGGCAAGGAAAAACTCCCTGAGATGGAAATAGGAAGAAACCTTGAGGGGAACCAGACTTAATAGAGAGCCCATCCTCATTTGGGTGAAAAACAGGTAGCCAGAATTATGTGGTTACATTGTGTGTGTGTGTGTGTGTGTGTGTGAGAGCAACTTAAATCATAAGTCCTTAAAGAACAGCTGAAGCGTCTTTATGGCAGAGTGGACACGTCCTCGGTCACCCTGGTGATGTATTATCAGCTGGAGCAGGTCACAGGGAAGGGTCTGACAGGTCCGGGGTGGAGATTGGGTCTGGATCACTGGCAGCTCCGTTGTGGCATATGTAGCTCAACAGTGGCGTTACATCCAGAAGCACAGTGTAGGTAGTTTTATAGCTTAAACTTGTATGGCTGCTTCTGGAACTGACTTCATTTTTAATGATGATGTAACGCATGATGGTAGCTTTTTCATTGGCCAAGCCAACTGCCCAGCAAGAATTAAAGTAAGTAACTGCCGAAAACAACCAACAAACAGGTCACACATACTGTATACAACGATATAGTGTTACTTTATTTTAAGTAACTTAAATACTCAAATACTTTTAATTAGCTAAGAATTGGTTGATCTTCATAAGACAGTCACAATTATTAAATAATCATATAATCGCAATAATCTGACCTAACCGCGATAACCGCAATTATTGCACACTTTTATTAGCCACTAGGGGGAGCCGTAGTACCTGCAGCACCCTACTTTCAACCAGAATGAGCGAGTGGAGCGGTGTGATTTGAAAGTCGGGGCGCTGGGGTTTTCTGACGCTCCAAGCTTCAATAACACTCCATCACCAGCTCAACTCATGTTAACGACCCATAATGCAACTGCATAAAAATTGAATGAATGTTTATGTTGCCAAACAGATAAACACCACCGACATTTCCTTTAGTACTATTTATCTATAATTAAATATTTACAGTAAAGCGTTAATAAGGCACAAATTAAAGTGATAATATTAAATGCTTTGACTTGCTTTTTTTGAATGCTTGAGTTTTTCTCACAAACAATTAATTGTCAAAGCCTTAAAACAAACAATTAATCGCTAAAGCCTGAAAACGGACAATAAATCGTCATAATCGCAATTATTTATTTGACAATTAATCGTCACCAAAATTTGATAATCGTGACAGCCCTTAGACCTGCCAACAAAAGAAGTTTAACACAGAAAAGGTAAATATTAGTAAATGAAAGCTTGAATTCTGCTCCATAATCTTATATTTATCTTTTGTTCTTGAACCGTAATCTTTTTTTCTTGCACGGCAAACAAAAAACAGACCTTGCTTTTTCAATACATTTAGGAACATCTACAACTTTTGTGAATCTCAAGCTTATTTCAAGGTTCTTTTATCCAGTTTGATAATTTAATAAAGTAAATTGATTCGTTGCATTTTTTTTTTTCAACGTCCTATTAAGTTCACATATTTGTAGCTCTTCTCACGTCCATCCAAAGTACATCAGCCTCAAATCTGGATTATTGACTAGTTCGGTAAAATGCTGTGTATTATTACTAGCCAGATGAACTGCAGTACTATGAAGTAAAAATACTTTACACAGCCAATGTGGTCGAGTTTCTAACTCTGATGCACAAAAGGGAAAATAGTTAGACAAAGTTTGAATAGTTTACTTAAAAGTCTCCTCCAAAATAGCCATCATTAAACATCATTAAACATTATTACCTTTAATATCTATACAATAATGCAATAATCTTTTAAATCCTTTTTTTATTTCTTTTTTTCTTATTTCTTATTGTGTTCTTTGTATTTGACCTGCTGTGATTTTTAATCATGACGTTTATTTTGCTGCTCCAATAACAACTTGACCATGAAAACAAGAAGCAGCTGTGTACTCATGTCCATGGAGACCTTCCACTTCCACTTACAGCATTTGGCGGACGCCCTTAACCAGAGCAACTTACATTATTCTCATTTATACAACCAAGCAATTAGGGGTTAAGGGCCTTGCTCAGGGGCCCATCAGTGGTAGCTTGGTGGAGCTGGGAATCAAAGCCACAATCTTCGGGTTGGTATTCCAACACCTCAACCATAAGCCACCACTTCCCCCGCTTCCAAGCACCGTGTTCCCTTTACCACTTTGATTCAAGCCCCCTTAGCTAGCGCTTATACTTGAAAAGTATGTGACATAATGCAAGCGCTGTTCATACACTACACCTACACACTTTCAAGTAATATAAGTGACAAACACTAGCTGGCAAATCAGAAAGCAAAACTCGGTCGGGCATATTTTCCTTTCGATCCTTGAAATGTTTACAGATTTCATGCCAGATATTCCAGAACACCAGTTTGTCTCTGCAGCAGCAGCAGAAGAAGAAAGATGTTAAAGACAAGGACAAAAAACATTCACATTTATTTGAAAATTTATTCGATTAAACGATCCAGACATCGGGTTTAGACGAAAAATACAAAAAAAAAACCACTTATTAGGCAAAAGGTTTGAAATCCAACCTATTAAACTGCTCATAACCAGATAATCTGCAATCTAGTGCCAAAATATAACACTTTCTAACCAGCATTTTTATTTCACAGTTACTGTCTTCTGTCAAACTTTAAAGTGTTAAACCCAATGTCCTTGTTCCATCTTTTTCCATTCGACCTAGCAATTAAGGACTTTGCACAGAGGCCCAACAAACAAAGCTTAGTGTTGGCGACTGAACCGATCATCTTTTGATCAGCGGTCCAAAATCCTAACCACCGAGCTACCGTTTTCCCCCACGGGAAAAAAAAACAAAAAAACAAAACCGCAAACAGGAGCTCATACCGAGGGGTGGGCTTGGGTTATTTTTGGAGTCGGCATTCATTAGGGTCGAAATGCAAACACTTTTATTATGTACTCAAATCTATATACAGGAATTCTTTTCATTAATATCCACTTTGGTTAATATAACAGCAAAGCTATTTGTACTGTCCTTCGATTTTTTTTCTGAAGTTAATAAATCAGATTAGATAACTAGACTGCATGCAAACATAGCCATCAGCCAGGCACACCGGCTACACATTGACATCTGATTTATCAATTTTATCACCTAGAAAAGGCAATAAAATGGCAACCAAGTTTTGTATAAAGCAGTTAATACATTTTCGGCACTGGTGGAACTTCTTTTGATAGAAACTCCAGCTATATTGATCATATTTATGACTGATTGATCCAAGCCATGCAGGATGCACTGAAATGGCACCTTAATTGATGCCACTAATAGTGAATAGGATGCAGTTGGTTACTCTTTGATTGAGGTGGCTGGACTGAAGTGTAACAAATAAAAGTAAAAAAAATAAAAAAATTAAAAAAATATAAAAGTCGCAAATTATTTACAGATGCATTGCACATGTAAAAAAAATGTTACAAAAAATACATGCATATTTATTGTTGTTTTTTCATTTGTAAATTGCATGAATTTTAGATAAATAAGAGCTTGTGAACCTGTAAATACAAATCTAAACCTGTTATTTTCAGCTTCCAGGCTGCACAGTGGCACGCGCGAGTAAACCATTCATTCATTCCTCCGTCTCTATTTCTAACGCAGCACCTTTTCCCACCTTTATCCCGCTGTTCCTGCGCCAGGACACGGCTACAAACCGGGGCTTACGGCTGCATGCATGACCCTCAGATTTATCTAATTTTATATGAGCAAAAAAAATTTTTAAATCAAGTATATTGCACATCAGTGCCAAACCCAATCAACAAAGTTAATGAATGATGTCAAAGAGTTCAACGTGTTTAGTATCCTAAACAACTCTGTTACAACTGAAGCACGTCAAAGTCCTTCCCAAATAAACTACAACGTTTTTATCAAACCAACAACAAAATAAAAACACCAATAACACTCCATTTATTGCGCTTGCTTCTTTATCAACCCATACCAGAGATATAAGCATGACCCGACCGAGTCCCCGCGTGCTCCTCTCTACAGGTATTCGGCTTTAAGTGTCATCTTATTTCCCAACAGGTCAACACAAGATTCTCTAAAACACCACTACAAAAGCCGCCATTTATCTGCACAAAGTATGTTCACGATATTAAAGCGGTATAAAAGATGAGCAGGAATTTACCAGATTTCCGGCGCGCGTGCTGCTACTCTCTATGGCGACCTGCGCTCCGCTCGGCATCTCGGAACGACAGACCGCTGCGCGCGAGGAATGCTGATAGAGCGGCGCGCGCCTCGCCCTGACAAGAAGCTTAGCCAATCGGAATCGCCTCCCGATATATTTCAGCCAATCCGCTGCTTTGAAACGGTAGTTCTTTTGCATAGCAAGGTTGATTGGCGTTGTGAAGAAATTCAAAGACATTTCGAAAGAACTAGTTTCAAGTTTTATATATATATATATATATATATATATATATATATATATATATATATATATATATATATATATATATATATATATATATATAGAGAGAGAGAGAGAGAGAGAGAGAGAGAGAAGAGAGAGTTATATGTGGAACTAGTAAACCAGTCACTAGTTAGTGATTATAACTAATTTCATGCACACAATGTCTATCTATCTATCTATCTGTCTGTCTGTCCGTCCGTCCTATCTATCTATCTATCTATCTATCTATCTATCTATCTATCTATCTATCTATCTATCTGTCTGTCTGTCTGTCTGTCTGTCTGTCTATCTATCTGTCTATCTAGCTATCTATCTGTCTGTCTATAGTTTTAATTATTGCTCACCTTGGGCATTGTTGAAGTAGTTCTATATATAAAAAAGTGTAAAGACAAATGTAAAGAGAGAGAGAGAGAGAGAGAGTTATATGTGAACTAGTAAACCAGTCACTAGTTATGATTATAACTAATTTCATGCACACAATATCTATCTATCTATCTATCTATCTATCTATCTATCTATCTATCTATCTATCTATCTATCTATCTGTCTATCTATCTGTCTGTCTGTCTGTCTGTCTGTCTGTCTGTCTGTCTATCTATCTCTATCTATCTATCTGTCTGTCTATAGTTTAATTATTGCTCACTTTGGGCATTGAAGTAGTTCTATATATAAAAAAGTTGTAAAGACAAATGTAAAGAGTGAGTGAGAGAGAGAGAGAGAGAGAGAGAGAGAGAGAGAGGAGAAAAGTTTACATGTATACTAGTTATATATAACTAGTTTCATGCCTATCTATCTATCTATCTATCTATCTATCTATCTATCTATCTGTATGTGTGTGTCAGACTATAGTTATATTTGATTGATCTAATTGCTCAATTCAGTAATAGATTTACACTAGATAATAGATATACTAGACTAATATTTGTTTATATATGAAAATTTATGAAAACTTTTTTAGGAATTAAAAAAACTATGAGGCCTCACAACACCAACCCCAAAATAAAAAAAAGTTACTAATATTTTAGTAAACCAAATAGCACTGGGTAAAGGCATTTTGTTGGCTGCTGGAGGGTTAACTGCATAGTGAATTGAAGCTATAAGTTATCTTAGACGAGTTAAAGTCAGAACGAAATGTTCTGCTGTGGTCACTCTATAGCGCGCAAAACCCCCCCCCCCCCCCCCCAACACCACAACCACCACCACCCGGATTATATATCAAGTAAATCAAAATAGCATGGCCACCTTACAGCTCCTGGGTCCCCTGTTTGATTCTGAGCGCAGGATCTGTTTGTGTGCAGTTTCTGTGCATGCACTTTGCATGGTGCGCTGCATTATCTGAAGTCGACTCTAGAAAAACCAAATTTGTCTGTGGTGAGGCACCAGAAGCACCAAAAAACTGGCAATTACTTTGTTTGTAGCAGGCAATAACTTTTGTTAGTCCTGTTTAGCATGCATTCAAAGAAGAAGGAAGTGGATTAGACAAGTTTCGCAGTTATCTGTAATTTCGGCAAGTCGGCAGGTATAGAGGCGAAATTATATTGGACCTACTTTCGAAAGAAATGACAGATTTAATAACTTTATCATTATTCTATCATCGCTTCTAATAATTAATTCATGTGGTTTAATTGGAACTTCAAATAGAACTAATTAAGATAAAAAAAATTTCTTAAAGGCGACAGCTGGAATTGTTGTCAGCAAGCAATCTAACAAAGAACTGTTTTTCTGTCCACATGATAACTGACTCTATCCACTAGCCACTCAATAGAAGGTTTTTTGGCTCAAACATTGTGCTCTTCATGATCTTATGAAAGAATAAAGACGGTTCATATGGTCCAGAAATGGAGGATTATTGAACATAAACTGCACTCAGACAGAACCCATTGACTTGTAAGGAAGAAGGCAGCAAAAAGACTTTACTCAAATATAGAGGATTTGTTTCACCTGCTTCTTATTCTCTACATCGAGACTGACTAACCCCTTATGCAGACACAGCAATGAGATTACAGCATACAGACACAACCTAATTATTGAAGGCATAACCAGACCTAACAATAAGCTGAATCTTTTCATTTAAAAATATGATAGCATAATATATTCAATATTCAGTCATTTTAAAGTCATACATTTATATATCCCCTGCAAAATATATATACACAGTGGTACATTGACTAACGAGTGTCCCAACTAACGAGTTTTTTGAGATACGAGCCGTCTCTTTGAGTTGCGAGCTAACATTGAATTTACAAGCCAGCTTCAGACAACTAACCGCTAGTTGGTGTAGCGAACGCCACAGTGAATGCCATAACATCCGCCGAGCATCCCGTGTCTCACTCGATAGCTAGTTAGACATGGGGAAATCTATGAGGAAATTTGCCAAGTTTCCCCAAGACATTATTGGCATAGCAGGAAAAAATTCATCTTATACAACATGGAAACCATTTTTATTAAAGCAAGAAACCTCAACACAACTCCAAACCTCTACAATACAACCGCAACTGTACCACGTACATCATCTGGAGTCGTCTGATCTCCAAGGTAAATGCTGTACATTATTCTTAATAAAGCCAGTTTATTGCAGTACATCCTATTGTATTGTTTTTTATACGATATTCGTTATTTATAAGTTCATTTTTCTTATTTAAAAAAAAAAACTGTTGGTTTTTTTGGGGGGGCCGTAACAGATTAATGGCATTTGATCAGTCTCTTATTTTTGCCGAGCAGTAAAACTAGCCACATTTCTTCACTAAATATTTTTTTCAGAACGTGCACATTCCTTGTTTATTCAGCATCCACCAAAAGCCACAAAAAAATCATTTCCAGAGAAAAAAAACAATATTTTTGATACTGATCACCCTGTCATGAAGTTTATACCCTATGGTGTTTAATGTATCATGCTGCCTTCTTAAGCATTAGTAAACCGTTGCACCATTTTTAATAATTGTGTGTGTGAGCCCATCAGTTGTTGTGTGACAAAGATGGACATCACCATCATATATAGTCGTTGTTAGAAAAGGGTTGAAGAAAGAAAACAAATAATGTCCTAGGGAGTAACAGTTCCAGTGCAATGGAGGCAGATTCCCTGATCGGTGCACTGACTACCGACTACTGACTACTGAACGACAGAAGCTGAATAAAGTCCACATGAAGATGAATGAGTTAATAGGTGCTAATAATCAATACAACATACACATCAGACATAAGAGCTGTTTATTATTTTAGATCAACACATTCGCAAGATGCACCAATAAACCAGCCTGACCTGATTAAACGATCAGGAATGCTCTTGTACAAAGACTACTCTCAAACCGAATGTCTATTTAAAAACATCTTCTGTTTAGAGTAGGAAACCAGTGACCAAAAAAAAAAACCCAAATACCAATAAGGTATGACATTTACATAAGAAAAAGTATGTACTCAGGTTAATCATTAGCTACACTGCACCCCAGGTGCTTCAAAAGGCATGATCATGTTGAGAAACAGTATCTAACCAAGGGCAAAATACAAAAATGGTAAGGGGATAACAGGGGGAAAAAAAAGATGATAACTGTAGTCTCTCCATGGACACTGTAAAAGGCTAAACAGAGAAATGTTGTCAAAATGTGTTATAATTTTATGAGAGACAAAAATGACACAAGTGTTTAGTGCAGCACATACAGAGATTTTTATATATGGCACCTTGTTATCCTTCTTATTTCTGATCATTGTTATTGCACTATAAATAATACATTTATAAGTTACTGTTATCATTTATATGCTATGTCAAATTTAACTACTTTTACTTACTTCTTGTCCACAAATCTTTCAACATGCTTTTACATCCTTTTCATTTCACTTCTTTCTAACCACAAACCCCTTATCACCCACACTGACGTCATACTTTCTTCTCATCCCATCCTCATCAATATTTACCACTTTCCTTTTATGACCACATCCTCCATTTTTTTATTACTATCTCAGACTCGTTAAAGATGGTTTCCTTTCTGTCATTACTCATTCGGTATTATTTATTGGGCTATTTTGAGATATTCAGTAAGTCCTTGGAGCCTCTTGTCATTCTTGTGTTGATTTCAGCAAGGAGAAAGTGTTTCTGCCTCAAGCACCCAGAAGGCCTCAATGTCTTATGAATGAAGGGTGATAATCTGTGATGCTTTCCGTCTCTGGGGTTTTGGGGACTTCGATGACTCACTCTTGGGAGGCCACATTGGTTTTACTAACTGTATATCTTGGTCCATGTTAATAGTCTTTTTTGGTGGGTCAGCATGAGGGGGCCAGAGCAAACAATGTGTGTTTAATTTTTGTGAGGTTTGATCAGATTTGTCTTGTACCTTTGTTACCTTTTCATTGATGTCTGACACGGAACTGACGCTGGTTTGTGAAAGGGAATATCTCCAATCATAGTTATCAGAAATGGCATTCGTTGAATTCCCCCCACTCAGCAAATCTTTCTGTCCAAATTTTTCATCAAAATGTCCTTTAGATGTGAAGAGCTGCTTATAATGCGGTGCACAGTATAAATGTCCATGGAGAGAGACGTAGTTTCCAAGGCTGTTGATTATACAAAAGATCACACAAAAAATGGTTTACAAATGTCAGCCTACCGTCTATTACTCTCAAACATTCAGGTTATAATGTTCTAAAAGTAAATTAAATCACTTTGATAATTCACACTATACACATACATAAAAGCTTTATGTACATGCAACAGTGAATAAGGCATGCAACAGTGAATAAACAGGAAACTTAACCATACCTTAATTTATTTTTACAGTGTTCACAAAAGAAACAGGATTTATGGAACTTCTTTTTGTCTGCTATTAGACCCTCCATGGGATAAACTCTCATCCGACACACTGTGCACAGCTCCGACTTTGGAACACGAATCTAAAAAGGAAAAAAATAAAAACAGAACAAAACGAGTTCAATGTTAGTTTACATTCTTAGACATGCAAAAAAAAACCTAAATTCTTGCTAATGCTAAAATCAAATATTTAAAAAAAAATGCACAAGAATGCTAAATACTGAATTAAAGAAAGGTATGCATGTTTTTCTAAAACTAAAAATGTTTAAAGTGGACCAGTATGTGAGTTAAGACCGAAACATAATGAATATATTTCTGCAGCAAGAGTTTGCATTAATTACTTTTGCAATAGAAAAAAACCCAAATCACCCTTGTTGGAAATTATTCAGGTGCATGGCTGATTAGACTATTAACTGCAGTTTAAAGGTCCAGGTTATTAGCAGAAACAAATATGTAAATTGGTTTTAAAGGTCTCTTTCACATCTAAAACTAGTTTTACTTTGGTTTTATCTTCTTTTAAGTCATTCTTTTTTCTAAAAATGTATCCTATTAGTTTTTCCTTTATAAAAATGAAGCACAGACGATAAAGTACACTTTAAATTGCACCTTTAAATGAATGACAAACAAAATGCTAAACTAATAAGTGTACTAATAAGTGGGGGTGTGGTGGCTTGGTGGTTAAGGTGTTGGACTAATACCAGAAAGACCAGGGCTCGATTCCCAGCGCCACCACGGTGGGCCCCTGAGCCAGGCCCTTAACCCTCAATTGCATAAAAAGAAAGAAATGTAAGTGGCTCTGGATAAGGGCGTCTGCTGAATGCTGTAAATGTGTATCCTTTAGTTGCGAGAAAGGTTTATTTATTGCAAACTATTTACTTGTCAAACATTAACACAGTGAAAGGGAATAAATATTCAGACACTAGTGTTTTTGTTATATAATATAGAATCCGTGCATAATGTTGTACATTTTGGTCAGAGGAGATTCTGTAAATCTGCTTTGACACAATTTCAGATGGTAAAAGCGCTATATAAATAAAAGAGACCTGACATAATGTCTTTTGGTAATTATTAGCAAAACACTGTTTATATTTTAACTATAAAGAAAAATACACTTATATATATATATATATTATATATATATATATATATATATATATATATATATATATATATATATATATACACGCACACACACACACACACACACACACACACACACACATGTATATATATATATATATTTATAGTTCTAAACATACTGTAAATGCTGTCCACTGTAAACACTCACATGCTGATTGCAGATAACAATAATGTGCAAGAAATCTTGACATGTTTACTAAGAATTTAGGCATCCAGCAACAATTATGGCGAGAAAAAAATAAGTAAGCAGGGTTAAACATTATTTCACAAGACTTTAAAGGAAAAATCCACGGAGCCATAACAAATATTTTAAATATTCAACATCATAACTGTTTTAACAATATGCAGGTAAAAAGTCGATAGTTAATTAGGTGTGCCATGTGTGATTTTTATAGTATGCTCTCGGACTAACGATCAAGATAAAAGAAAAGGAAGCTTTTCTTGAAAAGAAGTTGTAAAATGAACTTAAAGCAGCAAGAACAACAGTTACAAGGAAAAACTATAAGCAATGATTCACCGCTGTCATCTCTGTTTCTACAACCCTAACAAATCTCCTCTGCTGAAAAAGAAGCAATGTACAATATACTGTATTCTGACCTGACAAAACAAAAAGTAAGACAAATGTTTCAACGAGACAATTACTTCAAACACCAAATATAACTTTTATAATAACTAAAATCAAGTTTTGGCTCAAAATCAGTTAAAATGATGGGGAAAGATTTTAAAATCGTGAGATTGTCACAGGTTCTTTCAGTAGCCTGTGCAATTAGAAAGTATTTGTCAGAAAAAATGAGTTATGCTGCAAAAATGCTAACAAGAAATATCGCCAAAATGTTATTGTCAAAGATTCAGTCTAGATGAGTCTCCATCGCCGTCAGATCCTAACCACGTCCCTGCCCCTACTCAGAATCACCCGAGTTCTCACGTTAAGCTGGTTGCAGTACAAGTGATAACCCCTCTACACTCTGTTTCAGTGAAAGGCCTCCTCGACTCAGGGTCCTCAGGGAAATTAATCTTGCTAACTCTGCTGAGGTCCCTACATCCAGGTTCAGTAAAACATCCTCATCGACTGGCAATCCTTATCGTCCATGGTTAACCATTGAGCATTGAAGAGTGACCCAGTGTTTCCCCCCGTCTGTCTTCAGTTTGGGTGTCTCTACCAAGAACATATATAGTTATCATCCTGGGATGCCCATGGCTAAATCAACATTCACTATCAGTCCAGTAGAGCTCCAGCGAAGTCACGAGAAAGGAGCTCGCTGTGAGACAACTTTCTCTGAATGTTAGGTATTGTTGTGGTACTTGGTGTCTCAGATACTGTTGTGCTATCTTCATTATCCATGGTTAACCATTGAGCATGGGAGAGTGACCCAGTGCTCCCCCTCACTCTGCGAGGCCCGCCTATTCTCTCGCAGCAGAAATGTCTCAATCATTTTCTTTATTACGTTTGTTTTGTTGTTAGTTTATGTCCTGAATGTGTAAATTTGATGTATGTATATATATATATGCTGAAAGTATATAAATAAAAAAATACTTTTTAGTACTTCAGACACATGCAGCATGGCTACAGTAGGTTTGACTATAGTCTGCTTTGCAGGCATTGGTTCCTCTTTGACTTGCAGTTAGTTACCAATCCATTCATGCACTGTCACAACAATCTCTCTTTAGTCTGGTAGCCAGTTAGATTCCCTCACCTGGGACAGTGTAGCCGAGGCTTTTAAACACACTCTCACTCTCAGTCCACATGTGGTGGAATTTTTTCAGTAATTCTTCAGCAGAGGCCTCAGGGGATACGTTCACCTCTGGACCCTTTCTCTTTACGGCATCGGCATAAGAGGAAGGAGCTCGCTGTGAGACAACTTTCTCTGAATGTTTAGATATTGTTGTGGTGCTTGTTGTCTCAGTTATTGTTGTCCTATCTTCATCGACAGTGGTGCAAAGCTCTGAAATGTTTTCTGTCTCTGAAAAGTCATATGGATTGCCAGAGCCTTCCTTAAATGGAGGCAGAGGTGATGTGTGTCGGGAGGACTGTCTCAGTGACGGTTGATCATGCAAATTCGGAGGCGTGATTACGCTCACTCTGGACACCTTCTGTTTCTTTTTATGTTCTTCCGCACAGGAGCCTTGCTCAGACATTTCGAAAATGTCTTTTACAACATTGATGTTCAAGTCTGGTCTCTTTAAAGCTTCTTTGTCAAAGCTAGACTGGTCCAGGACATCAGGTACTTTATTTGTAGATCTCTTGCCATCTGAGCTCTCAGTTGTGCTGACCAGTCCAGACAAGTTGACTTCCACCAAAGCTCCTGTCTCTGATGCGTTAGTTTTACTTTCTTTTGTTTCCAGCTTTAAATGTTTAGGAACTTTATTTGTGTTTATCTGTACATCTTGAGTCTTTTGTTGACTTGGTGTCACCTTTACTGAGACAGCTTCCTTTGAACCTTCAGAGTCTTTATGTTCTCTTGGAATCCTTTTATTCTCAGCAGACTTAGAATCAATCCTGATTTGACACTGAAATGTGGATGGAATTTCCACAATCTCTGACTTTTTTCCAATGACTGAAGCAGGATCATTTTCAGGTTTAGGATCTAATGAGGGTGACGCTCCTTGACAAAATTTCCCAACCTTCATTGAACTTTCTTTTTTCTTCAAGTCTTTACCCTCTTTTAAATGACTTCCTTCCTCAACAGGCTTAGAATCACTTTTAATTTGATACTTAAATGTGGATGGAATTTCTACAATCTCTGATTTCTTTCCAGTAACTGATACAGGATGATGTACAGGATCAGGTAAAGGTTCACTTAAAAGTTTAGCAGCTTCCCCTGAACTTTTAGATTTTTTTCGCATTTTCAATTTCTTTCTTTCTTCAGCAGGTTTAGAATCACTTTTAATTTGACGCACAATCTCTTTTTGCTTTTCCAAATTGTCTTTTACCTCAGCAGCCTTAGAATCAGTTTTAATTTGACGCTGAAATGTGGATGGATTTTCCACAATCTTAGACTTTTTCCCAATGACTGATGTAGGATAATGTTCAGGGTCTGGAAATAATGAGGGTGAGGTGCACTGAAGGATTTCAGCAACTTTCTTTGAACTTTCTGACTCTTTTTGCCCCTTTAAATTCTCTCCCTCCTCAGCAGGCTTAGAATCAGTTTTAATTTGACGCTGAAATGTGGATGGAATTTCCACAATCTCAGATTTCTTTCCAGTGATTGACCCAGGATGATATTCGAGATCAAAATTAGGTGACGGTGACGGTCCGTGCAAGAGTTTAACCACTTCTTCTGAGCTTTCAGATTCTTTACGTGCCCTCAGAATCCTTATATCCTCATCAGGTTTAGAATCAGTTTTAATTTGATACTGAAATGTGGATGGCATTTCCACAATTTTAGCATTCTTCTTAATAAGTGACTCAGGGTTATATAAAGGATCAGAATCTGGTGAGGGTGAGGGTTGCTGCAAAAGTTTAGCTACTTCCTCTGAACATTCAGAGTCCTTACGTTCTTTTGTATTTTTTTGATTTTCAGCAGATTTTGAATCAGTTTTAATTTCATGCTTAAATGTGGACGAAATTTCCACAATCTCAGATTTCATTTCAGTGACTGATGCAGAAGAATGTACAGGATCGGAATCAGGTGAGGGTGAGGGTCCCTGCAAGAGTTTAGCCACTTCCTCCGAACATTCAGAGTCTTTACGCTCTTTTAGAATCCTTCCATCTTCAGCAGGTTTCGAATCAGTTTTAATTTGACACTGAAATGTGTAAGGAATTTCCACAATCTTAGAATTCTTACCAGCAAGTGGCCCAGGATGATACACTAAATCAGGTGAGGGTTCACGTGAGAGTTTAGCTGTTGCTTCTCTAAGCCTTGTGAGACTACTCGCTCTACCTATAGTGGGTGATGGAGAAGCTCTACTCAAACGTGCCGTAGGAGTCACAGACCTGCGTGGTGGAGGAGTGGGTGGAATTGGAGGAGGAGATGGCGCTACTTTCTGTGGTGAGTTAGTTCTTCTGGAGGATTCAATTGTGATAAATATGGGCGATGGCGAACGCATTTTTAATGCAGGCGATGGTGATCTGGGGTCAGGAGGATTTTTGCTTTTGCTCTGCTGCTTGCGACTTTCCTGAGTGTTTATTTTCTCCTCCATTTTCTTTTGAGAATCAACTTTTTTGGAGTCTATTGTGATTTTGGAAATCCTTCGTAAAGCTTTGCCTGAAGCAAGACTTTCCAATGTAGCTTCAAATTCATGTTTTTCAGTGGTTGCAACATATTTTTCAACATCCATTAACTTTAATTGTATAAGATTTTCTACATGAGCTATGACTTCTTGGATTTTCTCTAGGTTATTTTCATCTACAACTTTCACCAAGCTATTCCTTTCCTCTGGTTCAATAAGCCACTCTGGAATTTTATTGAATGACTTCACACTTTTGGAGTCCATGTTTTCTGTTACATCCTGTGACTCTAAAATAGAAGACAGCAACTTTTGAAGTTCTGCATATTTTTGTAATGCCTCTGTGCTTTCATTCAGAGACTTGGAAGGCTTCCTTTGTGTCGGCTCCCCTGTCACATTTTCACTTTCATCTTTAAATTTCTGTTGGCTGTCAATGTGTTCTTTTTTTCCCAGAGAAGTATTGGCCTGTTTTCGAGACTTTAGCATAGCTTCCTGTTGCTCCAAACTTTGCTGAACTTCACTTTTTGTGATGGTTATCTCTTGGTGGACTGCAGTCTGTTCTTCTTGAACAGTTTTGTGGGTCTGCACCACTGCAAATTCCTCTTCTTTCTGATTAGATGTCAAAACTGGAGATACCTCTAAGGAGGAGGCAGGAAGAGGGAGAGGGGTATTAGTTTGAGTTTGTCCCTGGGCTTGTTGAGCTGTGTCCTTATCTTTTTTAGATTTAGCTCTCTTTTTTTTCTTTGGAGAAGCAAGACCATCCTCACCCTGCTTTTGTGTAGCCTGGTTCATGCATTTTGTCTCTGCCTCTTTCTTTTCTTTGTTTTCTTTCACTTGGACATTTTCCAATGCCACCTTTACAGCTTGCGTTGGAGCTGCTGGCTTTTTTTCTGTGCTTTCATCTTTCTTACGACATCTTTTCACCTTTTGAACCTTTTGCTCAGCTTCTTTTATTTCCTGGTCTGTGTTTACCTTTGCAGGGATGTTTTGATTGGGGGATATTTTT
The DNA here is from genome assembly GCA_005784505.1 of Bagarius yarrelli. Taxonomy (NCBI): domain Eukaryota; kingdom Metazoa; phylum Chordata; class Actinopteri; order Siluriformes; family Sisoridae; genus Bagarius; species Bagarius yarrelli. The sequence goes on from VCAZ01000048.1 coordinate 651,275, forward strand.
CTCTGGCTTGTTTTAGAAGATAAATGAATTTTTCCATTATCCTCCAATGTATGTTTTTCAGCCAAACTATTATCTACAATGTCTTTAATAACACTTTCTGACTTACTTGCACTAGTCATAACATCATCTGCATTTGGACGCTGGTATTCTTCACCTAATTCCTGGACAGTTGACGTTAGATGTGCAGTGTTGCTTATAATTGTGTTACTAATTGACTGTTTAACATGAGTGGAGGTCAATTGCTGAACACCAGTTAAGGCTCTGCATTTTTTCTTCTTTTTCGATGTGCTAGATGTGGTCTGCTGCTGACCAGAAATGCTTTGAGATGTCTGATTAGAGATAACTGACTGCTTAGCTATAGAAATTGAGGCGGTTTCTAAAAGAGGTCTTTTATTTATGGTAGAGATTACAGGGTTGCTTAAGGGAGCTTCTGAATGTGCAGCATTCTTGAATGAATCCTTCAACTCTAAGTCTGAAGTCATTTTTGTTATATTCTGTTCTTTTTTCTCTTTAGAGAAATCAAATGGTGGGCTTTGTTCAGAATTTGCAGTGCTCTTGTCTCCTGAGGAAAGCATTTCAAAGGCTGTACTAACAGCCTCACATATGTCGCTTTCAGAAGCTGGGGAGCTGGATGATGTTTGGCTTTCTGTGTGCTGCTGCTGCCTGTTTTTTTGCTCGGCTTTAATTAATGAAGTTTTGAAGTTACTTTCCAGAGATGGTGGCGTTAGTGAATCTGGTGGATTAAGACCCAAGGGAGGATGCGTGGACTCAGGTGGCTTCACTGAAAAAGATGATTGCATCTCAGATGAGACTCGGGTGGATAAGACTGATGAAACTATACATTTTGTCTCTGCTGTGCTGATTTTTGTCACCGTTTCAGTGCTTGTAGTCATCTGCAAAGATGGTCTGGAATGTATATCTACTTTGTCAACATATATGACGGGTTCCAATTTTGGCACTTTACACAGAATTGGAGCTTTGACCGGCTTAACTGTGAGTTTGCTAGGCTTGGTTGGTGTTATATTGGAAATGAGGTCTAGCTCCATCTCGGTTGGCGGTGGGGGAAGAAATTCTTGTTCAATTGCAGGAGGAGGTGGGGGAGTAGGAGGGGGAGGTAAAAGATCAGGATCTGATTTTATTATGTCACAAGGAGGAGGACTGGGTGGTGGAGGAAGATCATGATCACCCAGGATAACAGAAGGAGTGGTAGGAATGGAAAGGCTATAATAATCTGGAGGAGGAGTTGGAGGAGCAGGGAAGTCAGGCTCAGTCAGTGACGATTCGAAAGATCGAACAGGAACCTCTTTCTCTTTGGCTTTATTTTTATCTACTGTTATTATACCTTTACGGTTTGTTTTGAGGTTGCGGAATTCAGTTTTTAAGGTTTTAACCTCGTGTGTCTGTAATATTGTTTTGTGTTCTAGCACAGTGTTTTTTGCTTCCTGTGTTTTGGTGGTGTCTTGTGTGAGGAGCATGTTTTCACTTTGCATTGATTCACTTTGCATATTGGTAGCTGATTGAAGCTTTTGTTGGGAGGAAGACTTTTTAGATTTATGAACTTTCGCTTTTTTCTTTGGCTCTCTTCTGGGGATCTTTGGGCTTGCTTGATGTGCTGTTTCTAGCAAGCATTTAATTGTACCCTTTACATCCCCTTTAATCACCTCCTCCTTCTCTGATTGCACCTGCTCCTGTGTCTCATATAGAGATTTGATTGACAGCTTCACATCACCTTCGGTGCTGGCCCGGCGTTGCATTCTGGGAGTTAAAGGAGGTTCTAATAAGAGTTGAATTGTTTCTTGAACATTTCCTTGAACCTCTATCTCCTGCTGGTAAACCTTTCGCTCACTGGTAGCCTCTTGTAGACTTTGTAAAGCTGAATTGATGTCACCTCTTATAATTTCATCTTTTTCTACCTCCTTTACTGCTTTTTTGGCTTCATCTAGAGATTTTAATGTCCCTTTAATATCACCTGGCACCAAATCTTCAACGACAATTTTAACTTCAGCAGTAGCCAAGTCTTTTAGCGATTTTAATGCACCTTTGATGTTACCCGGGATAATTTCAGGCTTTTCTATCTCCTTAGGATGCAGTTGGGCATCATGAAGAGACCTAAGAGCAGTGGATATGTCACCTTTTACAATCTCTTCTTTCTCCAGAACAACTGACTGATTTATAGACTGTGTCAATGAGTTGAGAGTGGCTTTTAAATCACCTCCTACTATTTCTTCTTTTTGGCTATGATCAATTGACGGCTCTGTCGAGAAAACCTCGACTGTTTTATGAACATTACCAGGTACAATATCTTCCCTTTCTACAAGGCGACAGATTTTAGCCTGGTTATGCAAAAGACTTTGTTTTGTCCCTTTAATATCGCCACCAACAATTATTTCCTTTTCTTGCTTACTTACTTCTATCTCATCAGGCTCTGTTTGGAGCTGTTTTAGGTAATCCAGAGCTCCTGACTCGATGCAGGTTGAATAAAAGCTCACATTTCCCTTTTCAGTGTCATCAACTGTAATTCTAACAATCTGTTCTGCGTCGGAATTATAAAGTTTTTCTAGACATCCCTTTACATTGCCTTTGATCACTTCCTCTTTCTCAATATGCGTATCGTCTTGTTTATTAAAAAGTGCATATAGAGTCATGCGCACATCTCCTTTTTCATCTTCCTGGATAAGAATGCCATGTTTGCCGGTGTTTTCCTCCCTCAGTAGGTTTTTTATGGCTTCTTGAATGTCACCTCGAACAATTTTCTCTTTTTCTACGTTAATGTCAGTATCCTGTTGGAACAGCTGTTCCACAGTGCTACTGATATTCCCTCTTTCCTGTGCACTGATAACAATTCCTTGTTCTTTCGTCTCTTGCCTGTAGAGAAGATTCATCATGATGTGTCTCAAGTCTCCTTTGATGATTTCTTCTTTTTGAATTGCAGGGGGCTCTTTATTCATTAAATTATACTTAGCCATGCGCACATCTCCAATCTCATCAGTCTCTAATATAATCCCTTTAGATTCCACCATTCTGTTAGTGTACAGCTCGTTAAGAGTTTCTTTTATACTTTTACCGATGATTTCAGTCTTCTCTGCACTCCTCACATTGAACTCAGAAAATGGAGTAGTTTCAAAAAGCCAGGTTGTAGATTTTACATCTCCCTCGGGTATTTCTTCACGGATAAGCTGCTTAGTCTCCCCCTTTTCGTTGATAGCATTGAGTGGATTTTTCTCAAACAACCACACAGATTGCTTTACATCTCCTTTGACCTGTTCTTCCACAACAACTGTCTCCATCTGGTTTTCAGTGTTTTCTGCATGGATCTGATCAATGGTGCGAGTCTCAAACATCCACTTAGCTGCCCTAACATCGCCTTTATTAATCTCACTCATGCTAACGGTGCGCACTAACTTCTGCGCCATCAAGTCAGACTCAAAGCGCTCTCTGTTCGTCTTCACATCTCCACCTCTAATGTCTTCCACAGTTTTAACAAAGATTTGACTGTGGTCAGTAATTTTGTCAAGAGGCTGAGTTTCGAATTTCCATCTAGCAGAACTTACATCACCTTTGAGAACATCCTCTTCCGTAACAGCTTTGATTACATAGACTTCATTGGTATCTTTAATGGAATCAAGAGGCTTTGTTTCAAATAACCAACGGGTGCCCACTACATCCCCTTTTAGTGTCTCTTCTTTAGTGAGTGTGGTCACTTCATGGTAATGTCCTTCTTTGTCCTGGATGGCATAAAGTGGCTGAGTTTCAAACATCATTGCATAACTTTTTACATCTCCTTTCTCCTCATCCTCACAGATTATTCTTTGCAGTTTTTCCATCTCCAACTCTGAAGAGATCTCTTGGATTTTATCCAGCGTACATGTTTCAAAAATGAATCGGCCCTTATCCACGTCACCTCCTTGGATGTCAGTTACAGTACGTGTCTCTTTCACATCATCTGAGTTCTCATGAATTGTGTCTATTGGATGGTTTTCGAAAAGCCATTTGCAGTTCCCCACATTTCCTTTCTTAATGTCATCAGCCTGGTCTGACCTCAGCTGGTGCATGAATTTCTCTGAAGTTGAGGTCATGACATCAGAGGACTGGTTCTCAAATATGTATTTCATTCGTGATACGTCTCCAGACTGGATGTCAATTTCAGTCACCTGTTTAAAAGTGCCTCCATCCTCTGCATTGATCTTTTCAATGTTCTCGGTCTCAAAATGGAAGCAGGCTGCACGTACATCTTTTCCCTGAATGTCTTCTTGTTTTACAGTGCATGCTTTCAGTATGGTCTCAGACTCATCTCGGATGGTATCAAGTGCTTGAGATTCAAAGAGCCAAGTGCAGGTTTTTACATTCCCTTTCTGAACTTCGTTAGTTCCATTTTCACTCTTCAGCTCAACCTTTTCATACAGAACGTCCATCGGTTTGGTCTCAAATAGCCACTTACAGGTCTTAACATTACCTTTTACTATATCGGTTGTCTCTTTAATAACACACTCTTCATCTTCAATATTGCTAAAATATTTGATGGCATCAAGAGGTTGCGTTTCGAATAGCCATTTAGCTGTTTTGACAGTACCTGCTTCGACCTCTTGCTGAGTAATGCCTTTAATCACTTGGTACTCGCTTATATTCTCATCGAACTGGTCAATAGGGCAGGTTTCAAACATCCACTTACAGGTTTTCACATCTCCTTTCACAATCTCTTCACGCCTCACAGTTTTTACTTCGTGATAGTGGCCTGAGCTATCCTGCATGGCATAAACTGGTACAGATTCAAAAAACTCTTTGTTGGATTGTACAGAGCCTTTGGTTACACCCTCAATTCGAATCTTCTGACTTTCATCATATTTGCTAATATCACATGTTTCAAAGATTTTCATGTAATTTGTTACATCCACTTTTTCAATAGCATCTATATTCACTGTTCTAGTAAGTTCTTTTTTTTCATCCCTAATTTGTTCTAGCGGCTGGCTTTCAAACACTAGTTTCTGGTGCTGAACGTCTCCCTTCACCTCTTCATCTGTTAATATTTTTTTGAGTTTCCCAACTTCGGCAAGTTCCTTCAACTCATCTTGTGGAACAGTTTGAAAATAGTGTCTGGCACTTTGAACGTCTCCTCCAATAATTTCTTCAGTATTCGCAGGTCTGGCGTTTGAATCGTCCTTTAATATGTCCATAGTCTGCGTCTCAAATACCCAGCAATTCCTGCGTACATCACCTTTGTAGCTTTCTTCATTTATCCGCTCAATATTAATCATTTTTAGCACTTCCTTTTTGTCCTCTCTTATATCTTCAATTTTCTGATTTTCAAATAACCATTTTTGATGTTGTACATCACCTTTCTCTTCTTCTAAGGCAGCTATTTTCTTTAGATTTTCCAGTCCATCATCCTCATTTTGTATGTCCTCTGGAGGCAAATTCTCCAACATCCATTTTTGGTGGCGTAGGTCCCCTTTGTCATCATCAGATGCAACCCTTTTCTTTAGCTTTCCCACCTCTCGCAGTTCCTTCAATTCCTGTAATGGTGCATTTTCAAATAAATGTCTTACTGCTTGTACATCACCACCAAGGATTTCAGTGGTCATGGGTCTAGAGTTGGATTCATCTTTTAGAGTATCCATGGGCTGGGTTTCAAACATCATGCATTGTCTGCGTACATCAGCTCCAAGAATCTCCTCTTTGTCTTGTTCAAGTGTTCTTTCCCAGTCTTCATTTGAAGAGTTTATCTTTTTTGTTTCAAATAACCATCTTCCTATTTTCACGTCACCTTTAATATTGTCCTCTAACAAAATACTGGAGATGAGCCTAACTTCAGACAGCTCTTTATTGATTTTGTCAATAGGCTGTGTGTCAAAAAACCACCGGGATGTTTTCACATCACCTTTCTCTGTCTCCTCACGTCGTACACCGGTAATTTCAACTATTTGACCTGAGTGCTCTCTTAAAACACACATATGCTGGGTCTCAAAGTGCCAGACCGTCATTTTCACATCTGCTTTAATCTCCTCTATGACCGATTTTAGATGTAAAAGGTGTTTTTCATCCATGGTTTCAGTATCGCTTACTGAATCCATTCCCTGATTTTCAAACATGTACCGCATAGATTTTACATTTTGATGACTTGCCTCCTGTGTGAAGATAACCTCTTTGGTTTGTTCATCGTCACTATGCATCTTATTAAGTGAGTCCATTGGCTTTGTTTCAAACAACCAGGCTGCTGCCCGGACATCATTTTTACCCATTTCATTGTAAGAATCTTTCTTTGCAGTTTTACTAGTATCAAGCTGTAGAGCGGTTTGGGTCTCAAACAACAAAGCAGTGTTCCGTACATCACCTCCAGCTATGATTTCTTGCTGAACTGTAATTCCGATCTCCTCTTCATCATCTGATTCGTTCTTAATGCTGTCGAGAGGTTTGTTCTCAAACTTCCAGCGCATGGACTGTACCTCCCCCCGTAGAATTTCATCCCATTCCGGATATTCTCTCTCTGGGCTTCTGTTAGGGCAGCTAGCGCTGTGTTCAAACTGGTGTATAGCATCCTGTACATCACCCACTATCTCCTCATCCATGTCCATCTCATTTACCTCATTATATAAATCCTGCTCTAGCTCTTTCCGCATACCAGGGTGAATGTGCTTGCATAGGCGCTTCACTTCCTGCATTTCCCTTTGTTTACAGTATTGATCTTTGTAATTGATGTGCTTCTTTTCAGGTTCTGGTTCAGGGGGCTTTGGGAAAGCAATTTCTTCAAAGAGATCCTCTAGTAAGTCTGGAGGTGGAGGAGGTAAGTAATCCAAGTCTTCATTATCAGAATCATCATCATCATTATTGAAAGGTACATGTCCTGAATCTGTTCCTGAAGCTTCTACTATATCACTTGATAGAACACTCATGTTATTCACCAAGACTTGATGAGCTATGTTTATGTCTGAGGTCTGGTGAGAATGGCTGACTTTATGTTCAGTCTTTTTTGGGGGGAAAAAATGTAATGTATTATTCAGCAGAGGTAATATAGAAGTATTATCACATTTTTTATTAAGAGTCTCATAAGATTGGGCAATCAGGTAAAAAAGTTGTAGAATTAAAAAAATAAGTAACCGAATGCAGTTATCAGTACTATAATGGTTGGTAATTGGAAATGACATGGATTGAAAAATATAATTCTAATAAAAGGGAAATTACCTTGATTTTTTTATTCGGAGCAGCTTCCTCAATGGTTTTCTCAAATTGCCGTGCTAGTTCTTTAGCTGAGAGTTTTGGATAATACTCCTCTTCCTCTGCAATCAAATAGAAAATACTTCAAAAATTAGCCTTAATTCCAGGAACATAAAAATAACTATTAATGAGTTATAATATAAGAAAAATAATACTAATATTTAGTAACTACTTTGCTCAAGAAATTAATAAAATATCTGAAGCAGCTTCCCAGATTTTCTCTCCACAACCCAATATGCTAAATTTACCCTAGGTGTGAATTGAGTGTGTGATTGTGTATGCAACTATGCTGCCCTGCATATACACACACTCTCTCTCACACACAAACATCAGCGTAACCACTGAGAGGTAAAGTGAATAGTATTGATTATCTCATTACAGTGTCACCTTCCAAGAAGTAGGACATATGAGGCATCAAACGAACAGTCAGTTCTTAAAGTGAATTTGTTTGAAGCAGGATCTAAGCGATTTTGACTTCTACCAAATTGTCATAACTAGACAACTCTGTCCAAAACGGTCTTATAGGGTATCTGCAGTACATAATATTTCATTTTTGCTGTGTATCTGAGCACATTATCTTCTATCCTATTCTATATAAAATAAACTTGATTTATGAGAACATGCCACCTTCATTCAGTGCTCCATGGTCCAGTTCTTATCCTCATGATCAGAATCAGCATGGACATTTACCAGTGGCCAGCCTAAATGATTAAGGCTCTGGGTCGTTGATCAGGGTTCAAGACCCGCCACTGGTCTTTGATCAAGGCTCTCAACCCTTACCATATGATGGCTAACACCAACTCACCAAGAATTGAAGGAGAAAAGAATTTTACTGTGCTGTAATGTACTGTATGTGTGACAACTAAAGCCCCATACAACACAATCCTTCCCCCCTCTCTCTCTTTCTCTCTCTCTTTCCCTTTCTCTCTCTCTCTCTCTCTCTCTCTCTCTCTCTCTCTCTCTCTCTTCCTCTCCCTCTCTCTCTCTCACTGTCGAGCTACATATGCCACAACTGAGCTGCCAGTGATCCAGACCCCATCCCACTCTAGACCTGTCAGACCCTTCCCTGTGACCCGCTCACCAGGGTGACCGAGGACGTTCCACTCCGCCATAAAGACGTTCCAGCTGTTCTTCGAGGACTTATGATTTAGGTTTCTTACACACATAATTCCTGCTAGCTTTTTTTATCCAAATAAGGATGGGTTCTCTGTTAAGTTTGGTTCCTCTCAAGGTTTCTTCCTATTGCGTCTCAGGGAGTTTTTCCTTGCCACTGTCGCCCCCGGTCGTTCTAACATGGTTCCAACTTTTTTAGCAGTTTGTGTTACCGCAGAGCTTCAGTAGAATTACGTCAGATTAGCTACCCAGCATTTATATTAAAATACATTTTATTTATTTGTTCCATACATAGTCATACTGTACATATATCAACATGCAGTGAAATGCATTGAATGACTGTCTGTACTTATGCAAGGATAAGGAAACGTTAAGCCAGAAGAGGATGGTTACAGTGAAAAAGGGATTACAATATAGACCACATATCTAAAATAGAAGGTAGCAATGTAAGACTCAAGAAGTACCTGTTCACTATTTGTCCTGTATTTGAACACTTTTGGTAGGTACCCACCACTGCATACTGGAAACACCATTTAAAACCTGCTGTTTTGGAAATGGTTAATTTTTCTGCATCCAACCTTGCTTACTGATTGTTTATCTAGTGCATAATCTATCCAACCCCTAGACAGATGTTACAGTCAAAAGATAATCAATGTTATTAACTTTGCCTGCTTGGAATGATGCACCTAAATAGAATTAACTGTTTACGAATCAGGGCAGCGTGGTGGTTTAGTGGTTAGCACAGTTGCTTCACAGCAAGAAGGTCACATTTTTTATGCCTGGCGGGGGCCTTTCTGTGTCGAGTTTGCATGTTCTTCCTGTGCTTGTGTGGGTTTAGTTTGGTTACTTAGGTTTTCTTCCACAGTCCAAAAACATGTATGTTAGGTTGACTGGTGATTCTAAATTGCCTGTGTGAGTGTGTGTGTGTTTGTGTGTGTGTGCAGTTGTTTGTCTGTATGTGGCCCTGTAATGGACTGGCAATCTGTCTAGTGTGTACTCCTGTCTTTTACCCAATGGCAGCTGGAATAAATTCCAGCAGGTCCCTGTGACTCTGATTAGGAATAAGAGGGTATAAATAATGAATGAATGAATGGATAGATGGATGAATTGATGTTTATGAATCGTCTTTCAGGGCAGATGATTTTAAAACATCGGTGTAAAAAAAAGTTAACGTTTCTCACCATTTTCTCCATGATGGTTTCCAACACTAGAGGCCACTTCCTGGTGGACAGTCTGATGTGAAACCTGTTAAAAATGAGTAATAATGATAAAATATTAACATTATTACCAGAACCCACACAACTAGTTTTATAGACTACAGTATGCTCCTTTAATGTATGTTCCCTATTACATCATCTATTTCCTATAAATTCACAAAATATATTTGTGGCATGAAGCTGAACGAAAAAATAAAACTGTGCTTTATTTACAAGGCAGAAGAAATGGCTAAATCTGTAGGCTTAAGATGCTATAAATGTTCCATAAGAGTTTTTAAAAAGGACCTGGTCAACATTTTGGCCTTTTGTTCATGTGCCATAATGGACTGTAAAGTACCAAATAGGCAAAACATTGCTGATATTACAGTTCTTTAGAGATCCTCAGAAAATCAGAGTGCTGTGATTGCCTGTGTAGCTTCGTTATACTGCCTGTGGGGATTAATCATTAAGCTACAACTTGAGGAGCATCTCTACCCTTTTCATCCTGATTAGATTCTTCTCCTTTAAATCCTTTTTTCACTATTAACTCAGATGAGTTTGACATTTCCTGAGTATAATAAAAAGCACTGCCTCAAGTGAGGTATGTGCACTAAATGTGCCAAAAGTTTATGGACACTTCACCAGCACATCAAACCGCTGTTTTTTTTTAAATTGTAGGCACAAAGTTGGAAGCACACAATTGTCTTAAGTTTCTCTGTATGTTGTAGTATTAGGATTTCCCTTTAATCAGCTGAAAGACTCAAACATAGTTTTAGCATGTCAATGCCATCAAATTCCATTAAAACATGGTGTGTTCGGGTTTGACTGGATTTAATGAGTGCACAATAAAACTGCTGAGCAGAGAATACAATTGCTGAGTCAGTTATTACTATGCATTTTGGGGTGATATTAATTTTAATTGGGCAATAAAATATCTTTGTATATGCAGCTTAATGAAACACAAACAACTGTCTGGTCTCACATCAACAACAAATCTGTCTATTTTATAGGAAACCTTATTGTTTGTCCTCAAATCAACAAAATCTAGATATTTCATATGAAACCTTAATGTTTTGTCCACAAATCAACAACTTTTTCTTCTCCTTTCGGCTGTTCCCTTTAGGGGTCGCCACAGCGAATCATCTGTCTCCACCTAACCCTATTCTCTACATCCTTTTCTCTCACACCCACTAACTTCATGTCCTCATTTATCAAATCCATATACCTCCTCTTTGGTCTTCCTCTTTGCCTTCTGCCTGTAACATCCTGCTTCATATGGTAGCTTCATTTTCTAACATCCTCCTACCAATATATTCACTATCCCACTTCTCCTCTACCCCGGGGTCTCTCCCTAAAAACCTAACCCATTATTCATCCCCTCCCACTGTACCTGTCCAATACCTTTGAATCTGGCTTTTCCTCCCGGTACCTTTCTTTCCTCTGACTACTCTGCTTCTCCTTACTTCTTTCTGCTTCCCTGACTTTCTTCCTAAAACATCTAACATGAGCAGTCCGTCCCCTGATGAACTCGCTCCTAATCTTGTCCAACCTCGTGTTCATCTTTAGCTCTGCTCTAACCTCCATGCTCTTTACTTTCCACATCTCTGCTACCTGTCTCTTGTCTTCAAGAAATAGTTGCTGTCTCTCTCCATCATGCTCTGTCTTCTACCTTCTCTTCTCTGCTCTCTCCAATCCAGCCTGCTCTGTTCTCTCTCCTGCTACCTGCTCATCCCCTTCCCCTTCTGTCTCTTCCTCAGCGCCACTCAAGTCTCTAATCCATACTCATCAGCTGGTCTCACCACTGGTCTCTAAACCATACATCATAGCTGGTCTCTCACCACTGTCTCTAACTCCAAAACCATACATCATCGCTGGTACTCACCCCACTGTCTCTAAAAACCATAGCATCAGCGCTGGTCTCACCACTGTCTCTAAACCATACATCATCGCTGGTCTCACCACTGTCTCTAAACCATACATCCATAGCTGGTCTCATCATCTAACCCACTCATCATCCTGGGGGGGGGCTGGTCTCACCACTGTCTCTAAAAACTAAACCATACATCACGTCTAGGTGAGCTGGTGGTCTCACCACTGTCTCTAAACCATACATCATAGCTGTCTCACCACTGTCTCTAAACCATACATCATAGCTGGTCTCACCACTGTCTTGTCCTCAAATCAACAACAAATCTGTCTATTTCATTGGGTACCTTAATCTTTTGTCTTTACATCAACAACAAACCTGTCTATTTCATAAAAGCAAACTTTAATGTTTTGTCCTTACATCAACAACAAATCTGTCTATTTCATAGGAAATCTTAATCTCTTATGTCTTGATCGATTAACATAATCTGTCTATCTGAAATCACATTATTCCTCTCTGCAATAAGTCTTTCTCTCTATTTCTTTCTGACACTTTTATGATCTCTTTTTCTCCTTCTCTTTTTTTAACAGCCTACAGAAAAAATCTCCTTCACTAATCCACAGATAATTAGAAGTAACTTCTGTCAATAATCTGTTCAAGCCAGACTAATTTATGTTGTAATGGCGTACGTCATCAGAACCTAGAAACAATAGAGAAGGCTCCTCTTGGAGAGGCATGCTGCAGTGGCATTGCGCCAATCCAAATGAAATCTTTATTCCAGAAGTGTCACCATCAGCCTACAGACCTGGCTTGTGAATATATAAACAGTATTACTTATTTTCCAACTTACATTAATTCAAAGAGATTGTGACACTACAGGACAAGCTGACAGAAATACATATTTCAAGCAGAACTCCCAGCGCACTCCAGCTCCTCTTATTGCTTTTGTCAAAATAACAGATGTGTAAGCAGCTTTTAAAACCCTCACTTTTGTTCAGTATTCAGACTTTTCTTTTCTCTAGAGCAGCATGTCAAACGCTGCAGAGAGCGGGGCAGTGCAGAAGGAAAGCAGGAGTGTGGATGGATAGTCTGAATTCCGATGGGGAAGCTAGGATTTTAAAGGATTTGAATCTATTGAGTGTGGATTTACAATTTTGTCTCTTACTGCACAGGTGCAGCATGCATGCAATTAGCATCTATGAATAGCGAATAGCTATGTTTGAAACGCATTTTTCAGTAATTTATTAAAAATCATATTATGTTTGATGTTTTTTGTTGTGTTGTGTTGTGTTTTTTTTTTTAATTAATAGAATTGTGTATTTAGGAAATTAGGGAATATTTATAATAACACCCACTGAAATGCAAACTGTGACTGTGCACAGCCAGACAATGATTTTAAAATTACCTGCATGGATCTCTGTGTGGAGTGAAACTTTGTAACTGTGCAAGAGGAAGATTTCGCCTCACTTTCAAACTGTCTGCGAATACTGGCAAGCCCTCCAGGCACAGAGCAAACATCATCTTCCTTTAAGGCCTATTGAAGCAGGCAGAGGGAAAGGAAGAGAGTAAATCACACCAAATTTTTATAGTGAGGTCACCAATCTTCCTTACTGACACAAACTGCGAACTGAGACTGAAGAAGAAGTCGTAGTCTGTAGAAGGCAGAGGTGGCGTATGGGGCTGAGGTGGTTTGTAGAGGACATAGGATGCCTAGTGGTCTCAGAAGTGATCTTTGAGGGCGGAGGTATTATTTAGGTAATGATAAAAAACCGCTATAGTGGGCAAAGTTGGTCTAGTGTGGAGAAAGCTAGCATGTGGGTGCAAAGGTGGTCAGTAGAGGATCACAGGCATCCTAAAGGTGTCAGAGGTGGTCTGTAGATTTACATGTGGGTCACATTTGTATCTGAAAGATGACACATTGGCCACCCGAGGGTAGAGATTGCTTTCATTGGGCTGCGGTAAACTGCAGAGGGTGGACATAGCCTGTATAAGGCAGAGATGGCCTATAAGGGGAAATATGGCCTATAGGGGACAGAGATGGCCTGTGTGGGTAAAGATGGCCTATAGTTGGCAGAGGAAACTGTCTAGGGTAGGTGTAGCCAAATAGGGTCAGATGTGACCTGTATATGACCGAGGTTTTCTATAGAAGGCATAAGTTTTGTATTGAGCAAATATGGCACTTGGCAGGCAGACATTGTGTGTAGAGAGGGTTTATAGTGTGCAGAGGTGGCCTGCATTACTGATTAGCTGTCATCATATTTCATTCAATAAGCATTAAAGGCCAACGGTAAAAAAAAAACAAAACACGTTCAGATGCCCCTGCATCAGAAATGTAGACTTTAGTGTAATGCATTCAGTATTTGGTATTTCACAGGCAACCTGTGGCAAAGTTAAGTGACTTTGTCCAATATAAAAAATGAATGCAAAAGCAACTCTTTCCAAATAAAAAAATGGACGGATTTAGGTGATAAAATGTATATATTTTTTTTCATTTTCAAATTAATTTTCTCTCTCTTGCTCTTGCTTTATCTTGATTTCTTAGCTGTTCAGACATAAACTATTAAACACCATCCCTTATACAGTAAATGTAAAGTAGCATATCTAACGACAGATTTAATACAATTATGTGCTTAATATAAAAACAAAAGACATCTTTCAGGAGGTTTTGCAATAAATATAATCAGACAAATATTTTGTTTTAGGTAAGAGGTTGTTGGTATTCATGCACTCTGTCTGATATGCAATAAGATTTGCAGGAATTTAGAGCACAGTTATAAACATTTTTTTAATTGTGTGTGTATGTGGAGGATTGTTTACCCCGTTGGAGAAGCCTGGTGTGTCCTGTTTGGAAACTGCGGCTTGATACATGGCCATGCGGTTCATGAGAGGGATAGGTTCAGAGTGAGGCCTGCTCCTCTGCTGCTCTAGCTTCTCAGTATGTCCAGTCCTGTTTATCACCACACTGCTTTCAGCTACACACACAGATCACAAATCACACTAATCACACAACCCTAGTAGAAAACCATCACTTAACTGGTTAAAAAAATATATACAATCAAAATACAAAAACATATAAATGAAGCCAAAATTCTACACCACTATGTTATATCATGATGGGCCAGATGAAAAAAATGTTTTGGCCAAAATAAATATAGCCTCACACCGTACAAGGGGTTTGCATTTTAGGGGCAGAGGATCTTTATATCTTTGCACTATGCATTTATCAGGGGCTTCTGGTATGTAAGGCATGTGAATGTTGCACCTGAAAAGTATCGGATTTTGACACAGCAACACAGTGTGGAGAAGCTAAATCTAGAGGAGAAATCAGACTGGCAGTCAGCCACGTCTCAAAGCATTTAACTCGAAGGTTGTTGCTGTATGAAGTCACTTAGTTACTATATCGAGTATACGCTTGCATCATGCAGGATGTTGTCATGTTGACATAGATAGAACAAAGGATAAAACACGTCTTCCTTTTTAATGTATTATTCAAACCAAATATATTCAAATCAATTGCACAGTGTCCCACTGACAGTCCAATTAACCATGGGAGAGGATAGATTTATGTCTCACTGTCTGCTGTAAAACATCATTACGATAATGAGCTGCTGGCAGCCTAAGCATTGCCATAACTAGGGGGCACACACACACACACACACACATTTACACACGATCATTTTCATTACCTGAGAAGAGTAAAAGCAACATATGAGTCCAACAGATAGACTACGTGTGTACCACTTTCACAGACGCACAGCAAGAGATAAAAATGCCTCCATTGTGCTAAAGCAAGCCAACTGCCCTGACGTACTCAGTAATCAAGCTGTGGCATTCTTTCTGATCTGGCATGGAGTCTTTAAAATGGAGTGCCGCACTAAAGCTTGTGCGGTTCTGTCATAATTATTCAAAGCAGTGACATTGTTTACTACTGTCTGAAAACTGTGAAACGTAGTTCTGCCTGGTCATTATCGAGTTCTTTGATATTTCCCTACTAAAATAACACTATAAATTAACATGTAAATGCTTTGCAGGACATCTAAAACAGAAATCCACTGCCGGAAGATTAAATTCTGCCAAACTGATTTGTGAAAAAATCAATAGCTGGCGTATATAATTTATAAAGGCGAGTAGACCAGTGATATGCTGTAAATATTTAATTTGTATGAGAATAGTCCAGATTTCTCTAAGTAATAGCAGATGGGGGATATTTTTTCATCGTTTTTGACCCTTATCCGATGCAAACACTTAAAATCTTTTTAATAAATATAAATTGTGTGCAAACCTTCTCCTTATACTTATTTTATTTATTCTGATGCTGCATGCAGGGAGTTTTATAAAGGTCCAGTTGTAATAAATTATCAATAATGGCATGTTAAAAGAAATGCATATTTTATGTAAATAATTATGATTTTATTATTTAAATGATTTTTTAAAACAAACATAACTTTCACTCATGTTTAACAAGCTTTCTACATAGTTACATATTGTACTGACTATAGGGCTCTGGCTTGTTGACTGGAGGATTGGTATTCAAGCCCCACCAATGCCAAGCTGTCACTGCTAGGCTCTTGAACAAGACAGGGGCGCCCTATCATGGCTAACCCTGCGCTCTGACCCCAACTTCCCAAACTGGAGTATGCTAAGAAAAGGATTTTACTGGGCAGTGATATGACAAGTAAATCTTATTTGTCAAAGAGGTCAAAACTATTTACAAACCTGAGGTAATGAGGTAAAGATAAGAACCATTTTCCACTAAAAGGGTACTGCATGTTTTACAATGGAAATACTATGTTATTAAGTCCATCTTAACTAGTGAATATATATATATATATATATATATATATATATATATATATATATACATATTAGATTATATTATAGAGAGAGAGAGAGATATAGATAGATATATAGATATAGATATTTCTATACCTTTATCACACTAGTAAACAAAGTTTAAACTAAAATATAAATGTTACAAACATTATCTGACAAGATGTCCTACACACTCATTATAAACATGTTCCTCCTGTCAGAACAATTTAGGAGAATACAGAAAATGTATATCCTCCAGACAGACAGGGAACAGAGAGATTTACTGAGATGTATAACCCAGTCAGATCTGCTCATCATCCGAACTCTTTGCATAATATTATAGACAATATGCAACCTGCCTTTCTGGTTCAGGTGTGTTCAGTCACTCATAGGGTTGGAGATACCATATAACCAGGTCTTTCTCCATTCTACTCTCATCTGAAATGTTAACTTCCAGCTTCTAATGGAAGATGAGGTGACTAACACACTTGAACCAGGTAATCAGAAGTGGGTTGGGCAGGGGTAGCTGGAAAACAAGCAGAACAAATTATCTTAATGAACATGTGTTACTCAGCCTTGCCAATATTTTAGTAGATTCCACACCTGACCTGGATACAAATGTTGGGTCACTAAGGATTCAAAAGTATAGTTTGCATGCCAAACAGTGCACACAGTTTTGTCTGAAACGAATTTACTATGCTAGTCTGTCGTATTGGTACAATATAGCTTTCCTGGGTCCAGACCAGTCTCTGCCCTTAAATTAGACCCACTGGCATTAAAGGTATGGCGGAAAAAAGCAATCAAACTGTCAAGAAAAATCAGTCTATTACATTGCATTGAGTTAAAATAAGTGTTTTTATCTGTTACTTCAATACAATAGACTTAATGCTACTGTGCTGATATAAGGCAATATACAAACCAAACCTGGTGGTCCAAACCTGGTGGCCCAGAGTCACTGACATGTCACCTAAAAAGGTCTGTTGTGTCAAAATGTGCCCCTAGTTATTGGCTATCTTGTGACAAGTAATGTTCAGTTGAGAGCTCACATAACAGAAATGTGAAGTAATCTAGGCGCCAAGTAACTGTAAAAATAAATCCAACTTATTTTAAACCAGTGTAACAAGACGGCTCAGGTTTCATGTAGGGGAGCAGACAGGAGCCGTCCTGTAAGTGATTTTAAAACGAAAAGTCTGCTTAATAGAACTGTTGGGGATGCCAGCTTAAATATTGTATATTCAAGTAAAAATTGAAAGCATGGGAAAAAAAAATTAGCAATACCTGCATTATACGGTTCTAAATACTGACACAAAAAATATGCAATTTGTAGGCATATCTGTTTATAATATTGCATAATGACCAATTTAGATCCATAGCATTACTATTGGTTAAAACGTCAATATCTTATCATATTATTATTTCTTGCCCCACTGATGTATTTTAGGCTGTTAATGTGTATTATACGGTCAGACAAAACATAATTTGTGCCCATATGTATAGGAGCCACGCTGTCTGAAGCATGTGCCTCTGCTTGGGAATCAAAGCTTGCAGAGGGTGAGCTTGCTTACTAAAAGTGTAAATATAGACTCTTAATATAGTTTACATGATAATTCAGTCACCGTTCTGCTCTCACCCTTTGCGACTATCTCAAGATTGCAACTTAAATTATAACGTTTAAACGATTCTGATTCACTTTTCTAAAACACAAGATGGGTTCTGTACACAATATAAAATAGATCTTGTATGTATGTATGTATGTATGTATGTATGTATGATCCACTAGGCAGAGATTCAAGCAAGTTGTTAAACTGCCAATGTAACACAAACTTCAGTGCAAAGACATGTCCCCAATCTTGACACAATCAGAAAATTTTAGCAGTTAGCAGTTTTGCTGTAGCTTATCTACTACAAACACCTGCATAGATTTCCACTCGTTAAGTTTTCAAGGAAATCAATTAATGCATTAGCCACCTCTGGGTATTATAGACAAAAAAATTCTGCACTTTAATGAATAAATGCACCACATACTGTATTTACACGATTTCTATTCCAAACCAGCTACAAAGATTTTGTGTAACCATAAAAACAAAAAAAAAATTCGAATAATTACTGCACAATTTACTCCCAAATACAAACAGATTTGTTGTTTATAATTACTCACCAACAATGTGTACTGTAGCTCTGGCTATAATAAAAAAGTGTGCCAGAAATCCACAGATTGGGGCAGTTGTTTAGCCCGGCCTGCAGGTTGCCTTGTGTGCCAGCAGTCTTGCCAATCCTGCTGTGGTGGTGGAGACCAGCTCCTCCAGCAGCCTCACTACATTAACTCTGTCTAACAAGCACGGAGGGACAGCTGATTATATTTCTGTGCCCTCTTTTTCCCCCGACTGCGCAATCCTACTGCCACTGAAGCTTTTTTTAGAACTCGCATGCGTGTTTAGTCCCAGAAAACTTCCCTTACATACCTGGACTCTCTACCATCTTACATTCTTTAATAAATCATTGCATGTCCATAAGACATAATATTAGGAATGATCCGTTGAATAATGTTTTAATATTTAAAGTCTCTGTTTGTATGTTTAAATTATAACTGATAGTCAAATAAAGTTTAAACAGGTGCAATTAAGTGTGAGATCCTATTGATTGATAACCTGCAGACACACTGGTAAGCACACCTGCAACAATGCCCAACTTACATTAATTAAACCATGCCTTAACTTTAATTGCAATCTTTTTCATGCACAGCCTGCTACAAGTAATGATGATTGTTTTGCTCATTACACCACACTACATGTTATTATTCTTTTTTTTTGCGTTTAGCCATGTCTTTGTTCTGCATTTGAAGCAGCTCACATGAATCCCAGTGGAGCAGACCAGAAAGAAAAAGGTGTTCGAAGATTTTAAATTGGGTCACATCTGAACAGAGTTTAATAAAAACTCTAAGTGGGTTCAAACCTTGCAGCTGAGACCTCTGGAACCCAGAGAAAGTAAATGGGTTTTCCTTTCAGTTTTAGCTGGATGTTAACTCGTCGAGCCAATTAGTCCATAAACTTTAGACCCACAAAAAGAAAGAAAATAGTTTGTCACACTAAAAGATCTAAACAACTTGGCATTGTACACCTCTTCCCATGTTTCTTCCCATGCTGAACCTTACAGCTGGTTAACAATATTCTAAACATTAGGAGGTATTTAGAGAGATCTGTTTGTTGTTATGAGACTATTGCTGTGTAAAGCCACTACTTTTAGATTCTTCTGTTTCTGTCCTAGGGATTTCTGCCACCAGTAAAATAACTACAGCTATTAATATTGCGATTAAAAGTCTAACAATTTATCTCAAGTAATAAGGGCGAAAACACTGGTGGGATATGGTTTTATGCCTCTACCAAACAGCCGAGTCACTCCCAGCATACATCTAGCATCAGGAAGGTAGAAGGTACATCCTTATACTTCATTCTTTTTTGTCATTGCTTCACTGTTAATATTATGAAATAAAAACATCATAGAACAAAATTGTTTGTTTGTCCACATATTATGGACTCCTTTCTAGAACAGAAGTTCTTCCACAATGCAAAGGATCTTGTCTGAACTAAAGTCACAACAATCAGCATGTCGCTTTCAGAGATTTCAAACAGAAGCGATATTTATAACGTTAGGCCGGTCCAAGCCAACAGCAAGAAGCAATTTACACATACTTCATGCAGTCACCTCACCCTCTTTTTTCCCTGTCAGCATCCTTTGATGGTTACCAGTGCAGTGAAGTCATGCAGAGACTCCAGTTGACTAAAGTACTTTACCTTTCCTTCATCAGTCTGTCTCTTTCTGTGCCTCCAAATAGCTGTCTTTCTTTAGCAAACATGCTGTCCTTCTTCCTCCTGGACCCCTCTCTTTTCCCATCACTCTCTGTAGAGCTCACAGAGGCTCAATGGTGACTTCTATTACACCCTCTCTGAGCTGTTACATATGATTGGTTACATAAAGGAGAATAAGAGAGAGACAGACAGTAAGATAAGAATATTTTAATGTAATATAATCCTGTTTCGTACTACTTTTAACAACGGACCTTGTCTCAAAGCAGATTTACACAACAAGAAGAAAAATAATCGACCTACTATCCACTATATAGCACATTTCTTTTGTTCCTGTCTCACTGACTCTAACCCAAAGGACCATCAGGAGGTCGAAGTTGGCACAACTTTTAAAGCAGATTGAATAGGTAGTGACAAAAGTGGAGGATTGTATTGACTATTGAATTTACTGCTGTGGTCTGCATACTGTACATGTTTTTCTTTAGTCTTTCTCACCAGCAGCATCACATTCAGTGATTGACATACTGTTTGATTCATGTTTAAAAGGGGGGAGGGGGTCTAAAGCAACTAAACAAACCTGTCAGCTTCTTTAATAGACAGCATCACGCTCAGTGATTGGCATACTGTATGCAGCGAGGTGCTACAAACATTATCTCAGGTATATGGTTTGTATCTGTCATGTTTTTTTGGGTTTTCCCGGATATGAAAAATTATGTCAACATGACATTTCAAACCATGGATAAATAGTAATGTGTAAAATAAGATAAACATTAAAATATTGATAGGTTAAAACTTTGTTGCAAAAACGGACAGCTTTTTATCTTAAGGCTCCAACACCATGTAAATCTGCACTCAATCTGTGTGATTTTTTGATAGACGCAGATAAGAGTTTTACGTCATCAATCTATAAAACATTTAGTAGCCTGCATTCCTTCGATAAATGGTAGCATGCAGCAAACGGTGTTTCTACATTTTCAGAGGTGGTTTGTAGATGTCGCACTAATTGCATTATCAGGTTCGGTGCTTCTATTACTTCTTGGTTTGACGAAGGTTGTAGGAGAAGTCACACTGCAGGTGAGGAAATTTTCTGACACTGCCAGAAGTTTATTGAGGGAAAAAAAATGACGGCCATTAATCAGCTCTCAAACTAGCAATCGAATGGCCATTAATCGGCTGTCAAACTAGCAATCAAAAAACAGATTTCGTTATAGGATTATAAGAATCTTTAGTCCGGCTTCAATTCAATACTTTATGAAAGATCCTTCTATTAATTTCTGATTTTAATATAATTCATCTCATATATGTCTGCTTAAACAGACATTCTTGTTCTACTATTCTGTGATTCTGTGTATTTAAAAAAAATAAATTATTAGAAAATCTTTATAAATTTTCTGACATATGCTGCCTAAAGACAAAAATCTTAGCAAGCAACAAGCTACAGAGCAAAGGGTAAGCTGTGTCCTAACTTTTGTAATATCACAGCAGCCTTAATCAATAACCACAATCTCAGTTTCTTAGAAACAACCTGTAAGTCAATAACACAAACTTTACTATTAATACACTAAGCATTAATAATATAAATAACTTCACACCAACTACACACCAACACATACACACACTTTGGTTATGATTGACGCTCTGCATTTGAGTGCTGTATAGTCTATAAGTATGCCCTGAGGTTTTCTATTTGTTGATCACCTCATCACTGTTGTTTTTTCCCTTTTTTTGCTTTACCCATTTAAGTATCTGCTGTTATCTTTTAATAGGTAATAGATATTTGCATACACTACAACATAGAGGCTGTGTATGTCAGTGAGTTGGCCACGTTCCATAGAAATCATCATTATCCTTAAAAAAAAGCCATTTTGTTAGACTCAATAAAAAACTCTCTGTAGTATTGATACTACTAGTCAACTATTAAAAACATGAACAAATCACCATGAAATGCAAAAATAACACAATTCGTATAAACATATAAATGTCAGTATTATGGCATTGGATTGCACAATAGTAACAATAGCAATATCATTTATTCATTTATTCATCTTCTATACCAAAATCGGGGTCGCAGGGATCTGCTAGAGCCTATTCCGGCTGTCTCTGAAAGGTGGAAAGGCAAAAGTGGTGCGCCCTGGACTGGTCCCCAGTCCATCACAGGACCACACACTTACACTGGGCAATTTAGAATCACCAATCAACCTAACATCCATGTTTTTGGCCTGTGGGAGGAAACTGGAGTACCTGGAGTAAACCCACGCAAGCACAGGGAGAACATGCAAACTTCACTCAGAAAGGGAATTCATTGAACCCAGGCCTTGCTGTGAGGCAACAGTGCTAACCATTAAGCCACTGTGCTGCCCACAATAGCAATATCTTACAAGAAATGCAGGAACCAGAAGATATTTTCAGTACAAGTAGATTTTACGTGATTTTAGGCTGCTGCCATAATCAGAAGCTGGAATGGGCAAAGAAACAAATGTCATTATGCTGTAATATATCCATATGTGACAAAAATGGCTTCCATTTTTTTCTGTTCTATAGAGCAAGCAAATTGTTTTAAGGGGATCATGATATACTAGAAAACAATATTTTTTAATGTACAAACGGTGAAATGTGGATATAGTCACTGTAAATAATGGGGCAAAAACAGGAAATGATCAGGATAATCTTTAAATTCCCTTCTACCCAATAACAACAATTATTACACTAATTATAACAACAAACATTACACAGTATAAGTTGTTAATATTGTTATAACATTAATATTAAATAATTAACTGATTAGTAGACTAACCTAGTTAGTTAAATGCTCTAAAGCACTTAATCATCTCGTGTATAAAACACAACCAATTTACAGTACAGACTATAAAAATAATCAAGTTATGTTATAAATAATGTTGCAATATTATAAATACTAATTTCACTTTTTTTTATTTATATCCATATAATGTGAACAGGAATGCTAGTTAAATTTAATTTAGAAATTAAAGCAAACTGAAACACAAAACACAAAATAGACCAAAGTCTCCAAATAAAAATAAAACTCAACATAATGGCATTTCCTGTGCTGCATAATTAGACTGAAAAATCAAAACAACATGTGTAACTTTAATATACATTAAACATCCAAATCTATCATTTTACATGAATGGCTTGTGTCATGTTGTATTAAAATGGCCACCGAATGTTTCTACAATTTTACTCTAACGTTTATCAATGTACAGATTTTAATAATGACAGCCTGCGTTTGACAGATGCAGCACATACAGACCATTCAATTATGAAACAAATTGAAGGTTAAATGTTCAACGTCATTCATATGAAAGTAAAAGAAGGCATGACTGGAAATAAAAAGGGAGAAAAAAAGAAAGAGATAATGATGCAGCGTTGATTCCCAGAACAATTTTTAGAAGGCTTACAGAAGGTCCTTGCACTTGTTCACAGATAAGACATGGCTTGCTCTTTAGGAGAATACAAACATATTCAGGTTATTCCTAGAGCAGAGGTTGTGTCAACCCCTTGACAAGTGCTGCAATAGTGTGCAACGTTGTGTACTTTCATTAGTCTTACAATGTTCTGTAGGTTATTTGAATTCTGGCTTGACCTTTTCCATGACCAAATATGATGCACCGGAATGCTGGGTGCAGAAAAGTGCTGCTGCTTGAACAAGAACCTTTTTACTGCGGTGTTAAACATTGCCGTGAATGGCTTTCCTAGGTTTGAGTCAGTAAACCAGTGTTTACAAAAACAAAAAACAACATAGAAAACAAAATAGAACTTTTTTCAATTTGTAAATGATCATTATATTTTACTGAATAAAGAAATAGGGGCAGCAGAAATAGGCTCAGTGGTTAGCAATGTTGCTTCACAGCATGAAGGCCCGTGTTCGATTCCCGGGCAGGGGTCTTTCTGGGTTTACTCCGGGTTCTCCGGTTTGCTCCCGCAGTCCAAAAACATGTATGTTAGGTTGATTGGTGATTCTAAATTTCCCATAGGAGTGAGTGTGAGTGTGTGTGTGGCTCTTTGATAGACTGGCAACCTGTTCAGGGTGGCCCCCTTTCTGCCTTTCGCCCTTTCAGAGGCGGCTGGGAGAGACTCCAGCAGATCCCCGTGACCCCAAATTAGGGAATAAGCAGGTATAAAATGAATGATTGAATGAATAAATGAATCAATGAATACAGAAATACACCTGTATTTTGTTTGTTTGGTTAAAGAATCTTGATATATTTTTGATCTTGCCATGTGTCTTGGTTACTTGTTCAGGGTGAACCCCTCCTGCCTTTCGCCCTTTCAGAGACGGCTGGGATGGACTCCAGCAGATCCCCATGACCCCGAATAAGGGAATAAGCAAGTATAAAATGAACGAATGAATGAGTGAATGAGTAAATAAATTAATTAATACAGAAATACACCTGTATTTTGTTCGTGTAAGGTTTGGTTGAAGAATCTTGGTATATTTTTGATCTTGCCATGAGTCTTGGTTACTTGGTTACTGAATATCAAACATTATTCTTTTATTTTAATCTCTGGGTGTATAAAAAGGGAATTAAGGATAATAAATTACATTCCTGAGAATGCCATATGACATTACTTTCTATGAGTATGGAAAGTATAGTGGTGCATCATAAAAATGAATGTAAATAATGTTTATAACACTGTAGTAACTAATTATTATGGACCTGTTTTCTTTTATAAAAGTGCTCAATAATGTTTTAATTGCTGGCTGTGTTTAATGACCCATAAGTGGCTTCTTTTTTTTTTTACCAATTTTATTGTCTTTTACTGCAGCACGTTTGCACAACCAATTTAGACTGTTAATTTTCCATGAACAGCCTTTGCTTAATTTGACGTAATTTAACAACGCAGTTAAATATGTTGGTAAAAGACGACTGAAAAATCACTTAATGTCTCTGCTCATGTCCTTTTCTCTCATCTCTGCTTTAGTCCTTTCCTTGTGTATCCTCTCCCCTCCTGTCCTCTTTTGTTCTTTTCCTTCCACTCCTGTCCTGTCCTTTCCTCCCTTTCTCCTCCCCTTGCCCTTTCCCATCTGGTCCTATCGTGACTTCTCCCCTACTCTTTTTTCAATTTCGCTCCTCTCCTCAGATGCTGTTGGCTCTGTTACAAGTTTTGTGTTTTAGTTTTGCTTTGTGCCTGACTTTGCTTGTTTATATGCATTGCATAGCAATATGATTTAAGCTTGGGTACATCAAGACTCTGCATTTACAGATACCTCTCAGCTTGACCTCCAGAGAATTTCAGAATGTGGGCTTTAAAAAAAACTTTAATAGTATATTAATAATAAATAGGGTTATTGTCAAAAATGGTATAATAATTAGAATTAAAATAATTATACCATTAGTAGTAAATGAGCTATATTATCATGGTTATAATAATAACCAACATTTGCACTTCCCTATTGAGGTAATACATCAATGTAAATTACATCTATAGTATGATGTCTGATGTGATATTAATAGCTTAATCTACTGTATATCTGGTGTGTGATTCACAGCATATGTTCAGCTCCCCAAATGT
This sequence comes from Bagarius yarrelli, assembly GCA_005784505.1. Taxonomy (NCBI): domain Eukaryota; kingdom Metazoa; phylum Chordata; class Actinopteri; order Siluriformes; family Sisoridae; genus Bagarius; species Bagarius yarrelli. The sequence continues at coordinate 676,810 of VCAZ01000048.1, forward strand.
GTAAATTAGGGCCAAGTATAAAGTATAAGTTGGTGGTGAGAAGAAGGATGAAAGGGTCAGAAATACACCCCAAATCATTATTTTGATTGGATAACAATTACAATCCATGGAATGAGCACAAGATATAAATATTTGTGTACTTTTTCATCTATTAAATAATATATATGTATGTGATTATATACATAAATGTTCCTCCCTGACTTTACCCAGAGAGAATAGTTTTATTTTTAGGTCACAGTCACAGCCATGTTACTCTCGAATAAAGTCAGTAATTAAAAAAAGGTTCAGCTTTGCCAATAAGGAATCAACTCACTGGGCTCTAGTGGGGAAAAAAAAGCAGAGACACATGAATTGGTTTAAAATCAGGCACAACTAATTGCACTTTAAAGGTTTGTTTTATTCTCAGCCCCCATATGCTTGTCTGGATCGTTTAAAACAGTATTAGTGAAAGGCTATTAAGCGTCAGTGCTTCAGTGCCAGAGAGGCTGTAAACAGTCATTTTCAACATGGACCAAACCCCCATGCAGCTGTAAGTGAGTGCATTACAGCTGAGACACCGTAGTTAACTAGACTGTGATCTGTTTTGGCTATCTCTATCCTTCACACTGACATCCTTCTATTCCTCAAATAAAAGCACCATTAGGATCATTATTTATAATGTATAATTTTGGCTATCATCTGACTTGGTTAGTAGTTCTGGGTGTATAAAAGGGAATTGACATCCAATAAGATGCCATATTCTATATGGAAAGTAGTGGTGCATCATAAAAATGAATGAAATAATGTTTATAACACAGACTAATATCTCCTCAATAAGTTTTAATTGCTGGCTTTTTTTACGATAAGTGGCTTCGTTCTTTTCGGATCACTAAAAGCACAATTAGAAAAGAAATTACTTAAAATATTTTTCTTACCTCATTATTTATAATAAAGAGTATAATAAACTGAATTACGAGTAACAATACATCTGCCTTTAATTATGTTATGCCATGAAGTTTAAAGCATAAATAGACATTAAGGATTTAGACCTGTGTTAACGGATGGTTTGCAATAAGCTTACAGTTATACTAAGCTTACAGCTTAACAGGTCAATACAGTACAGTAAACACCAAAGCAAAAAAAAAATCAATAAGTTCTATTTAATGGCTAGACTTTTTTGGGGCTGGTTTAGATGAGACACTGTTTATTGGAGCATTAAAGCTGTGGTAAAGTTGTAAATGCAAATCTTCAGGGTGTCTAATCTAAATGTGAGTATGTGTAAGTCTCATGAAGACAGGAATGTATCTGGCTTTATCATTCCTGTACACCACACCGACGAGACACCCATACCCCCACCCTCTTTCCCTCGCACCCTGCTGACAGCTCCACCGACATCATGGGTAGCAGCCTAAAATAAAATACATAGTGTTCAATGTCTGTATGGTAGGTAAAGAAAAAGGAAAATGGATTTATAAGAATGTAGCCATGTGTGAGAGTCAAAAAAAAAATACAAAAGACGAGGTGAAAGCATCATACATCACAAATGAGTCGCTCCTTACTCTTTCTGCACATGTTCAATTTAGGATAAAAAATAGAGAGCAAGACTGAGGCTCAAAAGGTAAAATGATGTGTGGATTTATTATGAAACCTCAATAAAAGAATTAGCCATTGGATTTTTTTTAATTGAAAATTTGCCATGATCAAATTGGCTAGATGTCCTGAAATGCTTTTAAGGAACCTTTTTCTACATGGTAAAGCTGATTTTCTATGATTAGCTTAAAAAGCATGAAATCAAGCATAAAAGGCAACAAAAAGAGATGCCAATGCTTAAGAAACGGTACAAATCCCTCAAGCAAATGGATCCAACTTCCACAGCTGCAAATTCAAATGATGTTTAATGGGATATTTTTTATTTGATCGTATTTTATTTGTTTGTATTTTAGGGATGTTCTTAATCTTATTTTTATTGTCTTGTTCTGTCTTTTGTGTATCGAAGTCTAGAACCTTATATTGAAATCTTATATTTGGAAAATAAATTTGAAGCGTTTACAATTAGATTTGTCTTCTAAATTGAATTAGTTTATTAATTGTGCTAAATAGGCACATGTATGGCAACCTATTGATTGAGCAAGCACATTTCTGTAAACTTGATTAAATTATGTGTTTCAGCAAATCACAGTATTTCAGTACAGTTAATAGATGAGCAATTTACGGTTGTATAATTGTGTTTTCACATAAGTAGTTCATAACCAAAAGCGCTAATTTTGAATCCTTATTCTGTTGCTGTTGTCTGACATCAACAGCAACAGCAAGAAGCTAATAAATCAGAATAAATAAATTAGAGATTTGCCAACACAAGATGTTATGACTGGCACACTGTTAAAAGGCAACAAATAGTATATATATATATATATATTAGTAAGATCTGTTACTTTATTTTGGAAAGTCTTATGGAAAGGTTTATGAAGGCCCGCCAAATAATAATGCTTTGGCAACTCTGGAATTAACAAAGGATGTGTTTAAAATGTATCCTTAAGTTTAAGATATGATGATATGATGTGGTGTTCTACGGTTAAGGCGTTGGACTACCAAACCGAAGATTGTGGATTTGATTCCCACACCACCGCTGGACCCCTGAGCAAGGCCCTTAACCCCCAGGTGCTCAGATGTATAAGAAAACATGTGATAAATGTAAGTCGCTCTGGATAAGGGCGTCTGCCAAATGCTGTAATTGTAAATGTAGAGTGGATGCCCTCCGAAACGCATTCAAGACGGATATGAATCCGATCACTCAAACCACTTCACGAAGTGATCTGGGATGCATTTTAGATGTTATTGGTCAAGTCTAAATACATCCACCTATTCAAACCACATACTTCAGCACTTGTCTCCTCCCACATAAAAATACGTCACGCAATTTATCACTCTCATTGAATGATATGGGCCTGACGGAGGTCAGTCGTCTTGTGGAGTCACACAAAGATTTTCAAAGGTCCGCCACCCCAATCGGAAACAGGATAACTAGTCTTGTTCCATATAAGAAAGAGTACTATATTCTCCCACCAGTGTTGAGCTCTCATCCACATATGTCACTGTGTCTTGAAGTCTAATACTGCCCACAGCAAAAATGCTGCACATACTGTAGTAATAACTGCCTATTGGTTTGTAAGCTTTGTTGCAGGTTTTCTATTTGACTGCATTCTCGAACCCAAACAGAGCAAAATAACAGTGGGGGCCGTTTCAGTTCAGTGAAAATATTTGCATTTTGTGCAAGATTCGTATCTGTTTCGCTGAGATGCATTTATATAGCCGAGTGTAAATGGAACCATTTTGAAAACCAGATAGCTATCTAATCAAAAAATAAAGTATAAAGTGATGTGTAAATGAGACAAAGAAAAATGGTATAACGAATTTAAAGCATTCTTAGGGTCCAGTTCCCTAAGACCACCTCCTGAAGTGGTTTAAGGAATCGGATTCATCTAAACCTGGTCTTTTCACAATTGGATAGCTATCTAATCAGAAAAAAAGCAGGAAGTTACCAGGTGTAGAGTTACCAAGTAAGAGTTGTTGTGGCTTAAATCAGTGCTACTAATTTATTTGTATTTAAAATTCTACTTTTTTAGATGTTGCAGACAAACCTAATAAATGAAAACTGTGTGTGCTAACTAGTTGCAAAAATACATAGTGTCACCTCTGAAGAGAAAAGGGCTATTGTTGTCCCTGATTAAACCTCTGGTAACATGGATAGACGTTCTCCAACCAAAAAGTTTGCAGTGTATCCATAGAAGAGATGGAGCAAATATAGCACTATAAAATGATAATATTATATAATTTTGACATTCATTCATTTATAGAATTTGGCAGACATCATTATCCAGAGTGACTAAGATACATATAGGGTTTTTTTTGTCTTTTTTTCTCAAAAAATATTTTTGTTATTTGCCCCCAGTACATTTCCTATAAAAGCCTATCTTGTAGGATGGGATGAGTGGAACAAAAACAGCCCTTTTTGGATTCACCAAGATGGCCCCAGGTTTAATGTACTGTAATAGCACTAAATTATGTCTTTCATCTGAAATAATCAAACCACTGTTTGCCTGGCTGCTGCTATAGCAACCTGAAACCTGGCATAAATGTGTTTTCAAAAGTCACCCCATCCTCTGGATGCCAGTGATATAAAAAGCTTGAAAGTCTTATTTGAGCATTGACTGATCAGGCCTTTAGGCTTCCAAAACAAGCTTTACTTTTGTCTCTGAAATCTATTTGCAAATCAAATGCTTCCCCGATGTTATCATCAGAGGAATTGTGGGTAGTCTGTGGTAAGAAGGAAAAAACCTTTTCTAATTACCACTGAAGTTAAGTGTCGTTTTGCTTCCTTTGTTTGTTGTAAAACCATGGCTAGAAAAAAATTTGCCATGACAAAAGTGCGAACAACAGAGAATTCACAGTTTATCCTTCAGAAAAGATTTCCCGCTGGATCAAATTATAATCTGTCACTGATTCTGATCTCTTCTACCCAACTCTTCACATCTCCCTCTGTGCCATGAAGTGTACAACTTTTTCCTGTACCACAAACAGAAAAGAACAAGTTAGTCTAATCTCCTTCTAGACTCTCTGAAAAAAAGCGGCCTACGGGATGAGACTCTGATCTTTCTTCTTAAACCAGCGTGTTCATGGAGCAGAGTTCCGGGGCTGGGTTCGACATAGGATCAGGGGTGGGTTCTTCTGTGTACACAATAAATATTGCAAGATATATTTCTCAGTGTTAAAAAAGAAATCAGAATGCGATACCCTATAGTGAACACCATAGGTATTACTAATTGTATGTGGGTCTAATTAAATCTATGTTTAATATCTATATAATTCAAATAATTTATATAATTACAATGTCAACAGTTCAAGCCCAAGCACTCCAAAGCGATCATTTTTATGCTACTGAGCAAGTGACCTTAAATGTGGGTTGTTTCATGGATCAGTGTACTCTGATCTCAGCCGAACCTGGAGCCTATCCCAAGGAAGTGTGGAAGGGGTAGGACACCCAGTACAGAGTGTAACCAGTTGCGAGTCACAATCACACACAAACCAACACACACACACACACACACACACACATATTTTTTCCACCTGTTTCCATTTTTATACCCATCCCGAGGTATCCAGAGATTGTGCCAGCATTGGTAGACCTTTAGGGAGAAAAGGGCCAACCCTGCGAGGATCCTGAGGCACCAGTGACAGTTTTAAGGAGCTTCAAGGATGGACTGGGACTCACTCTGCTCCACTGACACAAGGCTACAATTTACATTTACAACTTACTGTGCTGCATGGTATGTAAAGCTGCTTTGCGACAATATATGTTGTTAAAAGTGCTATACGAATAAAATCGAATTGAAATATCCAAATTTATACACATTTATATATAGACTATATAGGTGGAAGAACAAAGTAAGTTAAGGTGTAATAGGAGATTGTCTTCAGATTGTCTTCAGATAATCTACTGTTTGGAAGTACCTCAATTTTCTGATAGCATGATCATCAAGTTAAGTGTACTAAATGTATTTATCTAGACTGTTATGCTGTTAAATACTGAGAAGCTTTGACTCTGATGCTCTGATGATCTCCTCCTACAAGCTTTACTTGGGTGTCCATGGAGGTCTAATATACATCTTCTATACTAGTCAACTTTTTATTAAAATTGTCCTAGAACCAATAATATTGTTATTGTCACATGTTATTGTATCAGGACAACTTTTCTATTCACTTTAACTTTTAACTACTGTAACTACTTCTATTTTATTTGTAAACCTACAGCATTTTTGGTATTCAAGAAAATTGTTTTAGGAGGGTAAATAACAGATATTCCGGCTAACTATTAATAATTTAGGTAACTATTAAATACCCACTTACCTACTTACAAAACAAAACAAAACAAAGAACTAGTTTTGATGGTGTAAAATTTGAAAGTGAGCTTAATTTGTGACTTAGTTCTCTTTGTTCTCTATTGCATTTCTTTATCTGTAGCTTTCTTCACTGTGCTCTTGCTTCGGGAAACATTAGCTCTCTTAGTCTGTCTCGAATTGAGCTGGTTTTATTTGTCAGACATAAAATGTTTCTCTACTTCTATTCATTATAAAATGATATGATTTGTTGGCTACCGCGATTCATCTGGAAATCTTTGGCACCTTTGATGCTTGCAGTATCCTGGGAACACTTGGAAGCCAATCACATGCAGCCTACGCAGTTCTGTAGCTGAAGGCTGATTAAACAACACAGGCTGGTCTCAGCTACTAAGTCTGTTAGAAAAGACATGGATTTGTTTTTTTTAGTTAAACCGGAAAGGAAATATGAGGAAAGACGACAGACGTTCATTTTTTCTTTTTCTTATCTTACTGTTTTTCTATCTCTTTGCACATCCTTTATTTTCAAAATGTGTGTATTTCAGTGTATATTATAAGAGATAACTGGCTTTTAAAAATATGAAAATAGAAAATAATTTATTTTTTTAATCAATATTTAGAATAACTGTATCCTGATCAGGGTTATAGGGAGCATAGCATATACTCCAAGTATACCGAGCACTGCCATTCTATCACAAAGCACCATGCGCAAACACATCCAGGGGCAATTATTCCACAGGTATGCTGTTGGAATGCGGTAGGGGCCATGTTTGTGTTGTGGGTTCTTTATAAAGCACACAAAGAAACTTTTTTATAAAGTGACTTCAGTAACACTTACAAACACTGTTTATAGTGTTTATATACATTGCTTGGAATGAGTTGCTTCGGGGCCTATTGTAGGATCTGGTCTGCCAGCCTGAAGCGCAGACCCCATTGGTGGTTGATGTGCAGACAAACACACGTTGACCCCTCAGGTCTGGTAGATGTGTTTTAGTGCACAAAACACGGCCAGCATCTCCAAGCAATATATGTGCCACATAAAATAGGAATCACAACCTCTGGGCATAGCTGTCACTCTTAAATGCCCCCCAGTCTATAAGGGAGGCATCCGTCCTGAGTGTTATGTGACAACAACAAGCCCCTATTGTTGGGCATTGCACCAAAACCAGAATTTCGTCCACATGCATAAGGCATGAAAGCATCACCTTGTACGCTTGATCGTGCAGAGCAGGATGCTTTTCATTTAGAATCCTTTTGTGTTGAGCCATAGATCTTATGTGCCGCAGGTCAAAAAGAATCACAGTGGTTGTCGCTGCCATTAGCTCTAACATTTTTTTGAAACTGTTTTACAGTGAGTAGCTGCCCTCCTTTAACAACTCCTTTTACTGGTTGCCTCGTCATGAACAAGACACAGTCTTGGCTGGTGGCCTAAGCAGGAATGTGAATTCTTTTTTTGCCCTTATAAAAAAAAAAAAGATACTGTTTATTCAACTGAAGTTGTGGGTTAAGGACTCTAAAATGGTAGCTTGGTGGTTCTGAAATTTGAATCCTTCTGAACAATATGTCAACATCTTCACTGAGCTACTAATAAGACAGCACTAATAGCTAATAAATGTGCTATGATCTATTTTAATAAAAATGTTTGGTCTTTTTTTTTTTTTACAAATGAATACATGCTAGCACCTTTAAAAATGTACTCATCCAAACACACAGGCCACCAGCAGAACCTTAGTGGTTTATTATGTCTGAGGTGAAAACCCTGCATGCAGATATGCAAATGTGCAAGAACACGTGCAACTACTGCAGATTCTGCAAAGCTTATTTTCACTGATCAACACTCAATCCTTTCTATCTGTGCTGACACCTAATCAATGCAAATCTTTTCTTTGCTTTCTTTATCATAGATCTTCCTTTCACAAAAGCCAGAGCTGATCACGCTCCACTGTGTGAGCACACCCACACCTCCGCTCAACCGTTTGATGTTAAATTTGGTGTGATTGAGGGCATCATTTCCTAACATCTACACACTTAAGCTGAAGGTCGGTGTTGGTTCAGGTTATCTGCTGGAGGAGAGAGAGAGAGAAAGAGAGAGAGAGAGTGAGAACGAGATATAGTCAGTGGTTATGGTGTAGCCATATTAGGAAGTAAAGAAAATAGGCATGGTAGAGGAAAAAATAGGCGGGGGGGGCGGGGGGGGGGGGGGGGGGTTTGCGAGGGGCGTAATTACTGTTAATGATTTAGTCTGATGCAAGCTGTGGAAATGACCTTCACACTTCCTTGTACAACCACTTTCACCCAGTCACACACAAACACCCATACACATGCTTCTTCTCTCACACATTCTCTCTCTCACTTTTTTGCACACATAACCCCTCTCTCTTATTTCTCTTTGCTATGGCAACCAGACCTAATTTCTAAAAATTCTTTGCTTTTATTTGTGTTGCCTTGTTCAGGTACCCTAATGTCTATACATTTGTGCAAGTTAAAAAAGGGGAAATTTACCAATTGTAAAAGCGCTAAGCAACAAGAAGCTTGTGTAAATCTACAATGGGTGCCAAATGAATGTGTGATTTTTTGTTCTAGTACCATGAGGAGCTGCTTAATTGACTTTATTGATCTTTAAAATATTCACATTTTTCCTACTCCACATATTTTTTTTAAATACTGGCTATTTCCAGAGTTCTATTTGTGCTGGACTTCTGCCAAAAGATGCAGTCTTTGTGCTACATAATTGATGTACAAAAAAAAAAAAAAAAGTATTGTGCTCTCCCTCCACCCCCTACTGACTCCCTGTGTTTTTACACACAATTGCACAAAGAAATCTACAGGATTTGTTACAATCCTAAATGAGGAGCTCTGTAATTTAGTCATAATGCATTAAAACAGGGTGTATTTAATTAACGAGCCTTTTTTGATGTATGGTTTAGAGACAGTGACGCTGAGAAAGAAACAGGTGGCAGAGCTGGAAGTAGCAGAGCTGAAGTTGTTGAGGTTTTCTTTGGGAGTGACGAGGTTGGACAGGATTAGGAACGAGTTCATCAGGGGGACGGCTCATGTTAGATGTTTTGGGAAGAAAGTCAGGGAGGACAGATTTGGACATGGACAGAGGAGGGATAGTGAATATATTGGTAGGAGGATGTTAGAAATGAAGCTACCGGGCAGAAGGCAAAAAGGAAAACCAAAGAGGAGGTATGCAATAAATTAGGACATAAAGTTAGTGGGTGGGAGTGAAGAGGATGTAGAGGATGTAGATAGGGTTAGATGGAGACAGATGATTCACAGATAAATAGGGTTAGGTGGAGACAGATGATTGGCAGATGATACCTCTAAAAAGGAACAGCCTAAAGGAGAAGAAGACCTATTAACATGTGGATTGGGCTTAAGGTGAAAGACAGTACAATTTTTTTCTCTCTCTCTCTCTCTTACTTTGTCCTTGCCTTCAAATCTCATGGAGAAATTATTTAGTTTGCTAAATCTTTATTTATTTATCACACTGCATGAAGAATACTGCAAATCAAAAATCTTTTTTTTTGTTGTTTTAATCACATTTTTTATAAACACCCACATTTTTCTGCACATCACTTATCTATAAAACTACTAAACTCGCATGAAGTGTAACATTATCTGTTTTAGGGGGCAGTGGTGCCTCAAATGGTTAAGGTGCAGAGTTGTTAATCTGAAAACCAGAAACACCAGGGTTCAAGCCCCACCTCCGGCAAGTCAACCACCGTTGGGTCCCTGAGCAAGACCCTTAACCCCTCCTGCTCCAGGGGCGCTGTATCATAGCTGACCCTGCGCTCTGACCCCAACTTACTAAGATGGGATATGCGAAAAATGCATTTCATTGGCTCTGTACACGTACCTTACACAATGAATTGAATATACTTATACTTACTTATATACTTTACCTCTGCAGGACTCAGTTTGCTCTGGGGATAATAATAACAAGCAAAGCGTTAAGGAAATATGTTATTTTTTGTATTTATAATCTATTTATTAGAAACATTTTTTTCTGTTTTGAGTTTGGAATGGTTACATCAGCAAGCACTGCCTAAAAACCCGCTGTCAAATATGTCAACATCCTGAGAAACTGCCCCCAAATAGGCTAACACTCTCTCTCATTCTCTCTGTCACATACAGACACACAAACACAGCTGTCTTTCCATGCACTCAGCACTCAAGAAAATAATGATCTTTCCCTATCCCCTGTTGAGCCCAGAAAAATCTCCAGAGAAATCTCTTTTCGGGTTAGGTGCTGCTCTGGATACTTTGAAAATATCAAAATGGAGAATTTCACACGTGAAGGTGTAAAGATGAGAAACAAAACTTCACTCAAATAAATTGGTATGAGACTCTTTTTTTTTTTATAAAGTTTTAAACCTGCACAAGTCTGGACTACTGTGGCTTTACAGAAATCACTTAAAAATGGAGAAGCAGGTGAAAGAGTAGAGCGACAGCACTTCACATGTTTACTGCAGAAAAGCCTGAGAGGCTCTCGTTGTATTAAGAAGAGCATAACATGATATTCATGGTAACAGGATGTATATTTAGCCCATGCTTACCCTATTAAACCGTCAATCATGACACCCAATTCGCAGCCCAAATATCCCCAAAATACGGGGTAAAAATAACGATCTCAAGTGACAAAAGAGCAGGACAAGGGCCAAGATGACCCACATTCTCAACACAAGGTCATACGGTTGTACAGTCTGCAAATGTTGTTTGGAAAAAAAAAGCTGTTGCTATAAGATGACCTAAAAATATTTAGATCACTGCATGTCTCCGTCTGTGCAAGAAAATCTATTACAAAAACCGAGCACATTTAAGGGGGTTGGGGAGACATTCCAGCAATTCATCATATATCAAAAGCCGATGATGACAGACAGATGCAGAAATAAGACCTTTAATATCATACTGGGAATATGTACCTATGTGTGACTGACGTTTATCAAAGAGGGATCATTTTAATATTAGTGATTCGTCCTTTATGTGTGTATTTGCCTGTTGCCTCTGGCGATGAGAAGAGTTAATAAAAGATAAAAAAAAAAAAACCCTGAGATTTGAGTGTACACAGATTATTCAGACATGACATGCAGCTTGTTTCCTCACAGCTTTTTATGATTGTTGTTTATTGATTTTTTTTTCATATATTTTGAGAATATCTCCTAAGGGAACTAGATATCTCAAGCATGCTGTAAATAACACATACACACATAAATGCTGTAAACATAACTTTTTAAGCTATTGTTTTTGTTGTCACAATGTAATTATCTAGAAGCTCAGGTCTGGAGAAACAATATAAACACACTGTATTCCGAAATATAATACCACATAGCAGGAAGGTCCCGGGTTCGATTCCCAGGCAGGGGTCTTTCTGTGTGGGGTTTGCATGTTCTCCCCGTGCTTGTGTGGATTTATTCCGGGTTCTCCGGTTTCCTCCCACAGTCCAAAAAACATGTATGTTCGGTTGACTGGTGATTTTAAATTGCCCATAGGCGTGAGTGTGAGTGTGTGTGGCCCTGCGAAGGACTGGCGACCTGTCCAGGGGGTACCCCTCCTGCCTTATGCCCTTTCAGAGACAGATGGGATAGACTCCAGCAGATCCCTGTGACCCCAAATTAGGGAATAAGCGGATATAGAAGATAAATGAATGAATACTTTATACAATCATTCATGGTTGCTAATCAGCCAGGTACATACTACATATTATATCTTTATTATACACACAATACATTTATATTTACATTTATGACATTTGGCAGACGCCCTTATCCAGAGCGACTTACATTCATCTCTTTTTTTATACAACTAAGCAAGCGGGGGTTAAGGGCCTTGTTCAAGGGCCCAGCAGAGGTAACTCTTTGGAACTGGAAATTAAACCCACAATCTTTTGGTTATCAGTCCAACACCTTAACCACTGAGCCACCACCTTCCCCAACAAGAAGGAGCTTTGTCCATATAGACTTACTTACATTTACAGCAGTACATATAAATGTAATGAATACAGTGTAATTAATATGCATTACTGTGGCCAGACTAATAAAAATGATTACTGCAGACAAGAAATAAAAGGAATGTATAGGCAAAAAGTCATACAGACACTGCTCCCCTGTGGCAAAATGGTGGCATGTCGAAATCTTTGTTTTTGTACTGTGAACACTGAAAATTGTCAGCCATAACCGGCTACGCTTGTCTACACTGCTGTCACATTAGACAAAATCTATTTAAAACTGTAACCCTAGTAAATGTCTAATACTAATCAAATAATTTTAGAATCCTAATACTTCCTTCTCAGATTAGGATTAATTAACGTGATGATTTGCTTCTCAGCAAGGCTCGGCTAAAAATGGCATCACTACTCAGGATTTCCTTGCAATCACTAACAAATACAAGATCCCTATCATTAATCTTTCCTTTCACATAATAACTCAGACTCAGCATTTGTCTTCATTAAAACACATTATGTGTGACTGCACATTTCTTTTTCTCTCTATGGAGCTCATCAATCTGAGGCACGGGTTTTAACTGATCTTTATGCCATGTCTCACGATTTGTAATTAATCTCAAATAACACCAGTACAAAAATGTGCAGGCAAATAATAATTCATAAAAGAATTTTGTTTGTGAGCCTGTAGCATGTCGTTTCAAAATAACAGCAGCTTCTGTATAAGGTACCGAAAATTATGTTGACACATAAATCAATGGACAAAAATTATAGTTATTGAGTCTACTGAGCTTTTTTGACTGACAGCTAAATTTCTGCTACGGCGATGTCCTACATTTGTTTGTAATGGCGGAATTTTGTCCTGTGTAATTACCATCAAGGTTTGTCTATCCATTAATTTTCCTCTGGTCACCTTGCCACAAAACAGGCAACAAAAATCAATCTTGTAAGAATCAGAGAGGTTGGTAAAGTATGCTTCGTTCGGGGAGAAAAAAAAGCACGGAAAGAGGAAAAGAAGGCATGAAGGATACGCTTACATTAGAATTCATTAATAGGCAAATGACTGGGCTTTGGGTCAAAGAATGTAATCTGGAAGTTAAGCAAATTAGACATGAGCTATTACTAAATAGAATATATTACCAAATTATGACCTAAAGTACTTTTTACCAATTAATTCAGTGAGTGTGTGGAAACTTTTTTTGTGTGATTTATGTGCAGTATTTTACAGAGTGAGTGGAAAATATTAAATAGTAATAACCAGCAGTCTATGAATTTTAATGAATTTAATCTTTCATTCATTCATATTCATTCATTTCAGTAATCTTTTAGTCTTTTAGGGTCATGCTGGAGCTGTAGTCTATTTCAGGCAATATGTGGGCCTCTGAATGTTAAGCCAGTTGACTGAATCCAGAGAAGAAAGATACTGACCATGTTAACAATATCACAAGTTTATAATAAAACCAAAATATTTAGTCGTACTATTCTACTGTTATTCATTTTCATTTATTAAAAGATTTTAAAAAATTGCACTGTATAAAACTGCAATTTTTTTTGTGTGTGTGCACGGCGCTGGACAAGTCTGTGTATGTGGGTCCATAAACCATTGAAAAGCGCATGATCTAAGCTCTAAATGGCTTGTTCGAAATTCCTCCAGAGCTTGTTTTTTTATATTTTAGACCTTATGTGATTGGACTGTTGTGACATGTGACATGTAACCATGCCGTTTATTGTTTTCCTCTATCATGATATCATGACCTTCATCTCTAAATTCAATTTAAATATAAATATAAATGTCTGAATTATTTAAATCATCATCTTAGTTATTTAATAACTGATACCAAACATACACTGAACCTAAATTTACTGATTCGTGTTTTTTTTATTACATTCTTAAACAGTTGACGCTAACATTAATATTTTCAATATTTATGCTGGCAGTAATGATACATCACTATCAGCTATTTATAGTCCTGCATTACTAAAAGTTTAATTTTTCAGTCTGTGTTAGGGTAGGAGGTTGGGGACCAGAGATATGATGCTACAGAGCAGAGAGAAAGGAAATTACAAAGAAGTAAACTCAGGAACAATCAAATTGAACTAGCATTAGCATTAGCATTGGAATGATTTGTTTTATACACACACTAACTAGGGGAAACAAGCAACAGCTGGGCACAATGGAAGGATAATAAACCAATGACAAGACGGGGAGAATGACAAACCGAAAGCACATGACTAAAATCACAGAAGTTTCCTCACAAGAGTGCCCTCTGGTGGCCTGGTGGGATATCGCTCCCTGTAACCCTTACAGTTTGCACACTGATGCTTGGATGCAATCATTTTGTCAAACTTTTGTCATAGACCCTTTTAATGTACCATCCAAAATGTGCCTATCCTATAAATGGAGGTATTAAGTGAGCCATATCTTTGCAAAAGTCACAACGAAGCTCAGCGAATCTTTCACTGTGGGTGACTTTTGCATAGATATGGCTAACTTAATACTTTCAATAAAAGGATAGGCACATTTTGGATGGTACATTGGAAGGGTCTATGACCCTTATCCTTCCATTGGATAAATGACCTTAGATTTGGCTGTTTTGGCCTCAGGTGATTGAAAAACAGTTTTCATGTAATTAGGTTTGCTACCTAAGCCCCTTCTATATCCTCCTGCATTTACTGGATCAACAGCATGGCAGCACTGTAATGCATTTTTAACAGCTTGCCCTTATTGAAGTCATGTCTGAGCAATTAGACTATAGTACTGAGCACCTAGCATGAGTTAGTGCCCAGTCAAACATTGTGGCATGTTATTAAAAAGCTCCTGATTAGTAGACCAGTCCTTGACATTGCATTAACAGTATTTACAAAAATATGCATAGGAGTGCTAAACAAAATTGAGCGACAATGTGCCCACAACAGGAAAGAATGAACAATTTGGTTGTTTTGACTTCAGGGTATGGCTATATTCTAATTAGGATTCAAATGTTTTTTTCACAAACATTCCACATGTCATTAGCGCATTCACACTGGAGTCGACTACAGGAGTCAAAGGGTCTGAAAGACGATGCCATGGCTATTTCTTTTTGACAGGTAGGAATATGCTGTGATTTGATTTTGGTGTGTTTCGATATTAACAATGACGAATTAGCTCAACTACAGCAGCAGCGTGTAATTAAGTAATATTTTTATCTTTGGTATATTAGTACTTTCACTAATTGTACTAAGTTGTTGTAATTGTAGTAATTCTGTTACTAGTCTGCTTGATGTACACTTTTAGCGCTATCAAGCTACAGTTAGCATTTTTCAAGATGTCCTACTGCACCTTTTATATTGACAAACTTTATCACGTAGATATTGCTGATATATTTTATAATCTTTTAATGTAATTCAGACACACTGCTTAGTTCCTGTCTTGGCAAAAAACTTGAACATAAGAAACATAAGTTGTAAAAGCCCACAGTGAACGATTCGCTGAGCTTTATTGTGACTTTTGCATAGATATGGCTCACTTAATACCTCCAATAACAGGATTTTTCATCACAGCCTGTTACACTTGACTAAGATCATTCTCTTCCACTCAGTTCCCAGATGGCTTGCAAAAAAAAAGCGACATCAGGCAAAAAAAATGAATCTTTTTCTGTGAATCAAATCAAACAGGAATAATGTCACTTATTATTCACTTACAGTACTATTCCCCAAAACTCTAAAGAAATAAGATGTCAGAAGAGGCATTTTTATTTTCATTCTTTCACAAAACCCAAAACGAAAATGACTTTACACCTGAGTAGGTTTCAGATATACATGTAAATTATGCAGCACTTTTGTAGCGAGATCACTGAGACAAAATGTCTTATTTCTTAGAAAAGACAAAACATAAGAGTTTCCTCTGTTCCTCTTCATGTCTTTACTTTTGTTGTCACTTTTATTCGAGTGAACAGCATAAATATAATATACTTTCTTAACTTAGTTATCTGATATTAATCTCAAAGGCCTGAGCAGCTTTTGTGACACTGCTAAAATGCAGTATTAATGCATGTTCACTGAATCGTTATTTAATACTCATATTTCATGTAGGACATATACATCAGTGGTGTGCAGTCAGGGCCAGCATAGCCTTCTCTACTGCCTAAACACTATCAGAATCGGATCTACATTTACACCCTGAATTCTAATATTTGTTCCATTAGATTTAATTACTTTTTTCACAAGTTTGTTCTCTTTATTTCAAAGTTTTTCTCCTGCTGCACTACCTCCAGTATGTGTATGTGGATGTTTGTGTGATTTTTTTTGTCCAATCAGATTTCAGTTTCTATGTGCTGCCATGTTAATCTAATTTGCCCAAAAGCCTTCAGAATCAGTAGTGCTGCCCATGAAACTTAAATTATATTAGCAGTGGCAGATTGCTTATTGGTTAATATAATTGAAAGACTGTTTTTTCAATCAGATTTTAAAATCAGCCTTACAGGGCCCGCTAGCTGGCGTATGATGACGCCAGCATTTTTGCGTCCTTTGATTGGTTAATCAGAGTAAAACTGTTATACAGCCCACTTCCACTACAAAAACTCGTTTTTACAGTTAAATTAATTTTATTTCTACAATAGCTGACGGAGAAGGAGAAATTTACTTGGTCTCAGACATACTTAAAAATAAGTTTTCAAGGCCTTTTTTCCAAAAAAAGCCATCGTGAGGAGAGTTCGGCTAACCCTGATAATACCTAGCTTGTCTCAGCCTGGGAAACAGTGCAGAGGACCAGTTTCGCTGGGTTTCAGCCTTTAAAAATATTATTTATTTTATTTATATCTTTTATGTTTTTGTGATGTTATTAGGATAAATATTGATTCTGAACTGATCCAGATGATGTGTGTGCTACAGATGCAGTTGTAGTGTGGAGGTTTGAATAACAGGGTTTCTTGCTTTAATAAAAATGGTTTTCATCCTCAATACACAACATGTCTCTCTTTCCGTAATGCCTCGCCGTGTTATATTGCGGTTTTATATAGTATTGATGGTTTCTATAATTGCAACGTGATAGTGGTGGTATTATGAGGTGTTATCAGTCGGGTAAGTCCCCAGGTACCAAATGCACCGCCTACCACTGATATACATACCTTTTTTTTTCAATTGCTTGGTGATCATTTATTTGAAAATTGTGCCATTTTATGTCTCGATGTATTTCTAATTATTCGGGACTATTTTTGTTTACACTCTAAATCATTCCACCATAAATGTCTGCCAAATGGTGCAATCCAGGATATAAATGCACACCACATTATAATAAGCAATGATATTCAGTAACCCGGTCGATTTCAGTTGAGAGAAAAAAATTTTAGTCATGTGTTGATTGTGCAGCAAGCCGAGTTGTGCTTCTGTTCTGTGCAGAAAGCAGCACACCGCATATAAACTCTGCATTTCCATAAACATTTATAGTGTCTCACATAACTGCACCGATTTTAAAAACAATATTCTCCACCTCTCTGTTCCCTTCAGCGCAGAAACCAGTGCATTTCAATTAAACTTGCCATAAGAGGATATCGGCTCTATGCACTTTTCTCCAAATTTACATGATGGTTTTACATTCAGGAATCAACCAGATACATTTTAGGGCAATTTAAGCAATGAGGCTTTTCCTTTCTCTCTATCAAATTTAAATCTAAATTGTGCAGTGCAGCTTTCACAGTTACAGCCCCGACATGCCAGGAAAGGGTAATAGGATTCTTGCTAAACTAATACCAGATTTCTAAAAATGAGTTTATAACAGAATTATTGCATTAGTGCACCAAAGTGTTTAAAAATTACAACATCTGCTTTATGCAACAACAAAAAAAAACTACACTGAGGAGAACACATTAAATAAACCAATCAATAAAAATGACAACGAACAAACCATCGCTGTCACTCGGGGCTGTGTCTGCTAAATTAATGCAAAACAAGACAGCGATAAAAACTTAAAATGATTACACAACATCCACACAGTTCACACAATCCCGTTCCCCTGATGTTCGAAAGAATCAAAACTAGTCCTCATCTTAATTCAAGGTCCACAAAGGTATTAATGTTAGCAACAAACATACTCACTGTTCATGAGTTTTTAAGGAAGTGTTTCCTCCACTCTCTTAGGAGGCCTTTTGGCTTTCCTGCAACATGCCTGAATTTCAAACTGCGACCCTAAGAGAGAGAGGAAAAGAGAGAGAGAGAGAGAGAGAAAGAGCGTGCAGTTGATTTGGGGCTATTGTAGTTTCTCCATTTCTTGATTGAATTTCCATTGTTGGGGAAACTGAATCGCTGTCCCACAGGACACTGGGCATGAACTGTGGAGACATGGTCCGGGATAAAATAGGAAAGGTAGATAACGTAACGATTACAGAATCTTCCAAATACATCACATCAATGCTATCAATTCATTGCAAGCTAGAAAAACAAAGAAAACCATCTTCTTAAAGAATTTTAATCCATCTTCCTTTTATGTGGTCCTCAATGAGGGCCATAAGATAGTCTTGTTCACCTGACATCTATGCATAATTCAACATCACCTGCGTAATGTGAGGATCGCCTGATTGTCTCGTATTTCTGTGTTCTATTCAGGAAAAGCTGCAGCTTTTACAGCCAACTGACTACCAAAGGACCACATGAAGTGAATCTTTTCATGGCCAGGCAGTGAAGGTAAAAGTGAGAAGACCTTGGATTTGAACCCGCGTACAGTATGGCTTTGTTATCGGCGGACATGTTAGATGTAATTCATTTAACAAGACAGGTTTTTCAAAATGCAAACGGGGTCAGTGGTGTTGCTTCAAGACTGAGGCTGACATAATCATTACCATTATTTAATGCAGCATTCAACAAGCTACACCTGACAGAGCAAGGACACACAAGGTCACTTGTCTAACCTTATTCTTCTTTCACACCTAATTAACAAGAAATAAGGCACACCGAGTGACTTAACAAACGCTGATAAAATAGGAATAATAAAGCACATCATTGCCAAGGGATGAAAATATTTCTTCATTTATTCAGCTGTGAAATTCAAGAAATATCTCTATCACAAATACGTCCCCATCCCATCCCATCCCAGACACAAATCCGTCTCACTAAATAAAAATGCATGCCATTTCACACATTAATACAATTTTACTGCACCCTTTTGGCTCTAAAAAGCAAGCACCGATCGTGCGAGACAGCAATTTCATATAATGATTTAAAGTTTTAATGAGCTCCAGGCTCGAGCGATAACACACATTTCCTTTTCCATGTCATGCTCCGTGTGCAAATAAGGCATCTGAAAACCAGTTACAGTTTCAAACAGGTATGAGGAGTCAGGAAAGCTGCAAGGCTCAACCTGGAGAGCTGCCATTTCAGACGGTACGGAGTTCACACTGCTCATTTCGACTGAATGAGATACAGCTGTGCGGGATTATTGCAGACAGTTTAATGAGGGTGAGGTTACTGTCTGTAAAACGAAAAAATGGTTTATTTACTAAACACAGAACAAGATAACAGGGTAACAGGGCAGCACCGTAGGGAGAGATGCCACCTCACGGCTCAAAAACACTCTGTGTGTGGTTTTTCTGTGCATCTTCCCACGTCATGTGGGGGTTTTTTCTGGGTTTCCAATTCTTTATTCACCTGTCTATAATATAAATTGTCTTTTATATATAAACAAGCATGTGACTCTGTTCATGTGTCATGCAATGCAATGAACTGGCAACCCATTCACCTTTTTATTACTATCCATCTTGTTAAATCCACTGCAACCCTGTGTAGAATAAAGCAGTTCATGAAGCTCAGATGAACGAAAAAATATTCTTTTTTTATATAAATATATTCATGTATTACTGCATTTATTTTGCTAAATCTCCTCCACTTAATCTCACACCCGATATTAATTTATATCTAATACTGTTTTTCCCAGAATTAAGCATCATGTAAAATGTATTTTATTCTCATTATTTTTAATAAGGATTATTTCTAAAAGCTCTTGAAAAACTTACAGTTTTTAGCTTCCTATTAAAAAAAGAACACTTTCTGATAAAAAAAAATCCTCAAAGACAGAAGCTTTAATGATTCCCTTAGAGGGACAACTGAAGAATCATTAAAGACCCTTAATCTCCACTCGTCTTAAACAGACAGTGGGGATTATTCTCTTTTTTAAACCACACTACATACACATACACTGTCATTTTACTTAGAATTATACTGACAACTAAATAGAGCCTGCGGTGATTAAACTGAACTTTCTAAACAACTATCACAAGCTTTTATTAAAGCCTGCTGCAAACGCTTGTAGAAACGAGTTTCCACACATTGTTGCCAGGCGTTATCATGATCAAGGAAATGCTGACAGTCACACTGAAGTGATGGAGTAGATAAAGGTTGCCAGATAAATTTCAATGTAAAATATTTGGAAAATGACACGCCCTCCTGTAGTCATTGAGAGGATGTAGATTTATTGTTTACTGCTTAAAATGCTAATGTGAATATAAAGAGACCACATCATGAAAAAAACAAGCTCTCCGAATTAGCACTTTGCTATGATGTAGCCTTCTACTAACCCTAATGAAACTGGTGTAGAGATACACACATTTTTATATGAACGGCTTAATAAATGTACTTTTATTAAAGTATAGAAATATTGTGATATAATTATTACATCATTTCAATTGGATGCGGTTTAAGATTTTACTGACACCTGAATTAATCACTAGTGTCAGAATAATACAAGACAATGAGTTACAAAATTGATAAAAAAAACAAAAATAATGCATGACGGTTTGTTTGGAGGCAATTCTACAAAGATTTATATTTATAATAACAATAATATTGGGGAAAAAGTGATGTTAAAATCAAAACACTGATTTTCGTCATATTTTGCACCGAAACAGTGCTGTTACTGACACCCAGTGTTCAGTATCAGATATTCACCTCAAAAGCATTTCATTCATTCATAAATTATTACAAATCAAGTGTGAAATTAAGTGGAAGTGAAAAAAAAACCACAGGTAGGGTTCACTGGCAAAGTTTAGCACGTTAATCCATTGATTACTCAATAGATTAGAAAAGGGCTCTCTCACCTTACTGTTAACATCAGACTAGAACTCCCAGCAAACCTGGCCATCATTAGACACACTATTTAATCACCATGGCCAGTGTGACCTCTTGCACACACACATTAAAGTAATATGTTTAGTACAAATTAGATTACATTCGAAAAAAAAAAAGAAAGAAGCTTTTTAATATTTTACAATATTCACTGTACTATGAAATATAAAGACTGTCTATAAAGAAATTACTAGGAAAAGCAAATGCTCAGTTCATTATTAGTCTAATAATAATAATAATGTAATAATAACACCAATACTACTAATGATAATAAGAATAATAATCTAATAATAATAATAATTAATAATAATAATAATAATAATAATAATAATATTGTGGTGGCTTACTGGTTAAGGTGTTGGACTGATACCAGAAAGACTGGGGTT
Organism: Bagarius yarrelli; assembly: GCA_005784505.1. NCBI lineage: Eukaryota > Metazoa > Chordata > Actinopteri > Siluriformes > Sisoridae > Bagarius > Bagarius yarrelli. Next base: position 698,103 of record VCAZ01000048.1, read on the forward strand.
TGATTCCCAGCACCACCAAGCCACCACTTTGGCCCCCTGAGCAAGGTTCTCCCATTTGCTCAGTTGTATAAAAAAGGTTAAATGTAAGTCGCTCTGGATAAGGACGTCTGCCAAATTCTGCAAATATGATGATTAATATTATTAATATTGTTGTTATTATTATTATTAGTGTCCAGTTTTAGCTGCAGTGGTCACACTTATTTTACTTACTTACAATAAGAAATAAATTTAAACAAAAAAAGATGTTTTGCTACATCTTTAGAATCAATCTTTCCAGATTGGAAAGACTACAGAAGACTTCAAAAGAATTTCTAGACATTTCACCCAAAAATAAAATAAATACTGCTTATTAACCCAACATACTGTAAAAAGATAAACACGTGGCTCCTAACAACGATTTGCGTCATTTAAAGCCTTTGCCGGCAGAGGGCAGCATTGAATAGTTTAAGGCTGAATTTAGGCGCTATATTAAAAAAAATGTAAGAAATACTTGTTTAATGGACAAAGATTATTTTAGAATTTGGGTGTTTTTAAAATACGTTAATATACAGAATGTGATATGTAATTAGCACACTTTAAATAAATACATTTAATTCTAGCCCAGTGTGCTCTCTAGTTGGAAATAAATAAAATATATATACAGGGAGATTTTTATTGGTTAATCCATACACACGTTTAGCCAAAGAGTAAAACGTTTTTGCTCCTATAATGATAAAGCATAGGTTAGAAGTTAGCTGGCAGTATTTGTGAGAATCGGATGATCTCTCAGCAGACATCTCACACTCCCTCTCTACAGACTACAGGCTGATCTGCACCAGGCCAAGGTTAAGGGCTTGAAATGAACAACAGTGTCCAACAGAGGGCACACTACAGAAAGCACCTCTCCTGCTGTGCAATAACATACTCTATGAGCATCCCGCAGTGGTATCTTATTGGTTCTAAGGTTTGAACTCATAACCTTCTGTGAAATCAACTTATCTAGGTTTTCTAGATAAAATGTTTATACTGTTTATACTGTTAACATAACAATATATATACATTTATGCTCATTATTATATCCCTGCACACCCAGTTCTGTATTTTTTTTTTTATTATGCAGTGTTTTCTTATATGTTTTTATGTAAAAGTTTCAGTGCTTATAATTAAGGAAAATGCTAGACCCAATCACTGTCTTAATTTTATGTTGTATAAGGTGAAGTGGTAGTGAATTGGTTAAGGTGTTGGACTGCTTATTGGGGGATTTGATTTCCAGTGTTGGCTCCTGAGCAAGGCTCCAATTTTCTTAGTTGTAGAAATGAGATAAATCTAAGCCGCTTTGGATAAGGGTGTCTGCCAAATGCTGTAAATGTAAATGTATATAGTTCTTGCAGGGTGACATCTTTGTGAGTGGTTAACATGTTTTTCACTTTAGAATAATAATCCAGATGTGGATTGACAGGTAACTCTTGATTACCTTGTAGGGGTTTGACATGGATTTCAAAGGTAATTTGGAAAAGTTATTAAACATATTTTAGATCTGACACATACTGTACAGTCATAAATTTCTGTGAGACAGCAGTGATATTCTATCAGACATTGCAATCCGGAGGATGTGGTTTTGTTCTTAACGCAATATAAAATTCAGTTAATGGCTTTATTAAGGATGCAAATTGTTTTTGACATGAGATCATTATTGCTTGATGTTTATTTATGTTTGAGTTCCCATTAATTAAACTGAATAGAGCTCATAATAGTTAACTAATCCAATCGTGAGCTTGACAGCATCACTTTCTAATTATTTACATTTTAAAACAAATTCTTCTTCTTCTTCTTCTTTCTTCTTCTCGTTATATGTATAATTCAATTCAATTTTATTTTATTTGTATGGCGCTTTTTACAGTGGTCATTGTCACAAAGCAGCTTTACACAATCGAAGAAATTATAAGATGAAAATGAAACAGAAATCCGTTTGTCCCTGATGAGCAAGCCAGGGGCGCTGGTGGCAAGGAAAATTTCCCTGAGATGGAAGAAACCTTGAGAGGAACCAGACTCAACAGAGAACCCATCCTCAACAGAGAACCCATCCTCATTTGGGTAAAAAACAATTATGTGGTTACACTGTGTGTGTGAGCAACTTAAATCATTAGTCCTTTAAGAACAGCTGGAATGTCTTTTAAGGCGGTGTGGGACGTCCTTGGTCACCCTGGTGATGTATTATCAGCTGGAGCATGATTCTCGAACATTTATAGAAAGGCTATTCTATAGCTTTAAGCTATAAATATACTCATTCATGCATTGTTAAGAGTCACTATTTTAATCTGTACCTGTTTTTTTGGGGGGGGGTTACTTTTGTGATAATTAATTATTTTGTTATTCCTAATTGGTCATAGTTTGGTCAATAATTTTTATATTAAGTAATTATCTAATAACTAAAAGGGAACCACCATTGTTCTAAATTATCTATTACTTACTGCTTAGTTAATCTTGTTTCTATTTTAGTTAACAGTATTGAGTTAACTGTTAATGTAGTAGTACCTATTACTTCCTGCATAATTACTTGTTAATAATGGACTATTATTCTAAAATATATATTCAACTTCATTGTCATTGTGTAAGGTACGTGTACAGAGCCAATGAAATGCATCTTTTGCATATCCCATCTTAGTAAGTTGGGATCAGGGCGCAGGGTCAGCTATGATACAGCGCCCCTGGAGCAGGAAGAGTTAAGGGTCTTGCTCAAGGACCCAACAGTGGTTGGCTTGCCGGTGGTGGGGCTTGAACCCAGGTGTTTCTGGTCTTCAGATCAGCAACTCAATGCCTTAACCATTTGAGCCACCACTGCTAAAGTGTTTCCCTGAAGTTTTTCTTCATACCAAAATCTTGGTACCAGCTGAATTGAATGTGCAGTACAGTGCCCTATGATGCAGGTGTATTTCTACAGTGGATTGATGCCTATAGGCTCCAGATTTATCCATATAGGGGATTCCTGATCCCTGATCCCCTGTAGGCTCCAGATTCATTGCAACGCTAACCAGCAGAACCTATGAATAATAATGAATACAAAATAAATGCATGAAATAAAAATATTTCATTTTTCATATTACATATGTTGCTGCAGAACAATCTAAGCTGTAACAAGTAAAATTACAGCGGTGGGCCTTTCGGGGCCGAACAAGGCTTACTCTGTTAAACTAAACACCATCAGAATTAATTACCTTATGTTTAGATATATGTTTTCTGTGAATATGTAATAAATTGCTTCAAATAGTCTTTTTCTTTTCATGCCGTTTCTCTTGGCTGCACCGCTTCTAGTAGTGAGTGTTTATTTTAGAGATATTATCCGTATTGCAGAATGAGCATGTGTTGGCATGGTTAAAGAAATCTGTCTTTAAAAATCATCAGTGAGGGAACCTGTAGCTTTAAATAAATTTCAAAGAAACATTTGCTTTAACCAAGTGACTACAATACTGCCGGCCAGAGAGTTTTATAGTCAGAGTTACCAAGATTTGATAGCTGTTTGAGGAAATTGATTTACTTGCAGATATACTGACAAAGCCATTTTTCATGTCAAGCTTTTTAAGACACGCTTAAATTATGAGCAATATATGTCCCTGCTGAGAAAAGGGTCGTCTACCACTTTTAACTTAGAAATTATGTGAGTGGGATGATTTGACTTTTAGCATTAGCATTCATTAGGGGTGAAAATCCTTAGGTACTTTACGATCTGGTCCGATTCGATTCTGATTCTGGGAGTCACGCACCGATTCCAGAATCGATTCTTAATCTACCCTTTTTTTTCTAATTCTTCAGCTGTGTAAATTCATGTTTACATCTTTACATTTTAACCAGAATTAGAGTTTCTCTGCTTTTTGTTTGCTGGAATTTCTGTATGACAACATCATCCATCTTCTATTATTAACAAAGTTGTGATCAGGATGAAGAAGCTCTGAATGAAGCATCGAAACCTCAGATTATTATAACAATTATGAAGAACACTTAAATAATGCATTGTACCCAGTGTTATCCACAACGGAGAACGGGCACAAATCCTTGGCAATAAAACCGCCACTGACCGAGTAATTCACTTCGTCTTTTTTTTGTTGCCACACAGTCAATTTTAAATTTGATGTTGATTGGATGTCCATTTTTGCTCAAATTAAGCAAATTCGGCAGCATACGTATGTGCATCAGTCAGTGCGTATGTAACAGACTAAACTGTTTATTGTTAAGTTTAGACTTGGTAATTTTGCATCAGAACTCATTCCGTGTGTGTGGGTCAATGCATTTGCTGTAGTTTGGTGAGAGTGCATGTGTACTACAGCTGTGTGAGACAGAAGAAAAAGTTGTATCTAATAAACCAGTTCAGTACATTTTGGACTGCTTTACAATCTTTCTTTTATTAAATTCAAGTGTTTTATGCAAACCTGCGATGAACGCTCGGTTACACTTTTTTCAATTTAAATTTTTCTGCTTCTTGCACGCGCAGGGCCGCACCGTCGCGACCTTATTTGAATTTAGAATCGATTCTGGATTTTTGAGAATCGATTCAGGAATCGTTAGAGAAAAAATCGTGACGCATCGATGAATCGATTTTTTTTTTTGCCACCCATAGAATTCATGGAATAGAAAATGTCTTATTGTTTAAACTGAAATGCACTGATAACTATTCTTGAGGAAAGATAGGAGGATGGATTTTGTGTGAAAATAATCACTAGTGACTATAAAAAATTTTTTTTTTAACAGTCTTTTTGTTTTCGTAATGACATTTATTCTGGCTGTATCTGATGTTGTTACACTGTCTAATATTTATAGCTTGTATAACTGTGGCGTCATAATGACGGTATAAAGCGGTTGATTCATTCAGGTAGGATACCACTGAATGCCTGTGAAAATCAATCCCATAATACAAAATTTTCCTTCAGCTGAGTTGCCAGTTTTAAACCCTTTGCAATGTAACTGTCCCAATCTGGCAACATCTGTTAGCGGTTCCAAACCGGCACCCCCGTCCGTGCAGGGATTGGCTGAGCGTGTTCACGTGACCGGTTGAGCTGTCAGCGCTGCCCTGCCTGCACCATTGTTTGCCCGTCGGTCAGAACAGCGCTTCTGCTCCTCACTGCGACTGTGAGCAGCCGCTGAAAGCCGGCTGAGCAAAAGCTTCACCGCTTTAAAACAATGACTTTGCCTTTATGATATGCGATTTTAAGCAGTACTTCATTTTAGTGCGTGCAAACGAGGCTGCTACGTCATCCATTGCTGCTGACAGGTTTCTTAAAGATCTCCCAAAAATGAATGGTAAGTGCACCCGTTATTTTCCATTGTCAGCATCCTGGGATAAATTATGTTTGTCACTTGTTAGCATTAAGCAAATTAGTCCAGAAGACTGTTTGTTTGAGATGTAAAATTGTGTTAAAGGAGTGTTCTGTATCCCTGCAGCAGGCTATTATGTATAACTGATGTGATGAACTCTCAAACCCATTGCAGTAAGCCATTAGAAATAGATTTAATAGCCTATAGAGGATACTAATTAAATCATAAGAGTACAGTCATCTTATAGTCAGATAATTATAGTTAAGCACCTTAATTAACAATTTACATATATTTCTAAGTCATACATTCTATATTCATATACTCTTATATACACTGATGATATTTATTATAGTAGTAAATTATACTCTTGTGTGTGTGTGTGTGTGTGTGTGTGTGTGTTTATGTGATTATAAAAATGAAGGAAAATAAGACAGTAGATGAGATAGTACATAGTGAACGAATCTCATTGTGAGAACAGGCAGCTGTTTCAGGCAGAGCTCTGCCTCTTTGCCCAATCCCCCCATGGGAAATGCTTTCTCCTGTAATGAGGGAGCGTTTGCAAGGCCCATGCAGGGGCTCCGTCTAACACTGCTTCTACAGAACATACCAACCTTTAATCATACAAATGTTCTGCTAAGATAATAAAAACTGGACTGGATTATGGTAAAGACATGACCGTATGAACAGTACCTGGTAAACTATAGCCAAATAAAGCCAGAGTAAAATAATATAGATAGAAGGTTATATTAAAAACAGGATGAAAAATATATTACTTATTAGTTAGTAGAATAATAATAATGATAATAATAATTATGACATAACTGCTGCTGTTAAACATTATTCATTGTCTTCCTTTGTATATTAGAGAAGAGTTATTTGGCAGACGCCCTTAGAACGACTTACATTTATCTCTTTTATATAACTGAGCAATTAGGGTTTAAGGGCCTTTCTCAGGGGCCCACAGTGGTGGCTTGGTGGTGCTAGGAATCAAACCCCGGTCTTTCTGGTATTAATCCAACACCTTAACCATTAAGACACTGCTTCCCTAAACAAATAGCACAGTGTTTGATGTTGCATTGGATGCACCTGCATTTTTTTACCTGCCTTTCACTTTCACGCTTTATATTTAATAAAAAATGTTCTGCTTTTTCAACAGAATATTGAATTTACACTTATTCTTCTTTAAAGGTAAGAACGTGTCTTATTATATTTGATGTAATTTTGTATTATGAAACAATTTTCTCCTTATTTGGCGCTGATTTATGCCTCGAGTTTCTGATTAACTTATGTTAAACTGTTATGTCTGTAATTAATGCCCCCCGGGATTTCTCCATAGTGTTCAGTCTTTAAAAGACATTTGCATTTTAGTATCTGTTGTTTCATAAATAGTTTCTTTTTGACTCTTTTTCATCACTCCACTCCGAGTGGATTCTCATCTGACAACACAGATAATTGGCCAGCATCTGAAACCGATGTCTCTTCTAGCTGACTGTTCTTTTACTATTTGTTCAGCTCGAGACTGTGTTTGTCATTAACAGGAAAGCTGATCTGATGGGTATTAGTGCGTTCTCTTCAGGGGATTGATTTAGATCCTTAGTGGCTTTTCTAGATGGTGGATTGCCATTAATTGGTTTAAAGGGCAGTCTATGGTACGATACAAGCCTCTGTCATTAAGCTAATTGGTCTTGCTTTACTTATAGGTATGTGATAAAGTAACAGCAGGTATGATTTCTAGGCCAACCTTTGCTTTATTGTTTAATTTAATTAATACATTTTATATTGTGTTTGTTTTTTTCTCCCACCAGTGTAGGTACCACAGAAATAATTTTAATAGTTCTGTGTAGACAGGGATATAAGATTCTGGTTATTGTTTTTCTTACATAGGTGTTCAAAAACTTTAAATGAACTTAATGATGTTAAAAAAAAAAAACTTCATGTTTTTTTTAATGCTATTATTTATTCCCTTTATAAATACACACACACACACATGGTACTTAATTTTTTTAATTAATGCCATCAAAGTGATTAATAATGATATCAATGGCAACTGTTAACTGTTTATTAAAATAGTCTAGTTTCTAACATGCAAAACATGTATCACGTATCAGTTATGCGGGTACTCTTGTAGTCTTTCCAAGAGTATATATATATATATATATAGTATAGTATAGTAGTTATTTTATAGAGATATTTTTTATAGTACCTAATGTTTTAACATGCTTTGTGGTCAAAGAATCAGTAATATATAACAGACACCAAAAATCCTGCTTATTGCAGCTATAATTAAATCAAATCCAGTGTAAACAGTTTAACATGGTGCCAGTTGTCTGTAGGAGCAAAGTGAAGCAAAAGGAAGACAGTGGCTCTAAATGTGGCACTGTGCCTCATTATCTGCTTCCATTGTTACTCCTCCACCAATCCCTTTTTCCCTTCAGCAAGGAATCAGCTGAGTGCGGCAATGCTTCCCAGCATGCACACACGTATCCACACTCATACACCAATGCTCACACTGTGCAAGAAAAAGGCAGGGATACTAATGCAGAAATGCACACATACTGTATTTCTCTGCAGAGACACATACGCATGAATGGACTTATTTCCACATGTCAATTTTCTGCTATTTCTGTCTATATTTTTTTTTGCCCAATTTATTATCATTCCTAATGGGAATATGTTGTAATTACCAACCCTTTGTTATATATGTTTAAGAACATTTCAATGACACTGAAATTGTAATCAGTGTTAATTTTGAATATTTACAATTTTGTGCCAGTTAAAATAATCATCTAAATGTTGTACCATCTAGAGCAAAAACCAATGTAGTCCATTGCTATATAGTAAGAAAAGACGGTGGTATTCCCTTTTTACACACACACACACATGCACACACACGCACACCACACACGACACACATATATATATATATATATATATATATATATATATATATATCTATATATATATATATATATATATATATGCGGAGATCACAATTTATCATCTTTTTATGCCAGAAAGGTCTTAAATTATTGGTCCTTGCATACAACTGATATTAAATATATAATAATAAATAAATATTTTTATATATTATATATTAAATAAACATTTACTATATGTTATATATTAAATAAACAATAAATATTGTTTCTTTAGTGTTAGACAAGATGTGCTGTAAAGGGTCATTATTGATTTGTTCAAGAAAGTCAGAGAAAAGATCAGTGGCTGCTTCTTTAACAGCTTGCATTGGAAAATGCCCTGTGCCGTGCCATGCATACATGGCTTCAGGAAAGGCATTTGCCAAAAACAAAGGATGCAATAATCTGTTTTGACTTTAAAAAAACTAAAGACCCTAAAGGTTTAAAAAATATTATTATTTATTGCATCATTTCAAAAAATGATGCAATTCATTTTTGCAGATTTGTGATTCAGCATTTAATTTCGGCGACACGTCTTCCTTTGTGTAAGTCATTCATTCATATGAAGACTAAAACCTGCTTACATCTGCATATAGTACAGTGAATAATCTGACTCTTTCTTAAAATGATACTGCAGTCAAATCTAATCTTGATGAAGAAACACAGGCATTCATCTATCCCATTTGGCATGGAACAAAAAGACTCTTAGAGCTCAATTAGAGACTATGGAGGGGTTCGATATGCCCTGTTGGCTTCCTTTCACTGTCTCTGTGTCGGCTCCATATCTCAGGGATTTTCAACATCTTGCCAGTGGAAGTGGTTGCCATGACGCTTGTTCGGCATGTTTATATGTGCAGCAAGGAGAGCGCGTATTATTCAAAGATTCCTGTCTCTAAGACTCGTATTATCTCATTGGGATTTACACAGTATTATTTTTAAGGCACCTTAGCATTTAAAACTGTGTGTTTAGTTGAGTTATTTAAGCTGTGCATTAAATACAGGCTGGGTGTTGCATTAAATTTTATTTGCAGTGTTTTATACAGTAAAGTATCAGACATTTTTTAAATAATTACAGTCGTTTTTAGAAGATTACTTTATTTTGGAGAAATTCCAGTCTGTATTCTGGTCACGACATAGCACTGAGTCTGCACAACAATATTGCTTAGTCTGTTGATGCTAAGTGCCCTGTTATTTTATTGGCAGTCTTTGATACAGTAAACCATAAAGTTCTCCTTTCTTGCCTAAAACACTTTGTTGGTATTTCGGGGGACTGCTCTTCAGTCGTTCGTGTCATATCTGACCAATAGTACCTTTTCAGTAGTGATCAGGGATTACTATGTTACTACTTCTCTCTCTCTCATGGTGTGCCACAAGGCTCCATTTTCAGACCCATGTTATTTTTCAATTCAGGTCAATTAGCCACGCATAAAAAAGCTTTCAATGGTATGCAGATGATCTGCAAATTTTATCTGCCTTTCAGGCCAGAAAATACTGATGTAGCTGGGCTGCTTACAGATTGCATCAATGATATAACACTATGGGTAGAGTAATTTTTTTTTTTACTTAAATGAAGAAAAGACTGATAATAGTTTATTTGGAGAGTCTGTAACCCCTGACTTTGATACCATGACTTAAACCAAATGTTACAAATCTTGGTGGGACTTTTGATAGTAGTCTAAAATTTAATAAGTGATTGTTTAAAGCTAGTTAATAAACAAAGTATAGTTAAAGCTAGTTAATTTCAGCTTCGTCTCTCTGACATTGAGAGAGCTATTCATGGTTTTTATCAGTTTAAGACTGGATTATTGTAGTGCACTTTATGTTGGTGTCTCACAGTCATCCCACAGACGCCTTCAGCTGGTGCAGAATGCAAACGTGAGCACATCAACCCAATTCTCTATTCGCTCCACTGGCTTCCAGTTTCATTTAATTTGAAAGTTTTATTGTTTGTTTGTTAAAAGCTTTCATAGTCCTTGCCCTGTTTTATGTAACGGAGATGCTAGCTTTTCTTCAGCCAAACAGGCTTCTGAGGTCAACAAATCAACTTTTGCTGAATGTATCAACGTAAATGTATAAATATTAGAGTGACCGGAATTTTCCGTGGCTGCGCCTAGACTTTGAAATAAGCTCAGTGCCCCCCCACTCTATTTTTATTGGAAATCACTTTGGTTCATGTTGTGTGAACCAGATTGATTGATTGATTGATTGATTGGATTGGTTAAATAATTGTTTGATTGATTGGTTGGTTTTTTGGTTTTTGAAATAAGAAATCCTTTCGTTAATTTACACTGTAATGAGCACTGCAGTAAGTTATTTACTACTGAACCAATGTTTCCATAAACAGGAAACGTCTCAATGCCTCATCACCTCTCGCCCTGTCTGCAGTTAATTACACTACTCTAAATCAACAAATTGAAATTCAATGGCACTTTGCAGAAGACCATCATCATTAAAGGTGTGAGAATATGTCTTCAGAAAGCAGACTAGTATAACATCGTGGAAGCTGTCATAACACAGTCAGGCTTTAGTTATGATACATGAATGAGGTGTTATTTATTTATTTTTTTGTCTGAAAAGATTACGTCGTAAATTAATGACGGCATTACCGCCTGACACGTACTGTAACACTCGGATTACATTTTGGAATCTAACGTTATACATGTTAATAGTTGTCTTCCATACAAATTACCTTTCCATTCAATGTGCACCATTTACCATTTTATTCATGCATATTATCGGCGAAACACATCTTAGCGTTCATTTCTTTCTTTACATAAATGAATAAATGTGACGTTAATGTATTTTAATAATCATAGAAGTTAAAAAGTATGTCATGCATGTAAATACTATGCAGTAGATTTATCAACTACTCCACATATTTAGTTATGTTGACTAAAAGCTTGTTGTAAAAGTATACATAATGCTCAAATGCTATATAGCGGTGATATCATTAAACAGTACCATTTCTGGAGGCGGTATTATTCCATTGACAAAGGGAACAAAAAGAGAACCAGGAAAAGGAGAGACCATTCAGCATTGCCTTTCAGTAGCAGGCTAAACATGTACATGAGCATATCGCGAGCGAACAAAAGGCAACAGGATTTAGGGTTGGGGTATTTTGATCAAGCCACATTTGCAAGCAAGCGTGTTATTTGGATGGTAATTTTTTCAAATAAAAGATTTTATACAAAGTCAATACACAAATGGGGACAATTTTCTAAATAATATTATGTACTGTCCTTTTCAGATTATTCAGAGCTTGCTCTCTCTCCCTCACTATCTCTTCTCTCTCATATTGCTATGGCAACCAATTTTAATGTGGTTAAAATAACCGCATGGGGAGACAGTTGCCGTATGTTTATAATTTCAGACCACATCATGATAGACAACTTGGAGGATTGTGGTTGTTTAGTCAATCCTGAATTACTATCTAACTAATTACTACAGGCTACCTTAAAGCTATTGATGCGTCGCTAATATTAATCTGACAGATTATATGATGATTTTTATAATTGGATGTTCTGATTGGTTTATTATTAACAATAACATTATTATATGAATTTTACTTGCATATTAGTTTGGATGTTTTTCTAAGGGACGTTTTGCGTGTGTGAGTAAGTGTGTGTAGTGCCAGGAATTGTGTGGGTCTGCCTGTGTGTGGCTGCAGCTCTTAAGTGTTTTGGACTGAGGTTAACTTAAGGTTAACTCAGCCATTCAGGGAACACTGGTATATGGATTTCTATTTTGAATACTGACGTTTCTTTAACAGGTAAATGCTGCAGATGCTAATATGCTGTTCAGGAATATACTGTGAGAATAAAGCAGCGAAGACTAAACAGAAGTAAGTGCTGCAAACAGAGCTTGCGTATGAGCTGGCCCGTATGGAAAAAAATATGGTATCTGAAGATAGATTAGAAACGGCATTCTGTGCACAGCTGTAAATGTGTCCTCTCAGCTGGAAAGCGGGCTAATTAATTCACCATCGTAGCAATTGTAAATATATGTCAGATCCTACTGTTGTGCCAGCAAACAATTCAGCAGTAATCTGATTCTGTCGTCATACATCTTGACATGAGGCGTCTGTGTACAAACAACATACAGTACCGGTTGGTGTTAAAGCGGAGAAGTGAGTGATAGACATATACAATAGCATCACTATTAAGAATTAGGTGTAAAATAAAAGGGGAAAATAAAAGAAGGGCTATTAATCCTAAAAATTCTCCCCCCTGAAAGCATCTACTTGTACAATAGAATTTGTCTGTCCTACAGTGATTTTTTTTTGGTATGAATGTCAGTTTAGTCATCTTTAACTGACACACACTCAGTGTCCCAGCCTACACATGCACTCATCTAATTTTAGACTGCACACAAACTCCTAGCTGTCAGGTAGCTGCCAGTCAGAAACGGGTACCACACCTGGCACTGCTTCAGTCATGAACAATCATCAAATTATAACCACATCAATAAACTCACTTGACTGCGGCAGTTGATTCAGATGTAGTGTTTAGGTTTTTTAAGATAATTTTCATAAACATTTTTAACATTTAGCAGACACCTTGATCCAGACCGACTTACATTTATTTAATTTATACAATTTGGGCCTTGTTTAGGAGCCCAACAGTGGTAACTTGTTGGAAAACCCACAATCTTCTGGTTAGCCGGCCAACACCTTAAGCACTTCCAACATTACTTTTAGGATCAGACAGATGTTTTATTTTGTCTGAAACAGGTCCTCACAAAAGTAAAGTATGTGGGATTTTTTTTTACATAGATCTTTAAATCCAGTTTTACATTACAATTACCTAACAATTAATTATTCACTATTTTTTTCCTCACAATTAACAAACAAGATTTGCTACATAGATCTTCTCTGGCAAAGCCTTCTGTGGTTTAAATATGAAAATGTTTTCGGATGGCACTGAGAACGTGAATTAATAATAATAATTTTGTCTGTGTAGACCCAGACAGCTCCAGCCTCCCAGTGCTTGGATTAAAGATGAAAGCATTGTTCACTGTGTAAGGTGTTGTGCGTCTCTGTCTGCTCAGAGCTTCAGCTTCTCTTAAGGTTTTCCTTTTGACTTGGGAAAGATGCAGACATAAATATAAAATATTTGTATAAATTTTTCAGTGTCTTATGATTGGCATGAGGGTGAAAGTATCTGATTATGCCACAGATGTACGTGAGTGGAATTACATTTGGAGTGGAATTAATACAGTTGGGATTTACAACTTCGGAAAAAATCCACACGGTAGCACGAATGCAAGGATGGTTTGGGGGGGTTTTTGCAGTCTAGTTTGTGTCTGTTACCCATAGCCTTGTTAGTGCTTGTCAGTACACACAAAGAAACATTTCTACACGTTAGAATCATCAAATACATTATATGCACCGTGATCTTAAAGCCATCTGTAAAAGTTTACTTGATGTTACAGCTAATATTTCGCGTGCCTAGAACGTTCCAGCAGCTTCGAATCGATATCACATAATGCTTACTCCGAGGAGCTCAAACAGATTTTCATTTATCAAATAGCAATTTTCTTAATGCTTTCCCTCAGTCCAGTCATTAGCATACTAGGACCTGATAACATTCAATGTTTGTGTTTCACTAGCGGTGCATATTTTAATGTCCCTCTTAATTTATGCTCTAACACAAGCCATGATGAGAGAAGCAGCCTGGCATTTATTTCTATTAAGAGATCAGGGCTCTGTGTAACGTAAGGGAATACGTTCTGCTTTAATAAACACAACTCTGAGATGACCGAGTTCACGTTCTGTGTGTCACTGTTAAGTTGAACCCGTGCCCATGCACTAGGCTGGTGGAGAAATAGAGTTTTTCCCCCTGTCTATTGTTCTGGGTGGAGGATGAGAAGATCAATGCTGGGCATTAGCTGCAGCAGTCTGCTCCGTGTGCAGGATACTGAACAGCATCCAGCTCCGTCTCTCTCCTTTCATGTATGTGTGTGTGTGTGTGTGTGTGTGTGTGTGTATGTCTGTGTTGATGACTAATGCCTTGCCTTGGGCAACAGCAAGTTAACAAATGTTCATAGCTGAAATGAAGCGTCATTTTCATAAAGCAGTGTGTGTAGTACATTTGCTTAAATAGGATCCTTTGTCTTTAACTGGCTTAAATATTATTGCGTGTTGCTTTCCCAAAAAAAGCAAGTTCTTTAGAGACTCCCAGTTTGCGCTGTTTCTTTTTTTCGCATTTTTTAAGTGTTCTAATTCATACGTTTTGGTTACTAAAGGCTGTGGTTAGGAAATTTATTGTATTAACCTTAAAGAGTCGGTTTATATCACGCACATTTTCAGCCTTTTATGCCTTAATATTTTATATTAATTTGAACACACCTTCTTTAGTACTAAGTACACAGTTAAACCACTTAAAAGTGGGACTGTCAATTATGAAATTTGGGTTATGATTAATTGTTAGAAAAATAATTGCGGTTATGACAATCTATTTCCTGTTTCGGGCTTTAAATAATTTTATTACATTTTTTTAAATGTATAAAGTGGGAAGTGGTGGCTTAATGGTTAAGGTGTTGGATTGCTACCAGAAAGACCAGCGTTCGATTTACAGCACCACCAAGCCACCACTGTGGGCCCCCAAGGAGGGCCCTTAACCCCAAATTGCTTAGTTGTACAAATTAGATAAATGTAAGTCGCTCTGGATAAGAGCGTCTGCCAAATGATATAAATGTAGATGTAAAGTCTGCTTATTGTTTGCAGTATACAATTAACACACTACACATTTAAATAAATTGAATTATTCAATAAATACTAAATAAATTACTGTATCTTTCAGAAATGAAAAAAAAATCTATAAATAACCAACACAATAAACTATAACTATAACAGCACCGGCCATAAATGTCACATTTACAAACAAGTCTAATCCTGCTACTTAATGGCTTGGGAGGTTATTGGAAAGAAAAACTAGTAAACATCTTTGCTGTATAATTGAGCTGATGTGGCTCAGTGATGTAAAACTCGACAGAACAGTGTCATTTAAACTTAACATGCATATTTGTTTGGCGTAACGCATGCTGGAAGCAAAGTATGTGAGCGGAGTGGCATTATAAAAATTTCCGCTCCTCAATTTAATTTTAAAATCGCTCCGCTCTAGCGCCACTCCGGATATTTATTTCCCTGCCCTTCGCTCACTCCGCGCTTACTCACTTACTCTTCACTTAATGTTCAGTCCATGGAAAAATGTGTGCCTTATTAACGGGCCCCTGTAAATATTTTATTATAGATTGATGCAGTATTTAAGGAAACCGATTTTTTCTTCTATACTGTCAGTGGTTTAGCAACATATGAATTTGTTCATGACGCTCCACTTCTTACTCCGCTTCCACTCCGCTCACATATTCTTGTTGAAAGTAGGGTGCTGCAGGTACTACAGCTTTCCCTTGTATTGAATAAAAGTGTGCAAGATTAGCGGTTAGGCACAGTGACTGTGGTTATGTCAAATAATTGCGATTATATGGATTTTATGTCCCTCGCTAGCAAATTAAGCTAGTTAATACAATATTAATTTAAACAAATATTTAAAAATAGCCTTTCTGAATGTTTAAATTATATTTTGAGTATAGATTCTATAACTATCAAAATGCTAATGAAAAAGTTTAATACTGAAATATTTGCTCAGGACTTCGCTAAAGACTAAGTTAGTATAAGCAATACCAGCAGTAAGCTTATAGAAAGATAGTAGATAAAAACCAGCTTAATAAAAAAAGGATTTCTTGCTCCTCAGGGAAAACAAGACTGCTAGCAAATAGTGTTGAGATGTTAGGTGATCTCAGAGAAAGCCTTTTCCCATTTTCATAAGTTGTGCCGGCTATAAAAAAATAAACGAATATGTTTCCGGTCAACTTGAAGTAGATTGAAGGGCATTATAAACCTACTTTTCCTCTCCTTAAAAAAAAACCAAAACAATTTATCCACACCAGCCCTTTTGCACGGCATCCTGAGCCATGACCTTTAAAGACTGACCTGCTTTGGTATTTTTCATAAAGCAGACCTCATGTACAGCACGGTCAACACTTTGCAAATCTAATGTCAAACATGTCATGTATCAGCACTGTATTTATGGCCGTTTGGAGCCCTTTCGCGGGCTGCAGAAATCAGCAGACAGAGAGTTCCTCAGACATCTAATGATTACAATGTACAGTTTTGTAGGTTACATGGATCAACAGAGAGACATCTCTTTTTGCTGAAAATCTCCCAGGGAGACCTGGCTCTCACAAGATTACTGTTCAGGGCTTTTTCCAGTGTATTTGTGTGTGCGTGTGTGTGATTTATGAGGTTAAACACAATCTGGACTCCTTCCACACTTCTCCTGAGGTGTTAGTGGCCTTTTATGCGTCTCGCTCTCTGTTTAAGCTCCACTTTCCCTGTCAGGCTCTGTTGCAGCTACAATGCCGCTCCACTGACGTATGACACTTTAAAAAAAAACTTAGACAGCCATACGGGCAAAATAATGTGTGTGTTGTACAATGCAACAGTAAAACACTAACATTGTGGATATGAGGTGGACCATATTGAGATCTAGATAAAGCTGGCAGGAGAAATGTTCTTCTACTGGGTTTCTTTTTTTGCCTGCTGCCTCTTTGTCAGTCTCTTTCTCTCTCTCTCTCTTGTTCTCTTTTCTTTTCTCTCTCTCTCTCTCTCTCTCTCTCACTCTCTCTCTCTCTCTGTCTGGATGCAGTGATATTGTGTGCATGCTGTACAGTACAACTGTTTAAATGTTAGATAAATAACTTAACTTTGTATTGGCTATTTATGGTAGTGTTTATTTCACACATTCAGTGTTTGAAATTAGAGTACTTTTGTGTATGACAATAACTCATGCTTATAGTAAAAGTATATCATTAAATAGTAGAAAAAGTATATAATTAAAAAAAGTATGACTGTTATAGCGCTGTATACAAAAGACAATGTTATCTGACAGTGCCAAATAAAATAATGTTAGGTTAAAAGGAGTGGCATCCGAGCAAACAGGGAACATTCCCACAACTTTCTTTAACGTTTTTTAAAAGTTGTCCTTATTTTAGGACAAAATGTTCGTAATATAATGTTTATGGAACGTTCTTCTAACATTATTAATAGTTAATAGCCTATATGTACTTGAAATGTTGAGAAAAGACGTTTTTTGGGGGGGGGGGTGCATTTTTAGAATGTTCCTAAAATTTGTAAAGAAAACGTTCTTAGAACAATACCATAAAATAACGCTTCTACCAACATAAAGGAACCTGGATTTTTTTGGACATTTTAAATCACATTCCCAAAACCAAAACAGAACATTTGAAGAACGTTCTCAGAACATACATTTGTTCGCTGGGATGGTTAAGTTCCCAGTGTTATTTGAAACAGTGCTCATGCACTTATTTGTTTTCAGAAGTGTGTGCCCTGGAGCCAGGAAGTGCACTATGGAACTGACCCATGTAATTCAGTGGAGTGACTAGGCTCAGCTATTCTTCAGGATGAGGCCATTCAGGGGTAGGCATGCTGCTAATTAAAGGCCATGGAAAAGCCATGGTGACGTAGTATGAAACATTTAGGAGGAAGCACTGGCTGGGGATGAAGACTGAACAGATGGAGAGACAGCAGAAAGCAAAGGGAGTTAAGTAGAGGTGACAAAGGAAGCATGCTGCGTGCTGAGGAGGGCTGGCATCACAGCAGCAGGAGTTTTTTTTTCCAGCTATTTACTACCTTTTCTGTGTTGAGTAAAGATTTAGGCATCTTAGTTTAAGTGTAATGCACTGTGTAAAGCTCCTCGTACAGCATTCAATGACATCTCGTTTATAATCAGACCGTCAAAGAATATGTGCCGTTATCTGCTTTAAACACATCATGCGTTAAGATCATTACACACGCTGCCAAAAATTCCATTTATTAATTAACACTTAATACTGTCATATTTGCTGTTTTATGACACAATTATATTTGATTTGGGATTAGACACCCCACCTCATCTCCTTATGTTACTGAGACCTTTCCAGTTGACCAAATTGTCACTATGTAAAACAAAATTCACACTCATTCCCTAAATGGCTTATTGTAAATGATGCAGTGGCTCCTGGAAAAAAACACTGCGTCCTTTTAGCCTGTGTTCTGCATTTTTAAGAAACGGAGTATACTGACTATGATACCCCATCAGAAGGGGCAAAGACAAAGAATGCAAATTAGATATCATCGTTATAAATTGCAGGGTTTTCCAAGATGAAGCGAAAATAAGGGGAATATATTAAATCTTGAGGGAAAATCAGGTTCCACATCCCTTCTGCTCTCGTATGAGAATTTATCCCGAGTGCTAATAGAAAGGGGGTCATGAGCTTTTCTTCTTCCCACTGCCTTTTGTATAAAAACAATGTTATTATACATAACTAATATGATGAAATCGCTTGTTGCTATTATTCTGAATGATTTTCCATTTAGTCACAGCATCAGATCAATATTTTATACCCATGGGCTATACAACATCAGAAAATAAGAGGTTACTAGACAAAACCTTTACTTTTCATTGGAGTAGCATGTTCAAGGGACATCCTTTAGTACTATTTATTCTTTCTCATGAATTATGCATGACGTGTACCTCTTTAAGGCTTTAATCTAAAAGACATTAATACCCAGTTGTCTACCATTTTTAAATGAACACTATGTACCTTTTTAGATAAAAGGTGTGAATTAAATAGACTTCCATGGTGCCAGCAATGACATCTATTGAAATGCTATACAAATAGAATTAAACTGAATTAAACTGTACTCATTTCCCTGCTGTATTTCTGAGGAAAAGCTTTCGGGGAAATGAAACCCGAACACAGTTAGACACTAATTAAACTTAAAACACACACACTGACTTCAGGTAGGTGACCATTCACAGAGCCTTCATAAAGCCTCTTAATGCACTCTTTCTTTACTACACTAATGTCACTGTAATGCCTTTTATGTAAACTATATTATCATTTCAAATTAGAACTGTTATATTTTAATTAAACTACAATTAGTTAATGTTTTAGTTACATTTACTTGTAATTTAATTATAATTATGTTAAATTAATTTATAAATCATAGTTAGATGGCATTTCATTATAAGCCAGAATAAAAATGATATTGAATAGAATATTAATCCTATTGTCATCTAAGGTGATTTTCTGCACACACACACACACACACACACACATAAAAAATAAAAATAAAACTTACAATATAAACTTAATTTAATATACAGAATTACTTTTTTATGAATATAATTTTAAGAAAATCACATTAGTCTTTTTATCCATTAATTAATTAATACACACACACACACACACATATATATATATATATAATATTAATAAATAACGTTAATATTAGCATTATTACGTTATATACGTAAATATTATTTTAGCGCTGGTATAGATTGTACAGATATGTACCCGTATATACTCTGCATATATCTTCTGAGTCCAATTCCAAGAGCCACATGACCCCTTCAGATCACTGATTGGCAGGTACATTGCTTAGCAACAGTGGTTCACTACCCATTCTGCTCTAAATATACAACAGCGTTCGAGTTATTGAAGAGCTTTAGCTCAGTTCGGATTTAAGCCGGATTCTCAGTAGTACCTGGTGTTTTAATGGGTGCTGTAATATCCATTTGTATCTAAATAATTAGCTTTGGTGGTGAAGGAGTAAAAAATCTTGTACTGTAAAAGAATTATTTTGATTTGATTATCTTTAAAGTGAATTTTCAGTTGAAATAGTTGGGAAGGAGTTTTTGGTAGCAGAAATTATCATTACTCCACACACTTTGGCATTGATATGGCTTTGGCTGCTGATATAAACTGTATATCTAGGTTTTTACTACAAATCCCAGTGCAGAGGACTCAATCATGTGTGTGTGTGTGTGTGTGTGTGTGTGTGGCTATTTATTATTATAACCTTTAATCTCTTTAGAGTACTTGCTGTGGAAAGTATTGACTTGTAGCTTTCTCTCCCTCTTTCATCCTTCTTCATGCAATCTCTCTCTCTTTCCCTCTCTCTCTCTCTCTCTCTCTCTCTCTCTCTCTCACACACACACACACACACACACACACACACCTTCTACTACCCTCCTTACCCCTCCTCCTCTCTCCCTTTCTAACACTGGTAAAAATATCTGTAGACAGCAGAAGCACAGACGAGCTGCCCGCTTTTCTCTCTCTCTCTCTCTCTCTCTCTCTCAATCTCTCTCTCAGACATCCCACCCATGTGATCTCACAGGCAGGCTGTGCTCAGTCTCCAGCCCTCAGCTGGCTGCACCTAATGAGTCTTTGTGTGGCTGGAACGAATAAGGGAGAGAAAAGCAAAGCATGAGAGAAAGAGAGAGAGAGAGAGAAAGAGAGAATCAGGGAGAGGGAAGAGGAGAGTTCTTTACTGGAAAGAACAGTAATAACTTGGCTGCTCCTGAATGCACAGGTTTCTCTATCTCACTCTCATTCGCACACACACTCTTCTCCTCTCTTCCTTTTCCATTTTCTATCTTTTTGTACTGCCAATCCTTTTCTTTCAAATTGATGTCTTCTCTCTCTCTCTCTCTCTCTCTCTTTTTTGCTCTCTCTCTCTCCCATAAACACGTGCTGCCCATTTCAGTTAGAGTAAAATGGGAGGCCTTTATTCATCACGACTCATCTGACTCCTTCATTCTGAGTGGAGGGAGTAGCGGGTGGAGCACATCAGTGGTGGAGACGCAGGTCAGTCGGCTCCTTTAAAGCCCAGCATGCAACCCGTTGCTTGGAGCTGAAGTCATTTGGCAATGTCAGGCTTCAGCAGGGTTTAGCTAACTGTGGCTTAATGCTCAGGTTAATAGTACCTGCTAAAGTCTGTTTCTCAGCTTGTGATACCGTACCTGTGATGGTGATGCAGTATGGACAGTGCCTGTGTGTGTGTTTGCATGTGTGTGTGTGTTTGCATAGATGTAAAATGGTCCTATTTCTGGGAGTGGCTGAATTTCTTGTGCTGGGTTTTGCTGCAGGATGCTTTAGTTGCAACATGGAGTATGTGTGCTGTGGAAAAGTACAGCAGCCTAGCCGGGAAAGAGAAGAGACAAAGAGAGAGCAGCGAGAGAGAGAGAGAGAGAGAGAGAGAGAGAGAGAGAGAGAGAGAGAGAGAAAAAGAGAAGGGAACAAGGTACAGAGAGAAGGGATAACTAGCTGGGAGAGTTCCTGCTGTCCACATCTCTCTGTCTCCTTCTTCCTCTGCACAGTACAGCAGAGTCATCTCTTGTTACCCCTGGGCTACCCATGATGTCATGCCAATTCATTGTGTCACAAAATAAATAGTTGCTACTCTGGCTCTGCTCTCAGATGGAACCATATCCAGTAAAGGATCGCTTGTATAACAAGAAGAGATGTCCACTCCGACATGAGCTACAATCTATTTGCAATACATGTTATTTTATCATATGACTTTGACGTTCTTCAGTATTATTAGCTGTCTTTTTTTTTTGCAATCATAATAAAATATATGCAAATATATACCGTAACTAACTTTTTTTTTTTAGCAGAATAACTGCAGAATAAACTGTAGCCTCAGTCCTATCCTGCATAATGTCACTGATCAAAGATTCTCCTTTACCTTTTTTTTTAATGAATGCCACATGATTATATATGTGTGATGCAACATGATGCGTATTTATTTTGGGATTTTAGGGGGCGTGTAGTGAATGCCAAAAAGACATAAAAAAAGTCTCCGATATAAAATCACTATTTGTGCAAGTATATCAGTATCTCCATAGCAACCACTTTGGGTATGAAAGAGCAGTGCGGCATGCGCCGATGGCTACGAATGCGAATGGATTTTCAACAAGGGGGAACTAATTAGGATGATTACAAGGAAATAGGATTGTATTGTATCCGAAAAATGTGGACAAGCCATTTTCAGTTATTTTCGGTACCCCCCTCCTTCAAATCCAACAGAAAACAGCAGGCCTTGCTAAAAATCGAGTTTTTTTCTAATGAAAAGATGTTTTATTGTGTCGTTAATTTATACAAACAATATTATAAAGCTCAGAGCTGAAAATCAGATATCAATAGAGCCATAAAAAGATACTGTTTGTTTGTTCTACCAGAGGAGGAAGTTTAAAAAGGAAAAGTAGTTCAGCCTGAAGGTACAACACAGGCTATAGGAAGAGTGTGTGTTTTACTGTAGGAAAAAAAAATGCCAGACATTCCATAGCAGCGCTGTATGCTGTGGTTTGGAGCTTCTCCAGCTTCTTTTTCTCCCTCTCTCTCAATCGCTCCCTCACTCCATCAGTGCACACAGAAGAACAATAGGCTTGTGCTGAGAGCCTAGCCTAGCGCCCCTGCTCCGTCTGGGCTTCTGTAATCAGCCGATAGCGCCGAGAGGTTCTGAGCCTCACCGCATGAAACAATACAGCAGCATGTCCCAAACCGCCTCTCTCTCTCTCTCCCTCTTTCTCTCCTGGCACAACACTAATCTATGCTTCCTCCTGCAGCTTTTTCATCATAGTGGCTATTTTAGTTTTGGAAAGCAAGAGAGAATGTGTAAGAGAGAACTAATGGGGTTTTCTCTGCAGGCGTTTGTAATCAGTGTAGGATCGCTCTCATCTACATGATAAAAAAAGATTTTAACAAAACAGAACGCTCTGCCTTGATTATTAATGCCGTACTGCGAACATCATTACAAACTCATTAATACTAGATACTCCTGTTGATTTAGAAGACAGGGTCATTTAACCTCAGATCTTCACCTAGGCTTTCTGCAAAACTCACAACACTCTTGAGATAATTATGTTTCATAATTAGTTAATAACTTATTTTTCCCAAATTAAATACTTTAACCACCTTCTGAAGTGACTGGTTGTGATTTTTTTTTTTTTTTTGGAAAGCACCTTAAAGGTAGTTTTAAGAGATTTGGTCGTTAATAGTATTTGCCCTATTTAGTGAACTTTCATTTGTGAACTTTCACTTTTCTGGGGAGAATTTCCACTACTGGTTATAAATTATATTCTGTTTCTTCAGCTACAAGACAACAGGATCCAGACATCAGGTCCACTGTTTACTTTTCACATATACTCTACAGCACAGTGACATATGTTTCTCCGCATATCCCATCCTAGAAAGCGACTCTACAGCACCCCCTGAAGCAGGAAGGGTCTTTTAAGGGTCTTGCTCAAGGACCCAACAGTGGCTAACTAGTGGTGGTGGGTCTTTCCAATCAACAATTCAGCACCTTAAACATTAGAGGCATCAATGATGAAGTACAGTCAGCGTTGTGGTTTATCGTAAAGGTGTTCAGTAGGTTTGAGGTCAAAGCTAAAGTACTTTCAATAAAGCCTTGGCAAGCAATGTCTCCATGACCTCTATGACATGTCATGCTGGAACAAGTTTTAATGTACTAGTAAAAGTAAAACTGTAATGCTGAGGTATACCAAGCCATTTCGTTAAAATCGGTTGCTTCAATCGTTATGGAACTATTTTGAGGGAGAATCGGATAAGGGTGATATGGTTCTTTTTCACGTCATGTCAGAAATTTTGTTAGACACACTCACCTCTGGTGTAAAGGGTCTATATTTACATCCAGATTTTTGTAATGCTGCTTTGTGACTAACAGAACCGTACAAATAAAAATGAATTGAGTTGAACATAAGTATGTATGACCTAGAAAATCTAAAATATTATACATTTTCTTCTATTTATAATACAGATTTGTCACACCATATAGTTTAAAGTCATTTATTTATTGTGCAGGAGCAATCAGGATTAAGATATATAGTCTTTATTATATCAGTTATTTATTATTTTATTTCGTTTTACTTTTATTAATACTTTTCTGATTGGATGTTTCTTTTATTTTATGTATCGCATTACTTGGTTTTTAATTTAACCAACCTGAATATAATGATACATGCCTATTGCATTACATTATGTGTATACA
The DNA here is from genome assembly GCA_005784505.1 of Bagarius yarrelli. NCBI lineage: Eukaryota > Metazoa > Chordata > Actinopteri > Siluriformes > Sisoridae > Bagarius > Bagarius yarrelli. Next base: position 722,223 of record VCAZ01000048.1, read on the forward strand.
GACACCACATACTCTATAGCAGTTGTTTCCAATCTTTTTTGTCTGAGACCCTTTTTTTTCCTTAGAAAATATTTTAGGGCCTCCTCTTCACATATAATGATATTATCACTATTGGTATTTCCTGCTTTTCCTGTTTTCTCGTATTGCTAGCACTGCGACCTGAAATGTTGGGAGCTTCCTCACCTGGGTCCAATATGCAAGGGTCATTAATATCAGCTGCTAAAGGCGAATCAGTGAGAGATGCTCATTTTTGTGAAGGACAAATAACAAATTATTCCATATTTTGTTCAACCAGGGACTAATGCAATATAATCGTTCTCCTTAATGCTCACTGCTCACCACAGAGCTCGCTGGGGCCCCCTTGTGAGTCGAGACCCCCCTGTTGGGAGCTGCTGCTCTATTAGCATTTCACTGCTATAAACATAGTCTCTGTTTGATTACTTGTTTGTTAGGTTTTTGTTTAAGTGAGCACACAAACGTTTACATGAAGCTTTATTATGCCTGCAGCGAAGAAATGCGAAGTGCTTATTATCTCCATTTATTTTATTAACATATTCGCGGTGATTATGAAGATGTTGATCATTTCTCCGTAATATAAACAGCATATAAGTTCAACTATAGCTATTGATGGTTTCTCAAATTTCTTCAATTTACCATGGTGAATAAATAAATTTAAAATGAAAAACATTTACTTTCTCAATATTTTGTGCATTATTTTATGTGATCTTGTACAATCTTGTACTCTTGCGATTAATTTATCCTCATAGCAGATGCTTTTCATAACAATGTCTGATTCAGATAAATGTTTTAAATTTCATTTGTAAATTTCAATTATTTCAATGTCTTTTTTTTTCTGTGGCCACTTCATAAAATGATCATACGAGGATACACACTTCCTGAAACTAAGAGACAATCAATGACTAGTTTTTCCCTCTCCATCTTACACTTGAGGCCATTTGTGGCAATGTGATTAATTGCCTAAGGAAATTAGAAAGGCGAGACCAAGAGAGAAAGTTTGGGCTATTTAAGGGTTGTATCTCACATTAGCAAATATATTGAAAGATATTAAACTACCTTCCTTCTTTTCTGTCTTCCTAACACACACACACACACACACACACAGGTGACTCAGAAGCAGTCATGAGTGGAATACTGAAGAGGAAGTTTGAGGAGGTGGAGGGAGCGTCCCCGTGCTCATCACTGAGGGAGTCGGAGGAGGAGGAGATATCGAGCAGCGAGAGTGGGGACAGCAGTGACAGCGTCAACCCGTCTACCTCTCACTTCACACGTGAGTCATCACTCTTTCCTTTGTCGTCATTATCATCATTAACATACATCACTGTCTGCTTTTCTATGCTACAGGAGTTTGTACATTTGACAATGATTCACCTATGTCATTCACTCTCTGCGAAAACAGTGTGATAAAAATAAAAGTCCTACATCATGAATCATATTTAATGTCCCTTAATAAAAAGGCAGCATTTTTCTAGGTCACAAGCAACATATTTTTTTCAATCACTGTTTTTTCAATTGATCTGTCAGTCTGTTGTTCGGTTCTGTAATGTGGAGAAAAAACGAAAAGAAATACTTGCTGCATTTAGCCAAAGAAAATATTTGTGAAGTCCACCGACAGCTGAATTTAGCACTGCAATTTAATATTGATTTTTATCCGAGTCTGTAGTGGGTCTATAATAAAATATTCATTATCACAATAAAGCTAAAACGACGTGAGTTTCAACATCAAGTGGCTATACTTGCACGCTTTTTGTTTACTGGTATTCAACTTCATTAAACAAAAGAGAGCAACTAAGTATTTAAGAGCAGGCGGTCCTAAAAACACGACGTGTTATAATGGCTGGGGAACCGGGACTGCAAAAACATCTCTCTTCAGATTTTTAAGAGGGTAATTTTATTACATTATATCAGTTTATATCACAGAAGGGATTTGAGTTGCAATGAGTAGTTTGAGAGAATTTTCGGTTGCACCCACTCACTACTGCAATAAAACCTCAAGCTGTCTCTTATTTAGAGCTATAGAGGGAAAGCCCAGGCCAATAAATCTGTGATTTAAAGCTGCTGCAGGCGCAGCTACACCAATGAATCTGTGATCCTCACCCCTTACAGAGTTCAGTGAAAGAGTGTGTGGGTTTCTAAGAAAAAGCCACAGCTGAGTAAACCTAACCCCAATTGCTCATCACATAGGCTAGCACATGAGCTGCTCCCTGAGCCTGTGGGTAGCAACTCCCTTTTCATGGCCTACGCCAGCTAAGTGCCTCACGCTGGTACTCATTAATGATTAATAACACCAAAGGTGCCTACCTCAGTGCTAATAGAGGAGCAGCGCTTTTGTTCTATGCTGCTTCACCGTGGGGAGACGAGTTCTTTCCGATGGAAGAGCACATCCCAGAGGCCTTTCCTCAGTGGCCAGTAAAGACACAGAGGTGTGTGAGGATTAAAGTGTAATTTACACTTAAGACATACTGATTGTAACACTGATTTTGCTGTCCTGTTCAGATAATATAGCCTAGTGCATTATAATCTGCTTTTATTTTTCTTTTTTAGGGCCCAATCCAGGGCCCTATTTTTTTTCTAAGAATTATTATTATTATTATTATTGTTATTATTATGTTTTGGGTTTTTGGGGGCCCTTAACATACCTTAAAACCCTTGAAACTTTGCACACATTGGAATCTGTGGCCATCAGAGCTGGGCCAAGTTTAACGGGGTGGGTGGTGAATGGGGGGTTTGAGTTGGTTGTCCCTGGGGGTCACAGTTTTAAATAAACTTTCTTTGAGGGCCTCGGTAAGCGCGCATCTTTTGAACTACATCTATCCATTTATCTCATTAAGCCGAACGAACTTTCGTACTGGCGGTCGACCCTCAGCCCAAAGGGGAAGTGAGCTTTTAAAGGGTGTGGGAAAACCACATGCTGTGGAATTTGCAATACTTTTCCTAAGATTTTCAGTAGAATGGCATCAAACTTGGTGAACTTGATGAACATGATCTAAAGACTTTGGAGAGGCAAATCTGCAAGGAAAGTAATTATGATGCTGATTGCATAGATGTGACCTTAGAAATCAAAGTTATAATACCACCAACTGGCAGCAGGATGTCATTTTTTTAAGGGCTTTTAATTCAATGTCTTGGTTTTAGTCAAATTACATTAAACGTCATCAGAATACTGTTAAGACATGGCAAATGTGAATCTATAAATGGATTCTTGATATGTTAAATGCTGTTGCCATGGCAATGTGGAAACCAACATTTGTCTCTTGTGATTTTGAAGCATATAAATGTACTAAGAATGTCATGAAACTTGACAGAAACATTAGCATGAATGATACTTATTATGGCAAAAGCTCATAAATGCGCATGTAGGGGGTGCTCAATTTAGCTACAGACATCGAATGCAATACATATATTGTTTTCATGAAGCCGGACAATATTCTGATTTGCAGTCTTAAGCTATCACCAATTTTAGCAGATTGTTTCTTGTATGCTTGTAATCGCATAGATATAACTATCATTTAGTTTGTGTGTTTAAAAACTATTTATTATTAAACTTGACATGACAAGCGATAATACTAAGTTTACCCACTAGATGGAGTCAGAAGATAATAAATACGCTAAGATTGATCCTCTCTAAGATTGGTCCTTTTTCTGCTCCTCTTAAAATTTGCTTCCTGTGATGGTTAGCATTACTGATAGTAAAACTATCTTAACTTATGAAATTAGCTGTTTAGTGCTAAGTTTTACTAGCAATGGTTAAACTCCACATTGTTGCTTACAAAATATGCTAAAGTAAAACCAGTCAGAATATAATTATGTGATTATGTGATGTATATAGAGTGTCTATGTTGTTGTAATAAACTGATGCAAACGTGCTAGACTAACTGCACTAAAATAATTATGTTGGCACGATTTATATAAGTGCTTGTGACGCTGGTTAGATATGTTTAGTCTCTAAAAAAGTCTTTAATTCTAAAAGAAGCCAAGGGAAACTTGAAATCTGATTGGAAAGGACATCCTGAGTATTAGTGGTTAAACTGCACTAAGAAACGTAGGGATGGCATTACGGCAGTCTTTTTAGAGCTACATGAGAATGTTGTAGAATTTCATGACTTTAAAATACTCTGTGGCTAACTGGAAATTAACAACTGTTTAACATGTTTTTCCATGTGCCCGCTGTGCTCTATTATTCTGATGCCATTTGCGCAGAAGGCTTGGACCCGTTATCGCTGCCTGCAGCTATATTTTATTTATTATTTATTTTATCAGATATGATTTGTAATTTTTTTTACTTGCCAGAGTTTAGCTTCAGAGTATAAAAGAAATCTCGTAATATGATGATGTAATGCAGTGTATTGTGTATAAATAATGATAATATTATTAATAATAACAATAATATTATGTATATGAATAACAGGATAGTTAAATATATTTAAAGTACCCTAGTAATGCTGAATTCTCTCTCTCTCTCTCTCTCTCTCTCTCTCTATATATATATATATATATATATAGTTTTTGACAGTATTCGTGATTGGAAAGTTTATATTAAGGCACAAGAAAAGAACATTAATTCAATTATTTTAATTCATAAGGTTTGATGTTACATACTGTATATTGGTACAAGGCAGATGTTTCGCATAGAGAAATTAAATCTAATAATAAACGGTTTCAAATATGTTAATTAATAAGGAAAAAATGATTCAGCTAAGACACTTTATAGCTGCTCTATGTAATACCAGAAATATTATAGTGATATTATAATAACGGAAGTGTGATATAATAAAAATGACTTTTCAATATATTAAATGTTGACTGTTTGATCTAAATGGTTGTTGATATTTATATAATAATATTTTCATAATAATGATAATATAGATTTGAGATGGAAATTTTAACTAACTATGTCGTGTATGAAAGATATCAAACAATCTCCTAATTACATTTGCAGCATTTGGCAGACGTCCTTATCCAGAGTGACTTACATTTATCTCATTTATACAATAAGCAATTTGGGGTTGAGGGCTTTGCTCAGGGGCCCAGCGGTGGTGGCTTGGTGGAGCTGGGAATTGAACCCACAATCTTCAGATTGGTAATCCAACACCTTAACCATAAACCACCACTTCCACACCACACCACTAATTATGCAAAATAACATTACTGGAAGACTTTATTTTAAAAGCGCATTAAAATAATGATAATAAAATAACTTTTTTGTTTTGAGTATGACACATACAGTACATTACAGAATGTTTTTTCTGAGAAAACCATAAAAAGGAGGACATTTCCTTTCTGCCTGTCAGTCTAAACCTGCATCTCAGCCTGACCCCACCATCTGGAGAGGCATTTCATTTTAAGAGCTCCATCATACCTCAGTGCTTTTCAGTGCTTCATCCTGCTTTCAGCCTCTTTGAGAACATGACATTACATTTATCAGAAGTAAACAGAAGTGTAAGATTCCATCTTATGTTGTCTCATTTTAAAACACACTTTCTTTTAATCAGGATTGAAAAAATAAACAAAAAATGAACAAACCTCATATCCTCATTATACAAATCTAATAGCTAGATGAACATTTAACCAGCCTTTATGTAAAAAAAAAACCTGAAGTACAAGAATCATTAGATGGATAGAAAGAAATTGCTTAATAATGTGCTTATTTATTAATTATTTTACATTTGTGAAAATAAAATTATTATATTCATTTTTTTACCTTGTGTTTCACTTTGGAATGTTCAAATTTCTGCTTTTCCACACCGTGAAAACGTGTGTGAGTGTAGCATGCTTATGTCTGTAATTAAATACATTGTGCTCATGCTTGTGGGCAGCAGGCCTGCAGAAACAGATGGTTTCTATTTGTCCTGTGTGTGTGTTTGACATGAGGGGGATTCAAGGAGAGTCTGGGGAAAACCATGGATATTAAAACCAATATGTGAGACTTTTATGCTGTGTATATCTACCCTGATGGCAATTTCTTCGCCTTTTGCATGGGAAGCACAGACCTGCATGCTTTTGAAGAACCCGGCAAAGGTTACCATAGGGCTGTACCTGAACAAGCTGTGGTAATTCCTCCGGTGTAGATTGCTGTTATCATTTATATGGATGCTTTACGGAATGATTCTTAAAAGGCAAAATGCTGTAATAGAAAGAGCAGTCCTCTTAAAGCCTCTCAAATTGTTAAGAGCAAATACAAGCCTCTTGCACTGCTTTAATCCAATAACATCTTGTAATTCTGAAGAGCACTGCTCAAGCAACACTGAAATATTTACATTTGTATTAATATATTGTTTATAAATTTAAATATGTTAAATTTTGTATAAGATTTCTTCATTATGGTAATTAATAGGCTATTTTCTGTTCTGTTTTTGAGCCCCTCATAGGCACATTTGAAGAAGTTAAAATAGGGTTTGTGAATCGTTGTCTCAAAGGTAAACGCAAACTGCTATGCTATGCTAGCAGTTTTGCACACAATACTGATCAGGTAACATTCATAAAAACAGTCACTCACGCTTGTGTGGTGTAACATGCAACATTACAGTTGGCTGTAATATAGTCGGCGGACTCGTCACAGCATCGCCACAGCATCCTCTTTTAATTTCAGTCTTTCAGAAAATCCAGCCTCAAATTGTGCCTGGTTTAAGAATTAACTAGTCGTAAAATGCAGCCAACAAATGACCAAGCTTTTAGTGACTCGGTCTGGAACTTTCTTAGAAATAAAGCTAATCCACGGTTTTGTGATGTTGGGATCTGATGGCAGCTTCTGCAAAAACACCTAGTTTGTTCGTAATCTGGAAATCTTGTCTTCCAGGTCATATTGTCATTTACCTTTTACACGTAATTGGTGGGCGGGGCTAAACAGACAGTGATGTCCAAGCAGGTGTCAATCTTCTTCTGTGGAAGTAGCGCTTATCTACACTATTATGTTGTAGACTAGAAAATCCCTAAACTGCATTTAATTTAAAATTCAAGGTGTTGGACTACCAACCCGAAGATTGTGGGTTCAATTCCCAGCTCCACCAAGCCACCACTGCTGGGTCCCTGAGCAAGGCCCTTAAACCCTGATTGCTCAGTTGTATAAAAAAGAGATAAATGTAAGTCGCTCTGGATATTGGCGTCTGCCAAATGCTGTGAATGTAAGCTGTTTTTAGAGTAACGACAAAATTTTAAGTTCTGAAACTTCTTTTTCATCCAGTCTTTAGTTTTTTTGTATTTTATTTACGTATGTGATTCCCTTTCTTCTGTAGCTTCCTCCATCCTGAAGCGAGAGAAGCGGATGAGAACACAGAGGGTGCATTTCGAGAAGGTGACGGTCTATTATTTCAGCCGGCGACAGGGCTTTACCAGTGTGCCCAGTCAGGGAGGCAGCACCTTGGGCATGTCAAGTCGACACAGCTCTGTACGGCAGTACACACTTGGCGAGTTTGCCAAAGAGCAGGAGCGCATACACAGGGACATGCTGAGAGACCACCTGAAGGAGGAAAAACTCAACTCCATCAAACTCAGGGTGGGAAACAGACTCCATCAGTAGAAAGACTCTTGAGAATGCATTTTTTAGGACTTAGTAAGATGAACTGCGACAAGCACATGTACTAACCCTAACATTCTTTTTTTTAGCTGACTAAAAATGGCTCTGTCGAGTCAGAGGAGGCCAATGCTCTCACAGTGGACGATATCTCGGATGATGACCTGGACCTGGACAACACAGAGGTGGATGAATACTTTTTCTTGCAGCCACTGACCACCAAGAAGCGCAGGGCTCTGCTTAGAGCGTCTGGGGTCAAGAAGATCGATGTAGAGGAGAAGCATGAGCTAAGAGCCATCCGAGTGTCACGTGAGGACTGCGGCTGTGACTGCAGACTCTTTTGTGACCCAGAGACTTGCACCTGCAGCCTGGCAGGCATTAAATGTCAGGTAATCATGTCTGTCTATAATAAATCGGCAAAGATAGCCAATCCCATAGAATCACATACCAGTTATCCGAAAAAGACGTTTTTAGAATTTTGAAGGGTTTATTAGTTTATCTCTCCAATAGCTCTACATTAAAACATACAAAACCCAAAATCTAGTATAGCAAAGGTTCTAAAAAGAACTTCTTTAACGTCTTTTGGACAATTTTACATTCCTTAAAGTCGCTCAAAACATTGATTACAGCTAATAAATGTTTCGTAAAATGTTTCCGAACTTTGTACCATGCTTAACCCTACAAAAACCCTACATATCCAAAACCAATAACTAAAACTACATAAAAAGACAATGTCATACACAGTATTACATGCCAGACTGACTAAGTTAAAATAGATTAAGATGTGTTTAAGATCTTTATTAGAGATCTAGCCTTAGGCAACAAGCATGAAAAAGCTGACACTCATTAAACTGATGAATGTAGTTCATTTATGTTGAGACATCTCATGTTTTTTTGGGGGCCAATCTGATAAGGTTTAATGTAAAGTTCTATTTAAACCTTAATTCTGGATGTGTTGTCTTTACACAGGTGGACCGCATGTCCTTCCCGTGTGGCTGCACTAAAGAAGGCTGTAGTAACGCAGCCGGCCGGATTGAGTTCAACCCTATCCGTGTGCGCACGCACTTCCTGCACACCATCATGAAACTTGAGCTGGAGAAAAGCAGGGAGCAGCAGCAGAGCTCAGCCGCCGGTCCTGCCTCCGTTTCTACTCCTAATGGCAACGGTTACCACAGCGACACCAATGGCCACTGCAGCCCACTGACATCAGGCCAACATCCTTTGGAATATTCCGTCCCTGATCCCGTCCAGCAGAGTGCCATCATGCACCTGCAAACTGTGGACGATATGGATGAGGCCTTGGAAGAGGAAGAGGATGAGGAAGAGGAGGAAGAGGAAGAAGAAGAAGAGGAGGATGAAAATGATGACGATGAAGATGAGAGCAGCAGTTTGTGTAGCCTGTCAGACTCGAGCACACAGAGCTTGGCGAACAGTGACTCCGAAGAGGAAGAAGATGATGATGTCGATGATGATGAAGACAAAGTAGAGGAATTTGAAGATAGCCTGACCATCACTTCTTTGTCCCACAGTGAGGTCGTCTCTCCATCCTCTGTGATGTGCTACTCTGAGAACACGGTCACGCAGGAGAACCAAACCAATGGCAATGCTTATTTTATTAACTCCTCAGCTGAATACTATCAGATGGAGAATGCCAGCTCGGCATCACTTTTAGCAGCTGCTAATCAGGCTAGCGACAGCTACGCAGGAGATTCAAGCTCCTATCAAGAAAGAGTGAACAACACTAACGGAGTGATGGCCCCAGGAGCGTTCAACCTGACCACTGAGCATTACACTGACTATTCACAGCCACCCGAGGAACAATACGCCAATCATCATTTCACTCTCACTAATGGATCCTCAACCACGATTGGCTGCTGTGAACCGGAACAGGACAAAAGCATGCAGTTGAAAGGGACCTACCACAGCCAGTCAGGAGAGATGAGTCAGATGGAGTACCAAAACTATCTGAACAATAACACAGAAGAGGGATACACGACTAACGGGAACTGTTTTGTGGTGGAGCAGCCGAAAGAGGTATCTCATAGCCTTTCTGAGGTTACTTCTTTAGCAGAAACCACCAAAGGACCCCCAATACTGGAGCCTTTTCCTGAGCCCACTCCTGTTTAGGTACCCATGAGGAGGAGACACAGATGGCAAGCTTTCAAGCATTTAATTTAAATACCACAGACTCTTTCTTTCTACACTTGACATAGTTAGTTTGAAGACATTGACATGTATGATATTCATAATTATGTATTTTTCAACAAGCCAGAAAAAAAAAATCATAATTCTAAGTGCAAACTAGATCATATAAACTGTAAGCTTTAGGCCTGTGCAATGTTATCTGGTATTTCAAAAGTCAAAGTTCTAGTTTTGAGCAGATATTGTGGATAGAACTTTTCTATGTCTGTGTGTCAGTGGTGCAAAACAAAATGTTGCCGTTCATTAATATATTAAAGAAAACGTGTATACTTAATCATTTTGATAAAAGCGCATGTTTTTGTAGCTTTTGTTGCTAATATATGGTTTTTGTATTGATTGCATTGATGTACTGTAAAAAAAAAAAAAAAAAAAAAGTTAAGTTCTCGTTGTTACATATGTAAATCATGCTTTTAAGGCATTCGTAAAAGCATGAAGCCTGAATCGAAAATGTTTGCTGTTTTTTGCAATACCAAATCAGATAAATTAAGTTGTGAATATGATACACACTTCATGAAGACAATGCACTTTTCCAGAGGCTGATGCCATACAAAATGGCGAATAGTCTTTTAGCAGAGCACTGTTAAGGTGAACTATTTCTTAGTGGACCATTATTTTATTCCTCGTTACACCATTCCGATGGTGAAAGAATGAAAGAGTTCTTCGTGGTTTTTTTTTTTTGGGTTTTTTAACAATTCCAACTAATATCTTTGGGATTATACAGGGACATCTGATCGAGTGCACTTTTGAAAAGCATTAAATGAATCTGTTCGGAGGCATTGCATATCTTTTCAAATGAAGTTATGTGCTGAAAATTATTTTTTGAATCGATATAGAGAGGAAAAAAAGATATGGGGGGGGGGCCTATTTCGTGGAATTCAATTTGTTTAACTAATGATAATGTCGGAAACCAGAAATCTGGTGATAAAATAGGTTTGATTTTGCACAAGTTGTAATAAAGCTTGTATTTCGACATGCAGTTATTTCCCAATTTAATGCTACTTAGTACTGTATTTTTTTAACCATCGTATGCTGAATAGGCTGCAGGACTTAATTGACTTCTCTGAGCAATGAATTATGAATTCTAAAGTGAACAAATAAAACATTTATAATATATGAACAAATGGTTTTTTTTAAAGACTGATTAGTCAGTCGAGTGCAATAGTGTAACAGGATAATAACTATGGTCATTTCTGGAGGTCAGCCCTTCGTGACCAGATCTTAAAATATCGCATTGAACTCATTTCCCCGACTGATCTTAAAATGAAACTGTATTTCACGCACAACTACAATAGTGTTACAGATTCCTTAATAGTGTTTTGATGAAATCGAAACTATTTTGTAGGCAGAAAGTTGTTTAATGGTCAGAAAGCAGAAAAGAGGACAATCATATTTCTGCAGTGATTTATGCCAGTGTAAAGAGGAACTCCGATGCTTACTACAGCCAGCATTTTAGAGCAGATGGATATGCCATAAAATCATTTCTCAAAATTTAAGACTAAATGTGTTTCATACAGATAAAAGAAAAAAAAAAGATAAACTGAAACATTGCCTTTTCTGTGACTTAACATAAAGTGAATGCCTTTTTTTTTTATTTCTTTTTCTTATGGGAAAATCTTGTCACAAGCCAAGCTATGTGTTTATACTGTAGTTTGGGTTTGCATTTGATGTTCATGTTTCATTGTTTCCATAGATTGTGTTTTTAGCATTGTCTTCAGTTTTTTTTTTTTATTATTTTTTATTTTATTTTGTTAAATCATTTACCTCTTGACCTAATGGACTTGACCTCATTCTCTGTTGGAGTTCATCATATAAAGTGATGTCTTGGCTGTGCTGGAGCAGAAGGTGGCACATCCGACATTGACACTACGCTCTGTTTGCAGTATTTATTCCGAATGATCTATTGAAATGTGTATTTATTGTGATTACCTAAAATGGTATGTGCTGAATAAAACATTCGTTTGCTATCGCTGTCCATCATGTGTTGTGATTTAATAGAATTAGAGTATAAGTATGTTTAGAAATGAATCTATACTGCAGCAGAATATACTAGAAACGATACTATAATACATAATATTCCTTAAAGTGTCCCACAATTACACTGTTATGTTGTGACTATCAGTGATGGCAGTGGGGACAGTGGTGGTTCAAATGGTTAAGGTGGTTGATAGGAAGACCGGGGTTCAAACCTCACCGGCGCCAGTCTGCCACTGTTGGGTCCTTGAGCAAGACCTTTAACCCTTCCTGCTCCAGGGGTGCTGTATCATAGCTGACCCTGTGCTCTGACCCCCAACTTACTGAGATGGGATATGTGAAGGAACAAATTTCACTGTGCTCTACAGTATGTGTGCCAAATTAAGACATTTACAGTGGGATTTACTTTTAAACACATTCATAATGACATGTAATTAATTAATTTTTAAGTTTATTTACAATTTTTCTTATATTTTCAGTAATAAAGGCATACATTGTTATGCAGTTATGCAATAAAGAAAGATTCTATTGGAATGTAAATACAGTAATCTACAGCAAAAATAGCTATTTATTTTGATATCAAGCTGGCACTTCATGTTACTTTATTTTTATTTATCCAATCTTCTGAATAATAATGTATTTATAAATATACAAAATGGAAACCCTACATCCTTTTTTCCTTTTCCTATTTATTGCAATGACAAATTCAAATACATAATATTAATCTACAAAAAAACAATAAAATGTAATGCAATAACATTGGGCTGAAGACTAAACGTTACAAAATCCTTAAAGTCAATGTGCTTTTACATTTCAATCTGTTCATGCAAAATTAAATGTCCCTTAGGGGGAATTTAACATCGAAAAATATGTTCGAATGTAAGGGATGAACAAAAACAACTGAGGGGGAAACAAACAAAATTAAATGCATTTCCAAGTCATTTTTCTACACACACACACACACACACACACACACACACACAGACATATATATATAGATATATACATACATACATAATACATACAAATAAATACATACACACACAATACAGAAGGTGCAGTCGTATGTATATATGGTATCTATAAGGGTATATATAGTATGATACAGTTATAGCTGTGCAAAGAATGACATAATGGATATATACATATGAGTGTTTGTATGATACAGTAAATACAAAGTAAATATGGATGGAATATATGGATAGATAGTTATAGTAATTATATATGTATATTACATGTATGTATGTACAAAATAACTTGGAACTGCATTTAATTTTGTTTGTTTGTTTATGCAAGAGTATTAGTATTAAAGCAAAAAAAGATTATATACTAAAAAATATGACATCCTAATACATATTTAAAAGATTCTTCATTTTACTCTAGTTGTTGCACTTGAGTGATGTAATTTGCAGATAAAATGACGTTTTTTGGCGTATTTTACCCTTCTTCTGTCTTTCATTTTTTTAATTGAAGTCCTATTATGTTTCATTTAATTAGAAAATGCAGCTTTGGACGTCTTGCAACACTGCCAGACCCGCCAAGAACCGTAATTCAAACGGGAATTTTGCGCCCTCTACTGTTCAAACACACAACCTACATAACACTGTAGGGCTTCCAGTGAATCAAACGCCTGAACAGTATAATCAACAGTTGGATAGGATTTTATAAACTATTTGATAGACCAAAATAAGATTTTAATTGTTGTATAGCAATGTATTTATTTTAAAATGTACATATTTTAATGCTATTTGTTTTCAGATGAGATGAGAAAAACACAGAGGTTTAAAGTACAGTAGTGTGCACTGCTGAAAAACTTAGGAAAAGTAAATACTTAGCTAAAACACATTTATCTATAAATGGTCTGTAAACTTGCTTTAAAAACAGGAAATAGGAAATGGCTGTAGTAGACTGAAATATTTAATTACATTATTATATTACTATCTGACGGCGGTTAATATAGTCTATATTGTTTATCTACAACGCTACATAAGACTTAAGGAGCAAAAAAAAGGCTAGGCTAACCCTACTATTATTTTTGTCACTGTAGTTTTTCCAATTCTGGAGTAATAATAAATAAATTAAAACTATTATTATTCGTAGAATAAAGTGTATTTTAACTAAAAACCCAGTGCGTGGACACAGTTTCCGAAAGTGGTTTCTGGATTCACCGGTTCGGTCCTCTTATTCAGCAAATTCACGTGACTATAGCATTTTCACATTACGTCATAAATCCGGAAGTAGGTCATATTAGCAACACTGTATGCCAACATAAGCACTAAACTGAATAGACCTCGTAGGAATCTCCAATATGGCCGCGCATCCGGGTAATTGATTAAAAACGTACCGTTGGTGAAAAGTCTATTTTGTTGTTCCAATAATTTGTGTTTAAGTAATTTATAGTGAAATACTGTTTTGCTTCTGGATTTTTGGTTTATCTATATTGTTTAATTTATTCATTTTTTTCTTATTTATTATTTTTATTTCCTCCTTTTTTTGTATTTTTCTTTTTGCTTTTTTTTTTAACCTATCCTATGATTATGCATTATGTATTGGAATGTGTATTATGTATGGCTTTGTGAATTTTTTTTTTTTTAATTAATTAATTAAATAAATAAAACCTTATTTGTGATTTGTGAGGCTTTTACAAGGTTTATAGGAATCTAAGCAATCAACATTTAAACAAAAGAAATCGTATTAAATGGTATTGACATTAAAGATGTAATAATACCTTTTTTAGATGTATGTTTGATTCACTGCCCTGCAACATTTCGATATAAATACTTCTGCAATAGCTACTTTGAGAATATTAATTGAAAATTGATTTGGATTTATAATAACAAATTTTGCATAACAAAGTAAGTTATTGAGGTTTTATAAAATTTTATATAAAAAATAGCAACTCCTCAAGAGATACAAAGTTAATATGTCTGAAATCTGCGTTTTTTTGTGGAATGGATGTCGAGTCTGTTTTGCATCTTTTTTTATGTATGTATGTGAAATATTTTTGGATTTTGAGTATATCTAAAATCAACATAAGTAAAAAAGATGTTATTTTCCTTTTTGATTAAAAAAAAAAAAAAATAGGGTATGGATAGGATAGTCATATATTTATGTTAAATCTTTTAATACTATTAGGTACATTTTATATTCACAAATGTAAAAGGTCAGAAAAAAAGCTCAATACCTTGTCAAATTAGCAAATCAATGAGCAAATGTTCGATGATGTTGCTTTAAAATACAGAATGTCCCTTATTTAAGAATTAAAAACCGCGCCCCGTTTTAAATCAATACAAGAAGGCGTTTGACCCATTTTTGGTTTTGTGCAACATTCATGCAAACTGTCCCACCTGTTTTTCTAAGACGTCTCATGCTATTGTTTCTCTGATTGGGCAATAGATTCCAAGCCAGTCCTGACCTTTCGGGGGCTTTTAAGAAAAATAATGCTAAAGATACCTCCTACCTGATATGTAAGCTATCTGTCATTGTCACACATTGTCATAGAGTCACACTACAATCCTCCCTCCTTTAAACAAAAGAGCTTTCTTCACCTGTCAGTCAAAGGAAAAGTTAAACAATAGCTATGAACAATAGTAAGGTATAAACAAACAATATTTATAGTCTAGATTGTGTAGACCGCCTGAAATAACATGACATAACCTGAGTCTGTCACACTGTTAGCAGTCTTTAACACAAATATGTGCCAATATATTGTACTGGGTTCATTTTGTGTAGACGCACATGAATGCAGTTTATTCCCCATTTTAACATGCATAATAAATGTATTTCACTTTTATTAAGCACAAAGTCACAGAACACACAGTCCTTCAAGTGGGTGTCAAGTAATCAACAGACAGACAGATCATGAGATGTGCTGAGAAATGTGCATAAACTGAACCCTAACCCTAGTATGTAACTTCGAGACATTAATGCTGACAATATTGCAATGTTGTGTAGTAAAATTCATTAAGGTAATTATTAACTGAATTTGCTTCAGGTTTGCACTAGTGAGTTATTACTGAATAGCTTCTGTTTTCTTTTTGTCCTAACAGACTTTGGATTCCAGTTTGGGACGTTGTTAATTAAATATAGTTTAGTCTATAATTAGTGGGAGTGATCACATTGTGTTGTGGGACAGACTGGTATAAAATTACCTCTTAAAATTGGTCAAATTAGTGCTCTATTTAGTATTGGTTTTTTTTTTCATTCTTTAAATCATGTGATTAATAATGTGCTTCTGGGTGGGGTTCAGAATGCATTTTTAAACTATACCTACACATACAGGCATTTAATAAGGGTGTTAAGAACATGAGCAGTGGCAAGCATACTCTTTAATATTGTCTTGCCTTGTTCTATATAATATTTATATACAATAATCATTCAAGTATAAGATGTAGAAAAAAGTGCAGAAGTATTACTGTAGGGGTAAAAACTGAACTGACTACCCAGTGTTAAAACAGCTGAATTATCTTAAATGATCCTCATTCTTTTAAATTAATACCAGATGCAAAATGCTACCATCTATAAACACTTGGTTAGGTTGGAAATATTTGTTTGTAGTCATTCACTGACTTACTCATTTGACCACAACCATTTTAGTTTGTCTGTGGATTTTGTTTTTTTTGATAAGTATATTCATTATAACCATTTTTTTAACAATGCAAGAATCAACAATGCTAAAATACATACGCAAAAAAAAAAACATTCACAACCAGTCCAACACAGAGACACCAGACAGCTTTTTCAAGATCAATAAATTGTTGGAATGTTTATTTATTAAATTTATCCATTGCTCATGTTCATCGAAGTTTTCTTGTGTTGTAACATTACAGCACTTTGTGCCTTTCATCACTTTATCCATAATATAAATGTACACAATTTTATTTAACCAAGGTTTTCACTTTTGTCTGCTTTTGTGAACAAAACATTCTCTAACTCAAAACACTGTCCAGGTGAGTGATAGGGGAAAGAATCACAACGATGTATGGCAGTGCACAAACAATGAACTAATTGAAAATTGCAAGCAGAAGCACTGGATTTGTTTTCTACCAACGGAATTTTTGGTAACGGACTCCTTTAGTAAATACAGATCACCCCTATTCATGCTACTTGCCTGCCAATTAGAGTCTTAAAAAAAAGCTGTCAATGAAGAAAAGGAATGAGTCAGTGCATGGCAGTTTAACAGATATTCTTGTTCAGGATTTCATTCATCAAAACCATTCAGAATTAACACATTTGGAATAGCAGTAATTTACAGTGCAAATAAAAGGGAAAAAAATGCACTTGGTGAAAATAAGGGGTTATGAATACTCTTTGGTGCATTAAAATGTGCAGATTCAATCAATTTATGATTAGAACCACAAGAAAATGTTTAAGGCTTCTGTTTTTGTTTAAAAGTTTACGGTAACCGCTTTTTCAATAAAAACTAAGAATTTCGGGGAAAAAACATATGAATCGTTCAGAAGTCTTCAACTGGTGCTTTACTGTACAACTTCCTGAAGGTGCCCCCCCCCCAGTATCGAACATGTATTTTGTATACACGCACTCCATGCATACAACTCAATGAAACACGTCCCAGCAGCAGTAATTTCACATATAAAAATAAATTAAAATTTTTTTTGTTCAGAAGTTTAGTAACGAGAATGTGTATTTGGACTGGCTTATACTGTCAGGTGAAAGCCCAAAGCTGGAATCTGTCAGCTGAGTTGCAGGGGACCATAGAAGGGTTTTCATAGCGAGCACTTAGGCACAGCTTCCGTCCAGAGTTATAAACCAGCTGATTCTACAGAGCCAAACAGGAGCAAACAGAGAGGCGATTGACAGCATATTATTGCTATCCGATAATAGCGAACACAAATACATATACACACATATAGCCATAAATACAAGGAGTATAATGAAAACATCTTATTATCTTGAGATGCACAAAGATCACTGACTGATTCATGTGTCGTAGCTAGGGCACCAATGGTAAGCTACCTTAAAAACCATGCTCTAACATTTTATTAAATTTAACAGATTATTACACTTTTTCCCTAAACAAAAATGGCTAAATAGAGAAGCATAAAGTGCTACAGTGCTTTAGGCTATTTAGAACTCTAACCACAGGAGGGAAGGATTGGTAAACAGTGTAAAAAATGTGGCAGCTCTTAAAGTTTCATTACCTCCTGCAGCTCCCATGTCTGCTCGGGTCCAGTGAAGGTGTTGTGGCCTTTATACTGACAATCCTGAAGTTTTACCAGCCCATCAGTTGCATGCAGACAGAGCTCTTTCTGAATGTTGTGTCGTATTTCATGGTGCGTCGATAACTCAAAATACTATATATATATATTATATATAGTTATGAAGGGAGAGGAAAGCAATACTTTAATATTAAAGCTATTTTAAGGGTTGTGGATGTTATAAAGTAGAAAAAAAACACAGTTCTTGAAAGAATACAAAATTAAAAGGTAATTATTAAAAGGAATTATCAGCTAGTATTAGTCAAATGGTGGTACCTGGTTTCCTCCCAGGCCATGGCACGGGTACATGATAAGCGGCTTGCCTCCTTCATTGTTCTCTCCTACATCCAGACACATATCCTTTCCGGTATTCTTTATCTGAGGAGATAGTGTGCATCCAGTCAGAAAGTAAAGAATTTTGAGGTTGGGTAGATAGAGGCAGGAGTTTAATAAAAAATAAATAAATAAATTGGAAAAGAAGATGGCTATTGGGGCAGTAGAATTCAAGCTGTTAAAACATTACATGAGTTTTCTCCAAGACCCTCTGCAGGGAGAGATGTGAAACCACAGTGGCCAGACACAACATTCTGTGGTCTAGCGTTTGGAACGAGGAGAAAGACAAAGAGACCAAAAAAAGACCGAAGGAAGAATTAAGGAAGCCAAATGGGGTTGTTGGGGAGGGGTGTGTGTGTGTGTGTGTGTGTGTGTGTGAGAGAGAGAGACAGAGACTGGACAAAATAGGTAATAAATGAAAATAAAAAGTAAAACTATGTCCTGCAATTGTATACACATACACACTAACTTACTGCGCCAAACTGCACCGGGTTGAGATCAGGCATGAAGACCTCTGGGTAGACATTCTTTAAATACCAAGAGAAGCTCTTACACTGTAGCCTCTCACGGAGCTCCAAACGTTTGGAGATGTCTCCAAATGTTCTCTGTGGAAAAATGACCCACACTGCTATTAAAAGTGTGAATAATAGTAAAAAAGGCTTATTTTTAAAACAACTTGTTAATAAAAAAAAAACACCCATTTTGTTGCCCTCAGGCTGTTTAGAAGCTGGTTTTAGTCAGTCGTTTTTTCCCTCAGGTTTCGACTAGCAGCAAGTCTTGGCTACAAGTTGTAAGTCTGGTGATGGTTTTTTTAGTGGTTTGGGCCATGAACGAGCAGCAAGTTTTGGATTCAAGTTATGAGCCTGGAAAGATGCCTTCAGAATCAACTCAACACTGCAAAATGACCAAGAATTCTTTTTTGCCACAGCAAATATGTGGCCACAAATCTTTATAATATGCCAGCAGAACCATCTAGGCATTACAAATAATGTATATCCAGAGTAAATCTCGAACTGTCTTTATGCAATGCCCATCTAAGCCATGACTATACCTAAAAATTGAATAACAACTTGGTCGAACTTTCTTGGAAAGAACATTTATTATTCCAATAAGGCTTTGCTGTGCAACCAAAACAGTATGATGTGATGTGATCCAATGTGCATTATAAGACCCTACGTCTTTTTTTACAGACAGCCAAGTCACAAGTTCTATTAGTACAAGCACTGCCTTTACACTATTTCCATTCAACTTGGTATAATGAGAACAATAGAAACATGATCCACAGAAAAAAGGGTTACAAGGGCGGAGAATTCTATGAATAACCTTCTTTGTGGGCAGCACGGTGGCCACACCGCGCAAGCTAGTCGGTTCTAGGTTTGTATTCCGGGCAGGGCTCTTTCTGTGTGAAAGTTTGCATGTGCTCCCTGTGCCTGCCCCAGTCCAAAAACATGTATGTTTTGGTTTATTAGTGATTGCAAATTGACCATAAGAATGAGTGTGAGTGTGTGTGGTTGTTTGTCTGTATGTGGCCCTGAGATGGACTGGTGACCTCTCCATGGTGTACTTATGCCTTTTGCCCAATGAAAGCTGGAATAGACTCCAGCAGATCCCTGATTATAAATAAGCAGATATAGACAATAGATGGATGGATGGATGGATGGATGGATGGATGGATGGATGGATGGATGGATGGATGGATGGATGGATGGATGGATGGATAGATAGACTTTCTTTGTTTTTTTATCTGTTCACTTTATACAGCACAGATATTACAACTATCTTTCAGACACAGGAATAATCCTAAATTTTATTTAATGGTATTATGTTTATGGTGCTTTATTGAAAGTTTTTTTTGAAATGTCTGTCTGGAAAATATTACAATTTCACATGCCTAACTTGGCCAGCAAGAGTTAGGTGTCGGGTTACACAAATCAGGTCTACAGGTCTTGATATTCTCGGGCAGAGAAGCTAGGTAACCACTATATATAAAATGTTTAAGCTACATAAGCAAATCTGTTATTACTTAGTCTCAGCCTCAGACGTCAAGCCCACAGACCACTGGCCGAACGTCTGATGCTTACGGCACACTTGGCTGAAGTTTTGAAGTCGTCCTCTGATTGGTTAAAGTGTACAGAATTTCCAAGAGACATGTGCGTCAGGTTGTTTTTGATGGCCCGCATGGAAACAACCTGTCTCATAGAAGATGTAAGCTGTTCAGTGGCAATAATTGATTTTGTGCATTTGTGAAAGAATGATTTTTTGGTTGCATACCGGTCTGTTATTGCAGGGGACATTTTCTTGCCCCTAAACATGGCGCGGCACAAAATGAAATATTATTGGTTGCTTCACCTGTCACTTATACATCCTTAGCCATTCAAACCGGCCAAGATTCCCAGACCTTCTGATGTCAGTCTAAAAGTTGGGCTAGTTATTACTCTGCTTCCAATTTCAGTCAAATCTTATGGATATTGGTACCCCACATTTATGCATGTCTTGACCTTGACATTATTAAAATCTCAGAGAATATAATAATAGGGGAAAAACCACTGCTTTTGAAAATGGAAGGTAACTGTACCATTGTGCCATACAATTAGAAAAAAACCCCCATAAAAATCTCGCATTACCTCTTTAGACATCTGTGCCGCCTGCTGGTTTCTGCGGTAGAAGATCTCCTTGTAGTCGTCCATCCAGACCTCAGCTAGCCTCACCTGATTACGAGCAATCACTTGAGTGCCTTTGGGGAAAGTGTGAGGGCTTTTAGTGCGAAACACGTGGCCGACAATGGAGCAGGGGATAATCTCCAACTGACCTCCGCACTGCCATACCTGCAGGTATAGAAACAAAAAGGAAAATATCTTGATAAATCCATATACGGTACTATTGTCCGTTTTTAAGCAACTTGGAAAAAAAAATCATCTGCAACTTTGGTTTTGTGAGCATACAGAAACATGCATTGATAAATTATCGCTTTATGTAGTCTGTAAGTTGACATTATTGTAACAGAATCTAATCTTTGAAATAAGGATTTTCTCGTACATAAAACTATCCAGGGATAGGGTTGCCAGAGTCACAGTTTGTAGGCCAAATTGGAATAGTTTTGGAACAAGTGATTGAAAAAGCAAGTCCACATGTGCCTTTTTGCCTAATTTAAAAAATATATATATTCTGCAGTTGCCAAAATTTTGTTATAAAACAAACACTGAGAATTAAATCTTTACTTAAACCTAAACAAATGGAAAGTGCAATTTTTCATTCTGCCATGGCTAATAGTCAGACAATACTAAACACACTGCAGATTCCAAATCCAAAGACTGAAAAAAAGCGCATACAGTAATAAACAAAGAAAATGCTGGCTTTTCCATTGCCTGCCATTTTTGGGGGATAGTTTCTGCTTCTTGTTGTGTAGCAAACAGTGTTTGTTTGCCTGGAGGTTTTGCTGTGTCCTGGCAACCTTGTCCAAAACTTGTTTTGAATTGTTATACTTTAAGTCATTACTTAATGAGGACAGAATGCCATGGCCCACTTTAGCCATGTCACAATTTGTAAAATAATAAAATATTTAATATATAATAATATACAATACAAAAAAATGTGTTAATGGATATAGACAGTGATTTCTTTTTTTTTTTTAATTTGTGGCACACTGCCAAGTGCCAGAAATTAAAATGAATCACTTTCTAATCAATCTTTTCCCAGTTCTTACCCTGAAGGACATTTCTATGTTCTCTCCTCCCCAGATCTCCATTTCTTCATCATAGCTCCCAATGTGATAAAAATAATCTCTAGAGATAGAGA
Source organism: Bagarius yarrelli (assembly GCA_005784505.1). Classification (NCBI taxonomy): domain Eukaryota; kingdom Metazoa; phylum Chordata; class Actinopteri; order Siluriformes; family Sisoridae; genus Bagarius; species Bagarius yarrelli. The sequence goes on from VCAZ01000048.1 coordinate 744,270, forward strand.
ACAGTCCTCCAGCAAATGCTGGTGTTCTGTGCAGTATAAAAAAAAACAAATTCTTCACTTGTAAGAGTTCTTTACAAAGTTGTCTTTCACTTGTTTTCTTTACAATTATCTCTGTGTGCTGTGTCTCACTTGATAGGGTAGGTCTCATCTTTACGCCCCTTTTTTTCATGATCAGGCAAATTCTCCCAGCCGAAGGACAGAGCCCAGTCAAAGTTGCCTCGATTGTGGTTTTGCCCGTATGGAGAAGGCTTATTGAACTCGAATGTGTTTAGGTCGATAGTGGTAATGTCTGGACTCACCACTGCCGTGAAGTTCTCTGCTATCCGAGCCAGCAATGGCTCCAGCCAGCCATGAAAACATTCACCTGCATGGAAAAAATAAGCCTTTAATCGCTGTTTTAGAAGTCTGAGGATGTTCAACCTTTGAGCACTCTGTAAGGAGAACTGGTACCAAACTAACGTGCCAAGAACAACAGTGTAGTGCTGCATGACACAGACATCATTACTGCCACCATGTGTATTTGGGCAAGTAAAAAAATGTAGGGAAAGGTACAGGGTGTAGGGTGCTTATGGTGACTCAGTATTTTGGACTTACAGTGAGCATCCAGGAAAGTGAGGGTGTCTCCAGTGGCTACCGAGGCTCCCAGCAGTCGTGCAGTGATGAGGCCTTTCCTTTTGAGCTGCCGCACAACACGCACAATGTGCAGCTGCTTTAGATACTCATCCAGCTCCTCCTTCAGCCGTTCTGTATAATATACAACCAACATGGGTTTGTTACTGCTGGAAACAACTATGTTAAAGTGTGCACCTGTGCATATACGTAACAAGATACGACAAGCGATAATAAAGTCTTTGATAAAACAGTGGGATCCTTTGCTTGATTGGCAGCTTTGTAAATTTCATATAAAAACCAACATTGAGGACGAGGTGGAAAATATCAAAGACACCATGTAAATGATTTATAAAGAGCTCATCAGTAGTAGTATAACTGCTCAATTCAATAAGAACACTTTGCATTGCAGTATGTAGGAATATATATGTGGCAGAGAAAACCAAAAATAGAAGCCTATACCAGAATGGCCTCAATTACCCAAGGGCTGTGGCGACTGAGGACAGAATTATTATGACAGAAATAACCTGTGCCACAGAGGAGGAATGTATGCAGAAATACTGATTAGCATGTATGGCTGCTGACTTAATTCTCTTAACTGTTAACATATTCAGTACAGAAGCATCTTTTCTGTACTATCCTAGGCAAATAAATGATTACAGGTCGAATGCTACTTCATTTGATCATAGAATGACAACATCAAAAATACTTTCTGGTTTAAGGTTCCACAGTTCCACAGCACTAATCCACCTTCACCAGTATAAATTCATAAACAACACTCTGTCATAACTCCCACAGAGTTACAGCTTTCACTGTGGGCCGAAGCTGTGAAAGGTCAGTATGGAAAGAAACAGTCTTAAATCGGTCAGATTGGTCTACATATTGGGAGACAATTTGGTAGGAAACAGAGATAAAGAAACATGATTGGCAAATAAATATAGATATACTAAATTCTTCATCATTAAGTGGTCGTTTTAAAGACTAGTTTCCAACTAAAATCAAACATCAGGACCACTTAGTTACACCAAGGATGTCCCAATGTGCCTGAACCCAACCAAATACCTTCAACAGACACCCCCATCAAAGACCGCTATGCTTTCTGCACTAATAGCATTTAAGAGCCACTGGTACAAAGAACCGGCCAGTTTGGCAAGAGCTATAAAGCGGCCCAATTGACTGCCTTTAGTTGTTTTAAGCAAACAGGTGCCTTTGCAGCACTACAAGCTGAGGAATATTTACCGTCTGTGCTGGCATCATCAACGAGAATGATCTCTTTAAGAAGAAGGGAGGGAGAAGTGTGGAGCACACTGTAGACCGTTCGCAGCAATGTGCTCCATGCTTCGTTGTGGAACACGATGATCACACTCGTGGTCGGTAAGGGTGGGCAGCGCCTAAATGTCTGCTCTATGCATCTAAAAAAAAATAGAAAGAAAAACAGAAAGAAAGAGTTGGAATGGTGCTTGAAGAGACAGAGCAAGACAGATGAACGCCACTCTCCCACTGCCATAAAACAGGGTGTACAACCATAAGGTGAATACATCCATGAAATATCTGTGGTTCACTGGATGACCAACACCCTTAACAACAGAAAAGGACAATAAAAATGGGTCTTTTACAGTCTCAATTGCCTAGTCAAACAAATAAGAACAAGAACAGGCTTGTGTAATTAGCCAGACATAGCTCTTTCTTTCTTCCTCTTAAATCAGTGCTTCAACAAGGCAGACATGCTTAAGCAATGTCTCAGGAAGACGTTTTTCAGAGAAGAAGCCGATTTTAAATCTGAATTTTAGCTTTAGTGTATGCTAGAAATAAATATATGTACGTTACTACAACATTATTATGTCAAAGTAAGCTCAAATACTAATATATATATATATAAGTTAACACTAGATGGCACTATGTTTTCTAATTAGCAAAAAACTAAAAAATATTGTGTTGAGTTATTGTGGGAAGTGTCTAGCGTTATTTATTATATAGGCAGTATTATAGTATAGGTTAATAAAATTTGGTTTCATAATGAAATAAATAGTGTATACGTACTCTGGAGGCCTTGTATCAGGGCCGAGGTCTCGACTGAGTGAGATACGATCACTAGCATACAGGTTAAAGCAGTGTTTTTCCTCGCCCTGCTCCTTCTCCTTTTGCTCAGCTGGGCTAAGATTCTCCGTATGGAAGGGTTTCCCTGAGGCGCCCGGGGCACTGGGATTTTGTGGGGGTCGTTCCAGCACAGGTCTCAGCTCTGAGGCTGTGTAGTAACCAGGCAGACAGGTCTGACTGCCCCTGCTCTCCTGCTGCCTTACTGGGGCTCGGATCTGCATCTTTGGCATGGCATCCCTAAAGTTATTCACAGCCCCCATTACCATGCCCAGCATGGTGTCTCGTTTCTCTACAATCCCTTTTAGCCAGGGTTCCTCCTGTGGGCTCTGACTGACCACCTCTCTTTGCATCAGGAACAAAAATGTGACAAACACCAACGCAGCAATGGCAACCTTCCATGGGTGCAAACGCCTGCGCAGCAGTCTGCGGATTAAAGTCATTCTTCTGTGGTAGGATTAAATAGTGTGGTGTGTGTCCTTCTGGAGCTTGGCAGACAATGATTCACCTGACACACGATGTGAGTGACATCACTGACTCCTAAACTTGTGAAAGAAAATTGAGTGAGTGAAAATTAGTGACTAAGCACAACATTAAGGTAAATATATAGTAACAAAACAGCTTCTCTCTCTCCCCCCCCCAAAAAAAAAAGCCTGGGTTAAATAATGACTATAGGATTGGAAAAGGAAAAACTGAGGTTTTTACTCAGTTTCAGCATCTAAGCTTTAAAGGAATCCAAAATAAACATTTCTACTGACATTCAAGACCCTTTTTAGGATGACTGGGAAATTATTCTCAATGAGAGAAATGTGTTTTATGTCTTTTTATACATTCTCCAGGAAACTACTGCTGAGGTTTCGATCCGTCCAAATTGAAACATGGTAACAAAAGCAAATATATATTTAAAAACACACATTCACACTTTAAGCAAGGGGTAAAATGACGTGACGTGACAGCCAGCATATTTTAAATATGGGGTAGAATGATGTGAAGTGACAGTTAACCTATTATATCCATCCTATATGACTCACTAGGGTCAAAATAACACCTATACCTAAAACCCCACATTCAGGGATGCTTTTTATTTAAAAAAATTATAATCTTACCCAGATTACACTGCCATAACATAGGGCATGCCAGCACAACATATAATCCAATACTCATCGAGACAATGAGGATTTAATCCAAGCAGAATTCCAACAAGAGGGACAACCTCCCATAAAGTTCCAATCCAGACAAAATCAGTTTAGATATTTTTGTAAGATAACTGCTGCAGGTTTTGTCGAACATGAACACCATCCGTCTCGAACCCTGAGAAAACAGCCACGTAACTAAAGACAGCGCGTCTGATACGACACACCACTTCCGTGTGTTGAATCCAGGTGTGCTTGTCAGGTAAAAAGTTAGAGAGCGAGTCTGTACTACGCATGCGCAGAGGCCACCTATACCAATACTCCACGCCAAAGCTACACATAGAAAGGTACAAAAGATTTGCCCGATTGTAGAAGTGCGTTTATTTCTGAATGAATAAATAATAATAATAATAATGAACACTTGACTAACGAATGTATTTGTTTCATATTTTTTAAATTTGATTCGAAGACAAATTGTGTGGATTATAATTATATATATATGTATTTATATATAAACACACCACGTGTAGTATGTTTTACTGACCTGTGTATGAGATTATACACACACACACACACACACACAGTTGCCCTGCATTTAGTTTAATTATTAGTATGTGAGATTTTACAGTCAAAGTGATGCACCAAACTGGCTTCAAATGTCTGTAAATGCGTCTTGGCCATGTTTATGGTTTAGGCCACTTAAACATTTTTTTTTTTTTAGAAAAAAGTCAGACTAACTCTATCAATCCGCTGCTGTTTATAATACAACAGGTTAGAAACGTAGCCGAAAAAAAAAAAAAAATTAAGCGGCTTCTCGCGAGCCCCTCGCTCCCAAACGGTTGCTGGGAGACAGCGAGCAAAGGCACGCGCGCGAACCGCATCAAACTCGAAGCAAGACTTAACACACACAGACACACGATTCCCAAAATCGCAGACTTTGAATAAAGTTACGATCCCAAGCAAAAAATAAAATAAATAAATAATTTGCGACATTTAAAAGAACCGCACAAACTGCTGGAAACTTACCCCACGTGTGAAAGCTTGGTTTGTGTTGAACTGCTCGCGTCTGATCGCCGGCGGTCTCACGGAGGTTCATCCGGATTCTTTCAGAGATTATCGAGACCAGTGACAACCCCGGCGTCTGACAGCGAAGACAAAGGGATGCCAACAAGTAATGCTTTACTTTTATACCCGATGTCTTTATTGTATTTTGACTTTGATTAGGGAGGTGAAAAACTTACCATCGCACTCGCAAATAATGTTGGTTAGTCCATAATGTCTCGGGAGTGTATAAAGAACAGACAGACAGACAGACAGCAGGAGCGATGGCCACGAGAGACAGAAACAGCGGTGTGTCTGTGGCTGTTCAGCTCTATACAGACAGACATGCCAAGATGGGGCACCAGCTTCAGATCCACAAGACTTCCCCCTCTGTCCTTACTGGCACCTCAATGAGCAAGCAAAGTGAAGCTGCTCCTTTACCACACAATTAGGACTAAAGTGGAATATCAAGATTTTGCATCTGGCAGCACATCTGCATTGCAATTTTATTTATTTCAAGTTGTATTAAACTGCTGCAATAACAGTAGAACTATTATTACTCATGCTGAAATCTGAGTTTCATAAACAGGGTGTGCTCAAATACAACAAAGGGTTTTTTTCCCCTCACTTCGAAGAGCTGACGCCTGAATAGGACAGAGGAGAGAGGATGTCTTGAGAAAGAAAACAAAAGGGCTCAGTATTTCTGACAGTGAAAAGATGGCCAGAATGATCGTTCCGAGCGCTTCTTATAGCCTAATTTGATCCCTATGGACTGAAAGTAAAATAAAATGATGAATTAAAGGAGTGTTGTGCTGTCAGTGATTTAATTTGTGCTGTACGACAAATTTTTATTGAATGTAAAGTCATATGAACAGTATAGACATGACATAGTGGTTAGGGTGTTGGACTGCTAACCAGAGGATTGTGGGTTTGATTCCCAACACCACCAAATTACCACTGCTGACACTCTGAAAAAGGCCCTTAACCACCAATCGATCAAGTGTATAAACGAGGTTAAAAAAAAACCCAAAAAGAATGCTAAATTCCAGAAATGTAAATGTGTCTCTTTTTTAATATAACAGTATTTTTTCTTACAGGCAATTTAATACAGCATTATTGAAAATAATGACTGAAAACATAATTCACACCAATACATAAAAAAAAACAGTTGAAAAGTATAATACTAAATTATAGTAAACAAACACCACTGTTGTTAAGATGCTAACACATGTTTGGCTTTTGGACAAATAACACATAAGTTATAGCAAAACAATTGCACGCGCACACACACACACACACACACACACACACACACACACACACACACACACACACACACACACACACACACACACACACACACACACACTTCAAGATCTCAAAGCAGCTCTTGCTTTGTCCAGAATGTCCTTTCTTATCCTCGGATAGTTTGGGTGCGCATCCAAGACCTAAGGAAACACAATTCTTATTAGTTACCTTTTTAAGCATTTAAGACAGAGATGAAATGGGGGAGACAGAGTGAGAGGAAGGTGGGACCGGGAAGGACCCAAGACGAAATTGAACCCAGCGCAACTGCACATGCGAGTGCCGGAGCCTTAACCCACTATACCACGGCACCGGCCAATTAGTTACCTTTTGATATTTTTTTTTTTTTTTTTAACTAGAGTATAAAAGGAAAATAATTACTTACTTTATGACAAACATCTATGGCATCAACGTGTCGCTTTGCCTTTAAGTAATTAAAAGCTAGTTTGTACCCTATAACAAATAATAATAATAATTTAAAAAAAAAATCAATATTAACAATTTTATTGAATGCCTAGAAATTAAGGATAGCGAATAACTGTAAACGTACCGATTGTTGGATTGGTCTGATTACCATATTTCCAGGCTAGTTCATAATTCATGGCTGCATCCCTAAAAGATTGCTCCTTCTCCATAATATAGCCCATGTATTCATAAGCTTTGCAGCACGACTGTGGAAATCACATCATAATCAAAGATTTGTGACATTAAAATACATAATACATTATTTACTAAAATTATTGATTGTTTTCCACAAACAAATGGATGGATGGATGGAAGGATTGATGGATGGATCAAAAAAAATGACTACACGAAGGTGTGAATTAACTGTATGGCTTTAGGTTTTGAGGAAGAGATCACTTTAGTCCAGGACAGAGCCATTTATTCCTGTTTCTCCAAAGGTTCAGTAGAACCTGACAAAAGGGTTTGAATAGTTCCATCCAGAATAAAATCTAGGGATTAAACCTGATTGCTAGACAATGCAAACCTTATTGTGGCGTAGGCAGCGTTTTAACAGCTCTCCCGCCAGGTCGTATTTGCCTGACTGGATGTAGATATCTGCCAAAAGCAGCCAGCTCTTCTCAAACTCATCTGCATCAGTAATGTTCCAGTTCATCTTGGCAATGCGTTTGAGCTGGTTCCTGGCTCGAGGAGTCTGTTTGAGGATCATGTAGGCTGTGGCCATTGCCAACAGTGCAGGAACATGGTCCTTCTGTGATTCAGAACAGTGAGGAAGGCATCAGTATTTGAACAATATATACATCACGGCAGCCATTATAACTTTGACCAGAATAAAGCACAAAGGAGAATTAAATAAATGAAAGTAAAATTATTACAGTTTGTTTAAAAAGTTGTGATTTTTTTACTAAAGCATACTTTAAAAAACGATTTAAAAGCATAGACTGTGGCCTGCGATATTATAGCCTACAATATTATCACAGTAATGTTTACCAAGGTGTGTGACTGTGTGTATATGACTGCATGTGTATATTTAGATAGACTTTGTGTACTATTGATCCTGTCCATCAGGTTTTTGCACCTCATTGTTTGCAATCTCAATGAACACTCCGAGAGCTTTCTCCACGTTGGCCTTCTGCTTGGTAGCCAGGTAACAGTAATGCTCAAGGATACGCAGCTGTGTGTAGCCTTGAGGCGTCTGAGGCTTCAGCTCCTTTAACAGTTTCTCTGCTGTTCGCACTGCCAGCTGCTCTGACTCCTGTTTTTCTGTGGAGTTCCTGATATGGCAAATTATTAATCAGTACATAAAGAAGCAAGTTGTGTGTGCATATATAAAGGCCTTTAATTTTACCTTTTGCTTCCAGCAATAAACAGCAGATGCAATGCTTTGCCACAATTATGATTATTAATTATTTGTTTATAAACCAGATATTAAATACTGATTGCAAGTCTTAGGTTTTTACTTCCTACTTCTAATACTAAAATACTCTACAGAACATTAAGGTGTGGTCCTGCTATATTTACTTACCCCATATCTCCATCCAGGTTCTCAAACACCTCACCTCCCATCGTCTCGTTATCTGGGTTTAAACAAATCTCAATCATGTTGTAGCCAGCATTCTGGCCCCAGTCATTGTCCTTACGAGCCTTATTAAAGTGACGCAAACCTTCATTGGGTTCACCAGTGTACCTGAGACACAGTGTAAAGAAATCACTGTAATTTCCCTGTTATGTAACATTTATTTTAGTTTTTTTTAAATAATAAGGAACAAGCTAATTGTATAGCAGGGAGATACATGTAATTTAGCCTTGTAGGGAACTGGTGGCTCAAATGGTTAAGGCTCTGGGTTGTTGATCAAAAAATTTATGCCACTCTTGGGCACTTAACCCTCTCTCTGCTCCATGAGTGATTAATAATAATATTTTTGATCACCGCTTTAAAAGCTGGGATATGCAAAGTAATGAATTTTATTACTTCGATTATCTGTCCATTTTTTAATGCCTAATACTGATGAAGCCTGGAGACTATTCCGGGGGATGCATGGCACAAGTAGGGGGCAAAACGTCTTTCAAGGTACAATCATACATATTTGTGCACCAAGTACGTTTTGATATTTCTTCAACACATGCATTGTCCAAACTGCGCTTGGTTTTGAGTTAATTGTAAAGATTTGTAATGTTTCCAGCCAATCGTGATTTACATGTTTTATAGAACTTCAGTCTGCATTTGTTCATCTCTTTTAAAACAGAAATGCTGACATATCATTGAGGTGCTTCCTTGTTTGGGTGCCAAAGATATTTTACTATCCGCATCGACCTACAACTTTGACCATACATTAATTATTAAATCACTTATTTATTGTAAACCATTGCAATATTCACATTTGCAATTTTTGATAATTTAATCATATTGTGCAGCCCTAATGCTAACCACTAAGCCCATCAAGCCTATAGGCTGGTTTCTTGTGGTACCAGAAAATATGTCAAGGTCAATCAATCATCTGTCATAATAATATAGATAGAACCATTGGAAATTTACATACATGGTGAAACAAGCAGTGGATGCCTGAGAATTTAAATGATAATATTTAAGTAAAAAGAGAAAGAGGCCACGGTATTTAAATTACTATTTTACAAGACCTAGTATTCTTACCACAAGTAAAGACCTTTGCAGTAGTTAAAACCGGGCTCAAACTTGGCCCTTGGTGAATGTTTTTCAGCCATATCCAAAAACCTGGGAATTTCCTCCAGTTTTCCAGCTCTGCGCAGCAGGTCAATCAGCCGGGACAGTGTTGGATAATTGTCTATGGAAGATTAAACATGAGAAATATCCCAAAGAATGCCACAGCAGGCCAGTACATAGCTCTGTACTCAAGTTTCTTTCATCACTATCTCATTCTAATAGGATGCTTGGTGGACTTGGTAAAGACTGTCGGTTCGAGATGGTAAATAAAAACGGTCACACCTGGTTTCCTCTCCAGCAGCTGCTGGAAGTGGAAAACTGCCTGCTCATAGTCCTGTTTTCTGAACATCAGATCAGCAATCATCTAAAAAAAGAAAACACAAATAAGCTGTGGCTTGCAGATAAACATATACTGAACAAAAAGGGAGATATTGTTAGGAGACTTACCAGTGTTGCTGCCTCATTGACAGGGTCATTCTTCAAAATAAGACTGCACTGCTGCTGGCAAGCTTCTACATCATCCAGAGTTAGATACATCTGTGCTAGCTCCAGCATCACCTGTAAAAACAGAAAGACAGAAAATCGAACTTTAACAAAAAGAAGACATTAATTTAAGTTTTCTAGAGCAGAACATTATAATAAACCATAGTGGTAATTTAATCATTTTCAAGTAAACATCCTATTTTAAAAAAAAATTCCACAATTAGCCTCATCGCATCCACTGACACATCCTGAGACAGCTGCAGAGAGAGAAGCACACTGCACACACTGATTTAACAGTGCTGACCTTGCTGTCATTCTCGCAGTACACAAGTGCCTCTTTGTAGAACTTGACGGCTCTCTCATAGCCGCGCTGGTGGCTGCAGTGCTTTGCAATTTCGGCACAGATCTCAGAGGCGAGCTGCTTCTGCATGGGCACTGCATCAGGCTGCTCCAGCTGAACGCGCTTCAGCACCTTTGCTTGAACATCTCTCGCCTAATCAAAAATGCAAGTCAATAATTATTACAGCAGACCCTGATATATACTAAATCACACATAAAGACAATTAACTCTTCAGTAAATTAAATGACGGCAGACTTACACGATGTAAAGAAAGCAAAGCCTCATCATTTTTATTGACTTTGCTCTGAATCTTGGCCAGCAGCACAAGGTAACGGCAGTCCTCCGTTAGCAAAGGCAGTTCGTTTACTAAAAACACAGAAATGTTTAAAGATGCTAAAATGTCTGCAACACGGTTGTATTTGGGTTCATTTAGTTTTCACTACATGTGCGTTAAAATCTTACCAGGATCATGAGAGAGAGCCTCATGCAGAACTTTCTCACAGCGTTCATACTGTCTTAGCTTCATGAGTAATTCTGCCAGATCAAAGCGCAAGAAGCTCTGCTGACCACTCTTAAAAGCAGCTTCATAATAGTTAATGGCCAAAAAAAAAAAAAACAAACAAAAAAAAAACTGTGCTCTATTTGTATGGCACAATAGATTAAGATTCATAGGTACAGACAGCAATTATTGCCAAGACATGAAAAATGTATATTAATCTCTCATTAATAATCATTTATGTATATTATGTATATAAATAATAGTATAGCGTCTTTCCGTAATTATCAGAAAGTGTGAAAAAAAAAAAACGATTGTAAAATTCTTAAACAATTGAAAGCAAATGCAATGATCAATTTACTATCTAATAAGGATATGAATAAAGTTTGATGGATAGTAAAACAACAGAATTTCTGAATGTTTTTTGAATAAATTGTATGAGAATTAAAAATGCAGTGGCATTTTAAAAAAATGCATATATTTATAATATAATATAATAAATAGTGTTAACTGATTTATAGTTATTTTATAGACGATAAACAAGCTGCCTGCAAATGAAGGACATTTACCATTTTGAAAAACATTTTTAAAGAAACATTTATTTTATTGAATATAACCTACAAAGACTGTCAAATCATGAGCCAATATTTTATTCACAAAATAACAACATAACATAAATGTTTAAACAGAAAAATTTACCTTTTTACCCACTAAATGAGCTCATTTATTGGATAAATACACCAACGTTTTCGGAATTTGGCTTGTATGCCATGGTTAAACTTTTTTAAAAACACAAGCAAAAGATTCAACCAAGGCGGTAGAAATATTAAGCTTGTGTTTAAAATGCAAAATAAAATGTTTTGGTATGAAAGGAATGTTGTTTTATACTGTGCTTACCTTGACATAATTATGAGTCTTGACAAGAGCTTTCCCGATCTTGCTAGCCACAGCTCCATCTTTAGGACTTCTCTTCAAAGCTTGCTCATAAACCTCGATGGCCATCTCAGGCTGACAGATCACATGTTCATCTTCACACAGAGTCGTAATTCTGATATTCCTGACTGAGCCAGAACTAAATAAACTAATACTTATTGTATTGCCTAACAGTATTTTCCACTGGTATGAACACTATTCAGTCCAACAATTTGGTTTCTACTAAATTTAAAGCATAAAAATAAAGGTTATATATAGAAAACATAACATTATTTAATACCAACCTCTTGGATGTTCATATAGGCATCTCCTAATAATAAGTATGTATGGGAGCTGGGCATCTTTTCCACCAAATCCCTGTCAAAAAAAAAAAGATATAATGTGTAGTTTTGTGATTTTTGAAAACATTTAATATATTCTCACAGCAACTATCCCAAACATTCTATATCTTTAACATGTAGGCTAACTAAAATAATTCTTTTACCAAAGTAAAGTGACTTTATCTTGTAATAAAGACTGTTGTGCTTCTTTTCTCGTTGTCTCTCTTTAAACCTGTATTTCCCTAACATTCTGTTCCTGAAAATCCTGAAGCGGTTAGCAAACCATTACTTTTGTTACAGATGACTTATAAAATAAAAAAATAAAAAAAAGATATGGAAAGGGCTTGAAACCAGCTTTCATATGATATCAAAACCTGTAATAAGCAAAATTTCTCCATGTAATAGATTTTCCCAGATGACATCACATTTAGTTTCCTATTCGAATGTAAAAAAAAATGCATGTGTGTCTTGAAGTATTTTCGGGTAAAATTTCCGAATGCACCTAAAGCTAGTTCTTTACAGCATTTCTCCGTCCTCCTGGATCATCTCACCGACACTTAAACAGGGGCACCACTTGCTGGTCTAGGGCATGCTATTAAACCCACATAATGCAGCACAATTGAAGGTCTAGCATCGTTTAGTACGGAGGCTTCGGTACACCAGTCCAGATTTCGGATAGACAACCTACTAGCAAGGTAAGTATTGGGCCCGCTGGTGCCGCGAGACAATAAGTAGGGCAATACTCACTACATGTAAACCTGCAGCCAGGAAGGAGTCAAAATTGGCAGGCCCGTTTGGTTGGCATGATTGGCCTATAAGACAGCGACTTGTTAGTATGGCAGCATGGGCATACCTTTTTCAAAGTGTTCTGATGCAGCTTGAGTTCCTAAAGGGGATCATCTCTAAGATCGAGGAAGGAATGGGATGCTGCGTCTTGTGGCTATACCTTATAGCTTTTTCACACAGTGTCTTGTTCCCTCTGGAAAACGTGGTTACATATGTAACCTAATAGACACTTGTCTCTTACCTCTCACCTGTCTATCCATTTGCCTATTTAAAGCTGATATAAAGTATAGTATGCATTTCCTGCTCACCTATAGCAGCTTACATACAGCCGTTTCTCCTTCCTGTTGTTTAGGTAGATGTCAGCCATCTTTTCAGTGGCCTGAACGAAGTAGGGCTGCTCCTGTGTGATGTTTCTAAGCATGCTCAGTGCAAGCGTGGTGTCCCCCCGCAACAGAGCAAGGTCGGCATTAGCGATGGTCACACGCAGCTCCTCAGGCGTACCAGTGAACTCATTTATAGCATCCTGCATGACTTTAGCTGCCTCATGCTGAAGTTAGCACAACAAAAACCACATGCCTTTTAAGTTTATTTAAAAAGAAATGCATTGACAGGAGTAGATCAATTACTTTGTGAAATAAAAATTAAATGCTTTATACAGATCCAAAGCCAAGTCACTTTAAACGTTCATTAATCCACATATTACCTGTTTTCCATTGAGCCAGAGAGCTTCTGCCAGCTCTAGATATACAGAAACACAGTCTGCAGTGCTGAGCTCAACTCTCCTGGCTTTGGATTTGGCAGAGGTGCCTACTCTTTTCACTCCTGGCAGAGTCATGGCCAACTGAAGTGTCTGAATGGCCTCCTGCAGCTCACCCATTTTTCTTTGTGTTTGAGCTTTAATCAGATGATACAGAGGATGCTCTCTTACCTGCTCCACACACACACGCACACACAAACAGTTCATGAGAAGTGTTTTTGTAGGAACTAGCAGTATGAAAAAGGGAACAATATAGGACATTTCATTTACATACAGACGTAAAATGTACAGTATGTACTTTTACTTGTGAAAAACCAATAGGTAAATAGACTGCTTTCATCTCTACAACTAAAGCATACAATCACCTCGATTTATTGAATGTATTTAAAATGTTTTTCCTAATGCATAGTTTTTATTTTCTATATTAAAGTACATCTAAACATTAATTCACTTAATAGTGTAATCTAAAACTGTAATTTAATATTATTATTATTATTATTATTTTATCTTACAATTTTACACAAGTTTTGAAAAAAACATATATAATATATAATAAATATAATACTTGTATTAATATATAGGATGTTAATTATTGTGAAGCCGACTCTAAGTGTTTGCCACCGTCTTGAAAAAAAAAATCCAGAAAAATTCCAGTCACCTCAAAGTTGTGGCTGAGGCAAAGCTCTAAAGACTGAGAAGACAGTTTGACGTTGCCCTGAAGGAGATGAATTTGTGCCATAAGGAGGTGGGCATCTGCAAAGGAGGGTTTTTGTTCTAAACAATGTTGCAGACTGCTCTGAGCCGCCTCGATATTTCCTAAAAAACAAAAAAAACAAATTAGGGTCAGTATACAGTAAACGCTAGCAAACGTTACATGACCTCATAAGAAACCGGATGTTTGTTCCCAAAAAAAGGAAACAGTTCAATTTAAACATTCACCTGACAGAAATCGGACTTTTGCCATTAATAACACAGCCTGTAGGAGTCCAGGGACAATCTTGATTACTGTGTCTAGCACAGCTGCACAATGCTGTAGCTGAGGAGCAGGGGCCTGGCCCTGAGCTGGAGGCTGTGGGATTTAAAATAAGACAAACTCTGTTTATGCAGTAACAGTAAAAAAGAAGTCAGCACTAGCAGGCAAATGTTCATCTGAACTACACATTCTACGTATGCCTTGTTTTGGTAGCAAGTATGATCTAGTTTTTTAGACTGATGAATAATGCTTGTGTGATAGTTGCTACTATTACTTTTACAGCATTTGGCAGACACCCTTATCCAAGGTGACTTACATTTATCTTTTTTATACAATCTTAGGGGCCTTGCTTAGGGGCCCAGCAGTGGCAACTTGGTGGTGCTGGGTATCGAACCCTGATCTTCCAGTTAGCAGTCCAACACCTTAACCACTGCCCCAAGTTGATGGATTAATGTTAAATGATTTATTTAGAGCAACATGGGTGGAATTTAGGGTGGCACTTGGTACTTAAATTAGTACTAAGGTGGGTTAACTTATACGAGAAGTAATCATACAATTGCCAGCATGTTTTTATAGAATAATCAGGAGGACAGACTAGCAGTATAGAGCAACATGTGCAAAAGTTTGTATTACAAGATATTCCTTGCAATCTTTGAGCTTGCGAAACAAAGTAAACTTCTGAGTAAAACTTACATTGAAGCCATGCTGTAACTTTTTCAGTAAAAAAAATGCCTTTGGATCCCAAGAAAACGTCTGCACTCAACTGTATCAGTGAATGCAGTCAATGTATCTGTATCTGTGTGTCATGTGAAACTGACCTTGGCAGGACAGAGTGCCAGGTATTCCTTTGTGATCTCCAACAAGAAGTCAGGGTTGAGTTTTTCATAGTATTCTACGCTGAGTGGCAGGCCTTGGAGAGTGGAAAAGTGTGTGTCCACAGTGACATTCAGAAGGTTGGTCACCTCCTGCTGAGACTTTCTTTTCCGAATGGCCAGGACTGCCCGCAAAAACAGCAACTCCTAATACACGTGGCAACATACAAAACATCTAATAAGGAAAATCTGGTCCGAGACAGGATAAACTAGTTATCTATTTTAAGGACTGCAATGATGAGTGTGGCAAACAATCTGTCCAGAGCGACTTACATTCATCTTATTTATACAACTAAACTGTTGATGGTTAAGAGCTTTGCCTAAGGGCCCAGCAGTGGCAGTACCACTTGCTTCCTATTACTGTCTTATACCCTCCATTGGCATCACTTAAATAGGTTATCTTGCCTAAGTAAGCCTTGCATGTCTAAAAAAAGACTTTAAACACTGCAGATCTCAACAAAACACAAATGACTACATTATTAATTAACAGCTATATTTGGATACCTCATTCGCTTCAACAAATAAAGCCACTGCAAGATGTGTTTTTCTTAGCATTACTTTATTATAGTGTACATGAAGTCAGTATGGGTATGACTAATATCCGATCAAATTCTCTTTTTCCCCCCAAGTACTTTAAAAAGATCATTGTTTTCTACGTTTTTTTTGGTTTGTAAAAGTAAAATTAACTTAGTTATGGTTTGCTAAGATAGATTTCATTTATTTTGGTGACTCACCGCTGATTTGCCGATGGATTGCTGGATTTCAGTGAGAAACTCCAGCTGCTGCTCAGCGTCCTGCAGGTGACCCTCGCTAAGTTGGCAGTAAATAATACCTGCGGAACATAAAGATCTTTCAAATATAATCGGATCACTTCCGACTGGCACAACAAATTTCACCCAAAGTTCAAAAAAATGCCCCAGAATGCGATCTGTAGCAGAGCCAAAGATCAACACATTATTCCAACTAACTTTGAACATATATAATCCTACATATGCAGAAGAGGCCACATTGTTCTCTTCTCCTACTGAATTATACTGCCAAGCAGCCATTGAGCATGTTGCTGTCCTTATGTGTCTTAAATAAAGCACAAGTTAGCTTCACGCTTTCCCATTAGCTATTACACTACACAGTCAAATATTTGTGGCCATCACATTAAATGTAATTGAGCAACATTCTATTTCAGATATGGTTCCTCTTTGCTGTTATAATTATTGTCCCTCTTCTGGGAAGACAGGTAGATTTTGGGGCCTGGCTGAATTTGTGCACTCTATTACTAGACCAATATCAAGATGATAGTTTGTCTAGATGTTACCTGGGTTGTGAGTGGAAAAACCTCAAGTGACCAAATAGGTTGTAGAAACAACCTGTTTTATATGATTATTACTATATATTATTTATATGATTGCATTGTTTTCTATTCGTAAAGGCTACAGAAGGACACTCAGGAGTAAACGATGTATAAAAAAAGATACCAGCAACTCAGCAAAGCCATATCAAACTAAAACCAAGGTTAAAACCAATAAAAATTCAAAAAAGTAAAGCAATTGACAATGATCAAAATAAATTTCATCCCAAACAGGACATATTAAAACGTATGAAGATGTAATGTATGCTAATACCAATAATATAATATCACATTGCCCAAACGTACAGATGACCTCAGGTTTTACGTTGTAATTAGTATAACGTGTATTATAATATAATTGTCCGTTTTAATAACTCTAAACCAGATTAGTCTCTGATATTTAGAAAAGTTTTAATTACACACTAGGCAAACATTATCTTTTTTTTTACTGTGCATTATTGTTACCTCATTTTACAATCACAGACCCTTTAACTTCAATACAGTGTCTTGTCATTTGAAGAGACTTGGGATCTTATGACTTGTCTCAACAGTAAAAGAATTAATTATTCGAAATGTTACCTATCAAAGCGGAGACACTGCTTTCATCCAGTGTCATGGCAGTTTTGTACCACCTTATAGCCTCCTTGGCCCTCCCCTGAAGGACCAGCTGGTATCCTAGTTCAGTGGCTAGTTCCTCATCAGCAGGCGCCAGAGAGAATGCCTGCTCCACCATTGTATGTGTAAGCTGCAAAACCTTTTCCGCTCGTCCACACTGTATAGGATTACATTCAGAATATATGGAGAATGTTGTACTGTGGTGTACTACAGTGACTATAATAATCATAATACTACACATCCTTTATTGTTCCTAATTATAATCAAAAATGGAATATCTGATTATAAAAGTAATCTTTTATACGATATCAATTAAAGTAAAATTGTATTATGGCTCCTCATACAAGAATATTTTACAATATGTTTATTTTCTGTCTCCAGTTTCAGCACTTAGGAAAAATTATGGAATTGTCAGAAAAATGTATTTATGCTATTTCTTTTTTTTTTTTTCTTATGTAACAAAAATGAGATGCTTCACCAAAACTAAGACAAGTGAGGTATTAACAAATCTTTACCCCTCGTGTAAAGGCTAAAGACATTCTGTAAAGAAGTTCCGGGTTGTTTGGCTCTTGTGAGTCCAGATTGCTGATAAGGGACTGTAACTGCTTCACTGACTGTAAACACAGAACAAACACTTTACTGTTCTTTTGTCTAATTTGACTAAAGTGACTTTAATTAGATTTAATAATAGATGTCAGACCTCCTCAATGTCACCTTCTCGGCAGAGGGAGTGCAGTGCTAGGATTCGCAGTCCTTCTAGGTTGCTTCTGTCTTTCTGAAGAAGTCTGAAGTTAAAAGTAGTTAGCATGGAGCACTTTCTTATGTTAGCATAAAAAAAGGTTAAACCTTACTAAGTAACGAGAAAAGAGTTCTCTTTAACAAAATATAGCTTCTAATATAGCTTTTTCTTCATATATACTGTACAGAACAATTTGGTGTTTTGTACATCCATTTTACTGTTTACCAAAATTAAACCTCAGCCACTGAGCTACCACTTTTATATTACCCAAGACCCTTATTATCTTAAGATATGCAAATATTTGAACTAAATAAAAAAGAATTAATAGTTTAGTTTAGTTTATTCAAAATTTCGACCAATGTGCTGTACAAAAATTTTAATAGCTGAATAATAAAACTATAAGACAACATACAATGACAAGGTACATATAAAGAAAATGGAAAATAAAGAGAAAAGACATGCTTAGGACAACTCAAATACTACAAGCCATTTCTAAAAGGTGAGTTCTACTTAAAGATCTTTAGGAATCTCTAAGAAAAAGTTTTACTTAACAAAGATTCTGTTGGGATTATTCTAATGGATAACGGTAGTCTTCTTTCTTTTTTAATCTTGATCTGGGAATCTATACCAGTTTCTAATCTTATGGCCAAAAACATCTCGCAAATATATTTACAATCTTAAGTTCAGATGAATAAAATGGTGCCAGACTAGTTAAAATTCTAAAAACATTTCAAACGATATTTTAAAACACATTAGCAACCAACGCAGAGAAAGTAAGACGGCGATGAGGTGCTTAAATTTACGTGTGACAGGAAAAAGTCTGGCAGCTGCATTTTGGACTATTTGCAGATGTTTCATATACAATTAATCAATACCTATATAGATTAATTGGAGTCTGGACGAAAAGATATAAATGCATGTATTACTCTTTCAAACTTAACAGGGGTTAAAAAACTTTTAACTTTGGCTAGTAGTCTGAACTGTTTAAAACACGATTTAACAACTGAGATACCCGTTTGTCAAATAACAAAGCAGAGCCAAAGACAACACCTAAGTTTTTAACAGATGGTTTTACATACACAGCTAAGCAGCCCAACATCTGATTTAAGCTGCCAGAGACAGCTAATGGTCCAAACACAATTGCCTAAATCTTACTCTCGTTTAAATGTAAAACTTTTTTGTTTAGGGCTTGTTTATCTTTATCTATCTATATTCGCTAGAACTGGCTATGATTTTTTTTTTTAATTCTAAAGATCATCCCTCGAAACAAAGGCATTTTAATATGAGGAAAGAATAAGTGTATAATTCTTTAAGGAGGAGCTGGTACTTTGGCACTAGGAAACCCCAAACCACAGAGTGAATGGTCCCCCCCCACCACCACCACCACCACACACACACACCCCCGCAGCAGTGCACTCTTAGAAATGTGTGGCTTTTGGGCTGGGGCTCAAAGGCTTCTTTGATTCCACCTCCCACTGGCCCTCATCCAACAGGGAGAGGAAAACAGAACAATGGCCCAGTCTTTCAGCCCCAAATCTGTGGCATCACATTTGATTTTCATTTACACTCAAACACACACTGGCTCCCACGGCCCTGCCCTGGCCTAATGACTTTTCAGTGCTTTTGTTTAGAAATTAGGAACATACAACACGCTTATTTGAACAAACATACATACATATACATTATATACACACACACACACACACACATATATATATATATATATTTCTAAACAAAAGCACTGAAAAGTAATATTATGTCTATGTTATTCATAGATATAATATACACAAAGCAGTGAGAGAGTAAATACCTCTGAGCAGCATCCACACTCTGTTCCCAGTCCTGCAGGTTCAACAGAAGCTTCATCTTCTTTACCAGTGCAGGCATGAATGATGGGTAACTGACAATGACCTGGTTTACTGTTTCTAAGGCACCGGAATAATTTTGACGGACCTCATTATACTGCACCTGAAAGAAACAACAGGTATAGAATAAAGTTTCTAGAAATAACATCATTTTATAATGACTTAAAACTGCTAATTGCCAAACATTGCATCATCTCTACGGTTCTTCCAGTTTATGAGGTTTTATAATTCCTACTCCTTTTTTTTCCATATAATATTTTACAGCTACATGAGAAAATTTCCACCTTCAAACCAATGATAATGTAAACGCATTGCTATTATTCACATAGCTGTGTTTCAACAAGTGTAGAGCTAAAAAAACATAAAAAAAACACTACAGATCATATTTGTCATAATTACCTTTCCCATAAGAGCAAAAATATTGATTTTCTCTTTCAGAGCTTCATCAAAGTATTTCCCAGATTTCTTAGTGTATGCATCTTTACCAGAAGTCAGGTCTATCCAGCCTTTTAGTACCAACCCCTGCAAACATATGCATTAGTCATTAGAGTACATTTTGAGGATGTTACTGTTGATCGTATTTGCTATTAGATGGACTTTTCAACATTAAATTCATTTATAAAATGTTACTAATACATCAGCTTTGATGTCGCGATATCTACTGGGTTAAATATTATAATAGCTCGTTCTAGTGTGTCAAGGATTCATGATGCCATTAAATAAATGAATAAAAGCACTATTATTTGATGCTGTTTATATGCTGAAATTATTAGACACTTTTATCTTTATATATTATCCTTGTCATTCTATTATGAGTATCATCGTCTTCCCTTTTGAAAGGGAAGAAAAGGTTCACCGGAAACCCTAGGAAGTTCTGTAAACAAATCAAATGACCACATAAAAATTTGAATCGGAAACTAAACAATATGTCCACATGGTAACTGAACTGTTATGTTAGGAGCCAAATTGTAATTTATTATAGATCATAATATACAGATGCTACTAAAGAATTCACCTCTGTAGAGCCGTTAGAGATTTTGATCATCCGGTCCACATACTCTCTGGCTTTGTCATTACGGCCTAGAAGCCAGAGAAACATCCCAGCATAGTACAGAGCTTTCGGGCTGGCATTCTTACGAGTCTCTTTAACCTTTACGTCAAGATCTTGAATGGTGTCCCTGTCTAAAGCCAGATGATTACAAATTCATTTACATTCCAATAAAATGCATTACTTACCAGAAAATGGCTTATGCGCCCAAATTCAGGCAATACATAAATATAATCTGGTAAAAAATAAATTTTAAAAAGTAAAGATTGAGTTAGATCATCAGTGTTTACCTGGATTAGGTCTTTTTTTCTGCGCATAGACCAGAGCCATCAGTGCACACAATGATACATCTCTTTTATCCTTCACTTCTTCCAGCTCTTGAATGGACTCTTGTACATGTTCTGCCGAATAAAATATTAGAATGATTGAAAAACAAACACAATTTAATTCATCGTTCCTGCAGCACCTGTGTCCATTGACTCAGTGTCTGTGTCTCAGCATTGAGATGTTTTTGATGTGACTTAAAGCACTTCTTGTACGTCGCTCTGGACAAGAGCGTCTGCTAAATGCTCCAAATGTAAATGTAAATGTAAATGTGTCCCCTGAGCTCAGGTCTCAGTCTCATTCATGTGTCTTTTCTCCAGGGTAATCTCGCTTTCACTTATGTCCCAAAAAACATGGCACTACTTAGGCAAGCTATGCTAACTGCTCTAGATACGAATGAGTGTGTAAAAGTACATGGTCCCACTATGATGGACTGGAATTCTATTTTCCAGACCCCCTAGAATAAAATACAATTTATGTATGTTTGTATTTATGTATTAATGAGAACATAAATGTGCATTGAAGCGGGCTGCATTAGTTAAATGTGTTAACATATAAATAATACAGGTAGAACATTAGACTACAAAAGAATATAAAATAGCTAAAGAAAGCTTCCTGTTTTCTGCTTT
This sequence comes from Bagarius yarrelli, assembly GCA_005784505.1. Classification (NCBI taxonomy): domain Eukaryota; kingdom Metazoa; phylum Chordata; class Actinopteri; order Siluriformes; family Sisoridae; genus Bagarius; species Bagarius yarrelli. The sequence continues at coordinate 766,119 of VCAZ01000048.1, forward strand.
TATCCAGTGACTTTGCACCGCCCACTTGTTATAAAGACTCTTGACTCTCTTTAGTTTACCTTGCATAAGAAGGCCATAGGTGTGGAAGAAGGTGTAGATGGGGCTGCTGAACTTTCGCTGGGCTTGATTCGAAACATTTAACACATGATTGGAATACTTCTCCTGGCAGTAATAAATAATCAGGGCCTGGTAAAAGAAAGAATATCGGCTAGTTTACACAAGATATGCAGAGAAAGAGAGAGAGAGAGAGAGAGAGAGAGAGAGAGAGAGAGAGAGAGAGAGAGAGAGAGAGAGAGAGAGAGAGAGCATGGGACAGAGAGAGATGGAAAGAGAGAACAAGCTAGAGACAGAGAGATAGAGAGAGAACGGGACAGAGAGAACAAGAGAGAATGTGACAGAGACAGAAGGAGATTGAGAGAACAAGCTAAAGAGAGAGAGAGAGAGAGAGGGAAAGAGAAAGGGAGAAAGAGAGAGAGAACGAGAACAAGACACAGAGAGATAGAGAGAGAGAGAGAGCACGAGAGAGAGAGAGATGGAAAGAGAGAACAAGCTAGAGACAGAGAGATAGAGAGATGGACTGAGATAGAGAGAGAAAAAAAAACGGTCGGAGAACGAGAGAATGTGACAAAAACAGAAGGAGATCGAGAGAACAAGCTAGAGAGAGAGAGAGAGAGAGAGAGAGAGAGAGAGAGAGAGAGAGAGAGAGAGAGAGAGAATGAGAACAAGACAGAGAGAACGGGAAGAAGACAAAGAGCGGGACAGAGAGAGAGCAATAGAGAGAGCAGGACAGAGAGAGAGAGAGCAATAGAGAGAGAGAGAACAAGACATAGACAGAGAGAGATAGAAATAGAATAAGACAGTGACAGAGACAGAGAGAATGAGAAGAAGACAGCGAGAGAGAGAGAGAGAGCAAAGTGAGACAAAGTGAGAGACTTAGAGAGAACGCAAAGACAAACTTTTGTGCTAAAAGTTTGTGGGGAGACGTGGTGTCCTGTTAAAGTGTCCACCAACTTTCGACCGGACAGTATGTGTATTTATGCAGGTAGAAAAGCAGACAGACGGTTAGGTAGACCGATAGATACGCATTTCTTTCCCACTAATATAAGCTTAAACAACTAGTTGCCAAATCACCGACTGTGAATAGATCTATAATGTTTGTAGATCATATAGTATATATAAGTATATTCATATATATATACCGTATAAAATATTAATTTAACTTCAAGACATTGGCACGCTTTAAATACAATAAAACATTAGCATATGTTTATAGGACATTTCCGTTAGGATGCGGTACAGCCTCTCTAAAACACCTCAGCGCTTACTGACCTCTGTTATTTCTTCGTCCTCAACTTCAGCCATTCTTCTACCGTTTAGTACGGATGTCTTTTCATAAAGATTCCTCTGTAGTGCCCTGGAAATTGTTTTATGACTGTTTTTTCGCCATCTTGGAGATCAAGCAAAGCGTCCTAGTAACCAAACAGTCGCCGCCATTTTTGCCAGGAAACAAGGAAGAAGATTAGGAAGGGAACAAAAATCTTACATTTATTTACAGGACCACACGATGGCGCCCTAACGTTAGATACCCTTACTTGGTATGGCTATAGACATTTCTTGCAGACCACAGAGGTGCATCCTATGTCTTACATAAAATAAATCTTCGATGTTATAGTTTTTTTTCTTGTTTGCATTTTAAATAATTTATAACTAATAAAATATTTTTATTCCTTTTTAACATGTTTCATGCCAGGACCAGTTAAGGAAAGAACATCCTAGTTTGAGAAGGCAAATTAGGGGTGTGTGTGTGTGTGTGTGTGTGTGTGTGTGTGTGTGACCCTAAATTTTTATATTTAAAGCATGTTCAGAAGAATGTGTTATGTGTAAGTGAAGAAAATATTATATTACACAAGATGATCCTTGCTCAATAAATCTGACCATCTTATTTCCTTATAAATCTGCACCGAAGAGACAACAGCAGAAAATTAATTCAGCAGATGCATTATGACACATCATGATTACCTCCCCTTTGACATTAGAAGCAAACCAGTGGTACCCAAATACACACATCTATTCTATGGCCAAGATTGGGATTCATGGAAGAATTGCGGTATCTGCGAGTAACGGTAAAACATGGAGGGAGTTTCTTGCGCATTTAAAGGCTGTACTTCTGCAAATGGATTCGGAGGTTTGGTCTAGGTTAATGGTGCTTTACGTTATGTAATATTAAGAGGAAGGCCTCAAATTTATTCCGGAGCAGAACAATATTCCTAAACATTTAGCTAATGTTATTAAGAACTATGATTCTAAGATGATAATGTTATTAAGAATGGATTTTTAGTGCAGAGAAGAACAAGGAGTTCTGGAAGTGGGGTTTGGACCCCATGGAGCCCTGATCTCAACATCATTGGATCTGCCCAGGATTACATGTAAAGACAGAAGTAGATCTGTTATCACATTTTAAGAATAACCTTTCTGACAAATTTCCTTAAAAACTTCAAAAAAATTGTTTCTGTTTATGTACCTTACCATGTTTGGAGCATATTTTTACACCTGCCAAAGATGCATGAATAATACTGCAAGTGTATGAATATATTTTAATTATGCAGGTAAAAACTGGTTCCAAGTGTTTTCTTTATCTTCACTATACAACGCCATGTACTTATAGATACAGATACGTTGCACATCCAAACAGCAAATATCCTGCATGCATTAACTTTCTTTTTTTTTTTCCTCAATCATTCTTTCCAGGTCTTGTGACACAAAGTACAGTATTTTGAATGCATGCAAATTTGGTTTGGGGCCGTGACCACGGTCAAGGGCTGTCTTTAACTTACTTCACAGGAATAGGCCAGATCATGTGACAGAGATCTGCAAGAAAGTCAAATACTGCACAAATGCCTAGGACTTCCATTTGACTAAACCAAACACATAAAAAGTGCTGCACAGTCTGATAAAAGACACTCGTTTGTTATACCTTGCTAAAAATAACAAATAAGTTGAGAAATAGGGCTTGGGGCTGAATTAATTTATTCGAAAATATTCTATTCTTCTATTTGGATTATCCTGGTCAGGATCGTATCTCAGGATCATGTGCAAATCCAATCAGATGGGGTTTCCAGTTCACTCACATATACACACACAGTCAATTTGGGATAGCCAGTCTGCCTACCGGCATATTTTTGTACATTGGGAGGACACCAAAGGAAACCCACACAGACACAAAGAAATATTGCTTACTCTCATCAGTGACACTGAGCATTAATTTGATCGTATTAACCTTAAAATCGGAACTCGGGAATCGGAATTTTCAAATGATTTACAGTGGAACAACACAAGAAATGGAAGTTCTGACCTCAGAACAGAAAATGTTTGCCTGCATGCTGTCTAAATAGATTTTAACCTCATTCTATGCATGCACTGACATATAATCATTACCCTGGGAACAATGAACGAATGGTGCAGATAATCACATTGACCTCAGAGTTTGCATTGCACTGTGTTTCCCAGTTATTTGCACATGCCTTGTCATTTTATATGTTTTTGGAATGTTTCAAAAGTCGTTTTAAGTCTTTTTGTAAGTGTTATGTATGTTTATAAGGACTAAACATGTATAGCATTAACATTTCTTGTAACTGCATAAGTGCAAATATAATAAGCATGCAAAAACAGTGGACATAAATGGACAGTGTCTTGTCAGTTATCTAGCCCTTATGACTTATAAGCATAATGAAATCTACCAGGAGCTGAATCTAAAATACATGATCAATAACAGTTTAAACTAAGATTAAAAGCATGACATATGCTGTTCTCCAGACCTGTAAAACCCTATCTAGTGGTCAGTATCCTCAATCAATTTGCATTCTTCCTGTATATGACTTGATCCATTTTGGTTTTTCCTTGGATCATTAAATGATGCTTTACATATTATAAGGCGTAGGACTCTTAGAATAATTGCTTCTGTCATAAATTTTTCCAGGAAATCTTTTAGGTAACAACGTTTTCTATTTTTGCTTAAATAGATTTTTAAACTACAGTATAAACACGGGACCTGTAATAAGTTGTAAAATAATAAAAATAATTTTAAAAAATTATACATTGTCATATAAGAAATAACAGAAAAACATTTTTTAAATCAGAATTTAATGTTTTAAATCAGAATGTATTGACATTATACCACAATCTCACCATCCACTACATCAGGAACATACATAATATTTCAATGTTTCTGTCTTAATCCTACACGGCATGAATTCCACATGATTTTGGAGAAAGTCTTGCATTAATCTAAAACAGTGTCTGACATATGACATATACCAAAGCATCAACAGCAGAAAGGGTTCTGATTCCCCAAGAATAGCTATAATCCAGTTATAGCACATTTCCAGACACTCTTTTTAACTAGTACCAGCCAAAGAATCTACAAGTAAACCTTTTTTTATGAAAACCATTTTCCCAGATCCCCGGGTTTCATCCCAGTTGATTTTTATCTTTGGTAGCATTTGAAGGCCATGATGTATCAGGAAAAGTTTATGATTATGTATGGACGCTGTAGATATAGATATATAGATATATTTACGTACAATTATTTTTTTTAAAAGGTTCCAACCCCACAGTACAGCACTGTCTAATGACTATGTAACATTAATGGAATGAGCAAAGCAAATTCCACATTAGCATCCTCATCATCCAGTGGTCAACCAAACAGCATAGGTCATGTTGCCAAGCAACAGCTCAGACGAATCTGCAGTCTCACTCATAATTTAGTTGATTCTCTGCAAGATGAGCTTTCTGCGCTGTGATAATGGAGGCTACTTTCTGTGATGTTGATTTTATCTTTAATGTAGGAGTGTTGGTTGGTACGAAGCTGCCTTTCTGATCTGTATAATGCGTTTTACTGATGTTAATTTAGTTTGAAGGCCTGTGTTGGCAGAGATGATGCTAAAGATTGTTTTGGTTCGGTGCAGTGAGTTACTGATAAGAAGATCATGTGTAAATATCCCAGCAACACCAAACTGCCACTGACAGGCCCTTAAGCAAGGCCTTAAACTTATTTAATCTTAATTGTATGTCAAGTCGGATAAAAGCATGCACTAAATAAGGTCTAAACAAAAGTCTGATAACCTTTAGTTTGAGATGTTTTTTTAAGTTGAAAATCTCCAAAGCTCGGCATGTGTTCTTATGTATTTGGTTGGTGGGTTAGGATTATCTTATCTTATTATTACAATATTACCATAATAAAATTAAGCCCATAATAGAACATTTACATAATAAAAAAACTCTAGCATTTAAAAACAGAGCATAGAGAATATCTAACATGAAGAGTGCAGGCGGTGCATTTGGAACCTGGGCTTTCAGTGTGGACTTACCCGACTCATACAGCTCCTAATACTATAACTATTTATGTTGCAATTATAGAAAACAATCAATACTATACAAAAACACAATATAACACAGTGTAACAATACAAAGAGAGAGACATTTTACGTATTGAGGATAAAAACTATTTTTATAAAAGCAAGAAACCTTAATACAATTGCAACTGTGCCACATACATCATCTGGTGCAGTTAAGAATCAATATCTATCTAAAAACACAACAAAAACAATTTAAATTAAGCGTATAATACATTTAAAGGCTGTAAGTCAGCGTTATCGGTCGTCAGCGTTGGTCTGAAAGTGGCAAATAAACTCCTTCCTGGGCTGAGACAAGCTAGTTATCTTTGGGGTTGGCTGATCTCTCCTCACGATGTCTAACTTCACCAGAAAAATCTGCTTTAAAAACGTATTTCTGAGACCAAGTTAATTCCTCCTCCTCCATCAGCCACTGTGGGTGTAAAAAAATTCTAATTCAACTGTACAGACATGTTCCACTAGTCGGTGCTAGGCTGTAACAGTTTTACTCTGATCAACCAATCAAAGGACAATCAAAGAAATGCTGATGATATTGCTTAGAGGCGAATTTGAAATCTGATTGGTTAAAGAAGCAGTCTTTAACCAATTAGCTAACTGCCACTGCTAGTATAGTTTAGGTTCCATGGGCAGCACTACTGATTCTGAAAGCTTTGGCAGATTATATTAACATGGCAGCACATAGAAACTGAAATCTGATTGGACAAAAATCTAACATTTACACACACACGTACTAAAAGCCTTGCAGACGAGAGAAACGCTACGAAATGAAGAGAATAAACTGTTGGGAATAAATGAATACAATTTCACGGAATAAATATCAGGATTTGGATAGTAAGTGTAGGTCAGCTTCTGATAGTGTGTGTTTAGGCAGCAGAAAAGGACTTACTGGCCCTGACTGCACACCATTGAAAATGAAACTTGACATGTAGACCATAAAAATGCAAAAGGCAATGCTATTTATTTTTACTTAAAATATTTTTTCAATTTTTTTATGGAACAGCATCACAAATACTAAATCATTGTACTAACTACATGTTATTCAAATAAATAGATTTAAAGACTAAATTTACAACAAAATCAAAATGGCCTGTAGCCACTTGTACTTGCAGACATCATGCATCAAATAAAATAATTACAGCCTAATTATTCAGGTCAGTGTATTGACATTAAATAAATGCTAGTCTATAAGAATAACATTTTCTTTCATAGTTTCAAAAAGTATTAAATAAAAATATTACGGTTAGCATTTAAGTACAAAAACAAGTCATTCTAACAGATAAAAGCATTTTATTGATTATAAGTTAGTGTTTGCAATAAGTCTGCTTTCTGCAAACACAACCGGGCATACACACTTTCACACACTCTCTCACTGCACCATCTGAGGATGAAGAGATAAAACATTTAAATGCTCATTAGCTGCAGTAGAAGAAATGGACACTAACAAAACTGGTCTTTTCCGGCAATATGGAAAGCCTAATGCTGATTGTGGTTCAGTTAAAATGAGCATGCTGAAAGTCATAAAAAGGGTGATTGGAAGAGCACAGGGCACTAATGCTTTCGTAATTAGGTGTGGTTAGTCACTTGAGACAGAATTTTATGGTCTCTTAGTGCATGTGCACATGAAGCAATCTTTTAAAGTCACGTCTTATCTGCAGCAGTAGTCAAGAAATGTCACTTGCTGGGTCTGCAAAATAACTTTTTCCAGAAAAGTCAGGAAAGACATCATTAAACAATGGTGGGATAATTAACAATGCTACAATCCAGTTTATTTTTTTATTAATTTAATTCATTCTTGTTTCAATAACAAACAGTAGCCGGGTCATGTATTTAAACAAATTAATATAATTTAAAGAAGGACATGTTAGCATCATCTTGCTACGACCATTATGTTACTGAATATTGATTACTACAACAATGTACATTAAATCATGCGACGGCTAAAACAAAATGAATAGGACACAAATTTCCAATTTACATGACATTTTTATTCCTTGGCTTCCTTAATCATTTGACTCATGGCAGTTTCTTGCATGCAGTATAATAGATTACAGGTTGAATGTATATATAAAATATGTCATCTATTACCTGTGCTTATGTAATTAAAACACAATGTATATTTCACCTGCAACAAAATGTTGTTAGGACATGAGGAACACACTCACAGAACAGGCTCATAGCAGTGCTTATGTGAGATATATAACAGGATTTTTTAAGGACAAAGCAGTTGATTTAAAGGAGAATAGAAATGTACTTGGTACAGTTTCATAAAAAATAATGTAAACAAATGCACCATTTCAGGCACAGATAGAATTAACCCAAGATCTTCTCTATTTGATAGGTAATAATAGTCAGTGCACATTGGGCATGCTCAGTTGGGAAAAAAAGAGCCTTATAAATAAGATACAACAACACAGTACCGATATTTCTTTGGATGAAAGCAATTCAGTTGAAAAAAAGTGCAGCGAAAGTTTGCATTGAGTGTTTCTTATCTCAAATTCTTTTTACAAGTAACAGACACCCCCCTCACACAGACACAAACCACGGTATAAAAGCAAAGCGATATACAGTAATTGCAGAAATGCATTAAAGGCATATTAAGGAAATAAATGAAAGTCAACACAATGTTTCTTTTCAACCTCAGAACATAATTTAGGTCCTCTCTCAGTTTTCTTTTTATTAAACATAATCAGATATAAAATATGCTACAGAAATAACATATAGTATATCCAGTAGTCTGCGTGATGCGTGGCTTGTTAGTCATCAGTTTTATTAACAAATATTTAAAGAACTTGCACAAGTATGTGGGAGCTCATTCTTTAAAATTTTAGAATGTTTTAACTTCATTCATTCATTTTCTATACCTGCTTATTCCCTAATTTGGGGTCAGGGGGATCTGCTGGAGCCCATCCCAGCCACTTCTGCAAGGGCGAAAGGGTACACCCTGGACAGGTCGCCAGTCCATCACAGGGCCACACATACACACTCACATGGGCAATTTAGAATCACCAATCAACCTAACATACATGTTTTTGGATTGTGGGAGGAAACCAGAGTACCCAGAGTAAATCGAACCCGGGCCTCCTTGCTGTGAGGCAACAGTGCTAACCACTAAGCCACCGTGCTGCCCCTATGGTTTAACTTGTGCAATTTAGTTTTTTTAAAGGTAAGAAGGAAGAATATTTTTTAATTAAAGACTTTCTTTTGTACTATATGCTCGGGATATACCATATACTGGCTTTCTACAGTGATTTAGAGGCACCTGTGAGGCATAGAGCCATCCTGAAATACTGGCTGTGGACAACACTTGTCTTTTTAAAGATGTCCATGTGATGCAGTCTAGTTTCTCATCTTTAAAGCATCTAAAATTTTTTGCACCAGAATTCTTTCGCTGGATATGTTTGGGTTTTTTCTAATCATATTCACTGAAATTATAATAATATAAATGCGTTTTTCTATGAATATAATTAAATAAATTTTTGCAAGTTAGTATGATCAAAATCTCTGGCAGGATCAAATATGTGGCCCAGTCTGAATTTAAAAAAACACAAATACCCAGGATTAATAGCAAATCCATTCAGTCCTACAGACAGACCGTGTCCAAATACATGATCTACCCTGGTACAGTCAAACGGCGTCGATAAGACAAGGTTTATAAATGTGCTGAAATAAACAGTGTAGTAACAGCTGGTTATTCGTTGATTCTGCCAGTTTATCTTAAGTGTTTGATATGCTCACTTATACACATTCAATTTTTTAAGTGCACACAAAGACACACATTGCCTCATCTGCTTCAGCACACCGATTCCTCTTTGGTTGATGCTGGAGAATAATTCTTGCATAAGAACCACCAATTCCCCGAAGATTTTAGGTGAAAGAATGACTGCTTTTGCTTTACGCAGCATTTGAGCAGCTTTGTTTCATATCCATCTCACTAACATTCAACCTATCGTGGCTCAATTTCTCTGCTCATAAGCAAGCATGAAAAAAAGGTTTCTTTAAAAGATAAAATTCCCTGAATTGTCTGTTGTAAACAAAGTGATTCACTGAAGATCAAACAAATTCATGATTTCTAGCAACATCCATGTTTTAAAATCTCTACACGAGAAGAAGGCAAAGGATAGAAGCATAGTTGTGGACTTACAGCAGAAACATTACACAATGTGCATGGCTTAATCCAACAACAGCATAGTTTCGTCAAACATAATAGGGAGGAAGTGCAGTTGATAAAACCGAACAACTTTAGAAAGGCATAGAAATTAATTGTCCATTCCTTTCTTAACAGTGTTGGACAATAGGCAGCAATATATGACAAAAGTAACACTGAGAGCAGGAAGCATTTCAGGGGAAAAAAAATTATGAATGGTCCCAGAACGTGGGATGATGGTAGAACCGATTTAACTGCTTTTAGTGACATTAAATTAAAACAAACTGTTTCCTCAAAACACGAAAGACATTTTAGATGGAAAAAATAAGATATTAGCTATATGCATGACAGAGTTTTGCCACTATGACATATGCTTATATTATAAACATAATCGTATTGTAAAACTCTTGAAAAAGTCTGTATTTCTACAGAGTGGTGTTTCTTTATCTTGTTACCTTTACCGCTCTTTATCTTTATCTTTTCCTTTTATTTCCTTTTCCCTCTTGTCTTTCTCATATTTGTTCCTACCTGACTGCGTTACACTGGCATATGATGGCGGGACATTGGCAGAGGAGGATGTTTCAGATTTGTCTGAAGCAGAGAGGTTGTTACACCTGTTTGAAACTGTTCCATTCTCCTGTACAGCTTCTTTGTATGTGTTGGAGGTTAATTTTTCATTCTGTCTTCTGAGATGCATCCTGTACGCCCGCTGAATGACGCTAGCTGACACGTCCTCATGCTTGTGGCGTAGAGTTGTAGTAATGGGCTCATAAGACTCCTTGGTAGGGTTAGATGCCATGAAACGATCCTCCATCTGTCTACGAAGAACATCCAAGTCACCACTTTCTCCAAGGACACGCTTTGTAAATGCAAACAAGATGTCCATGCAGTGGATTCGCTCCCCGCTTACTATTGGTAGGTCCATATTCATTAGCTGGATTTTGTTGGGCTTAGGGATACGCAAAGGTGGGTTGAGGGCATCAGCAAAGTCAGACAACTGTTTGTAGTATATAAACTGTGAGGCGTCAGAATCGAATTTTTCCCAAACCTCGTAGAACCTTTCAAAGTCATCCTCACTTAAAGGATCTGCACTCTCCTCTGTGGCCACACTAAAGTTTTCTAGAATCACAGCGATGTACATGTTTACCACAATCAAAAAGCATATTATAATGTAGCTCACAAAAAATATAATCCCAATGGCTGGGTTGCCACAGTCACCCTTAACCTGGCTGCCAGGGTGATCTTTATTTGGGTCGCAGTCAGGAGGTTTGTTAAGCATGGGTGCCAGGAGCCCATCCCACCCTGCAGAGGTAGTGATCTGAAACAAACATAACATACTGTTGCCAAAAGTCTCAAAGTTAAACATGTCGTCTATTCCAGACTCCTTCTTGACATAGGCAAATTGGGACATGGCAACAATTGCGTAGATAAACATGACTAAGAAGAGCAGTAGGCCGATGTTGAATAGAGCAGGGAGAGACATCATTAAGGCAAACAAAAGGGTGCGTATTCCTTTGGCACTTTTGATAAGGCGCAAAATTCGTCCGATCCGAGCAAGTCGAACAACGCGAATTAAGGTTGGAGAAAACAAGACCTTGATGAATTCAGAGACAAACGTGCCTGTCAAACAGAGGAGACACATTACAAGTACACTGCATGGTATTTTCCTAGATATCTAATAATATAAATTTATGATCAGACCATCAGATCTTACCAACTATTGAGAGAATAACCACAACAAAGTCAAAGATGTTCCAGCCAAGGGTGAAAAAGTAATGTCGAAGCGCGATCATCTTTAGTACACATTCCATTGTAAAGATAACCACAAACACTATGTTGATCTTCTTCAAATGATCGCGTACTTCTTTGCTTTGATCTTCTGATTCCACCATCATAGTGACCATATTAAGGCATATAAGAATCATAATGAAGATGTCGAAAGCTTGATTTGTTACAATGTCAAACAGAAGAGCCTGGAGCTTGTTCTACAAACAAAGCAAAAAAGTATAGGCGCTTGAAGGTTAAATATAAATAATAACAATTATACATGTTTTAATTTATATTTAATGTCATTTTAACATTACATTTAACATTAAATTGTTTTGGTTAAGCATGTTTTTTATTTTAAGCCTTTCTCAAAACTTTACTACATAGTTCTATATATCTATATCCAAGCAGAATGTCTTACTGATGGCCGGGGAATTGGTTTTTGTGGCTTCTTTGAACCAAGTTTCTTCATAGCATTGTAATATTTCTTCTGTTCCTCTGTCATGAAAATGTCCTGACCTCCAAAGTAATGAAGCAGAACAAAGTTACATTTCCAACTTATACTGAAAAAAAAAATCTAAGGCTACATTCACACTGCAAGGCGTACTGCTCAATTCGGATTTTTTCGTATAGCTGTTTACATTTTAGTTTTTAATGTGGACAATGTCAGATTCCCAGTGTCATACGCCTAAACTGACCCATATGCACGAAAGAAAAAATTGCAGCGTCCTGTCATATGGAAAAATGAACACGGAAGTCATTGAAGGCAGCATTTACGCCTTAGGTGTTTAAATTTAAGGTGCACAGGTGATGTGCAGCAGACAACAGCAAATTAATGAGTAGTCGTTGAAGAGGAAGAGGAGAAAAAGAGACATATTTTTTGTAATATTAATTTGTGGAGCAGTGGCTGGTACTTTAGTATGAAGGTGTGTGTGGATGCAGAGCCAGAGCCAGGAGGTGGTGAGCGCATGATGTGAACGCAAATCGATTATATATATCGACCGCAGTTACGCAGCAGAGCAATGATAAAGAATGTCATGGAGTAAAAGTTGCATAAGTTGCAGTCGCCTTGCCATACATCTGACCAGTGTCGAATTTAACACCACATATACTGTAGAAGTGGCAAAAATTAGAAATTCTGAGTCACATGGGCAAAAAAAACCCGGATTTGGGCCATATTTGCCTACAGTGTGAAAGTAGCCTGAATGCTTCTCATGTTACTCTGTTATCATTACATTTTAAAATCTGCTGTGACATTTTGCAATCACCTGATGGTATTTGTTTGATTATAGAAAATTAGAAATAATTTATAACAGTTTAATTATTTAAACTAAAGTTAAACTAAATAGATACTTATCTTTTTCTTTTGCTGATTAAAGTTGTCAATAATGACGCCGATAAACAGGTTTAATGTGAAGAAGGATCCGAATATGATGAAGACTACAAAGTAGATGTAGTAAAACAGACTTGCTTCATACACAGGCTGTTGATCTACCTACACAGTACAAAGAACAGGAAATGTCACCACAATGCTAAAAAAATAATATTTTACAACTTTAAGTAAATAACACTCGTTGCTTTTTTTGGAATTGTACCATTTGTCATTTTACCAGATTAACACACGCACACACACTCCTGACAACTAAGACTAACAACAGATGCGGCCGCATGATTTCAAACTACTGCTCATGACAAAACATGTAGCAATGTGCTTACTGCCTTTTTTGTAATGAGTCAACAAAAATGCACAACAATGTCAGAGAGCATGGCTAGTCTTGCTTGAGGGAATTTGAGGCAAAAAGATCCACTAGCCCAAGCATAAGCATTTTTAAAGCGCAAACTTACCCCACGGTTGTCTACTGCAGCATACATAATATCCATCCAGCCTTTGAAAGTTGCCTAAATAGACAAAAATAATTAAAAAAAACAAAAAACAGAAACACATTTTAAACTAAATTAAAGTAGTTTAAACATTTACGATTTAAAGGTTTAATGTATTACTTACTACTTGCAGCAAGGCCAGATACCCTGCTCCAACATTATCAAAGCTGATCTTTAAATTTTTCCACCGTGTAATGTTGCCCAGCTGCTCACAATCGGTTCGGTTGACAACCATGTCCTTAGGCAGGCGAGAGCCATTGGTTGCATTAACACATTCATAAAACTTTCCAGCAAACAAGTTGACACCCATGATACTAAAGATGAGCCAGAAGATGAGACAGACAAGTAGTACATTCACGATCGACGGAATGGCACCAAAAAGAGCGTTGACCACCACCTATTGGAGAGAAGTGAACCGTAAAATTATAATAGCGTTACACTTTTTCCCCCATTTTATTTTGCAGAAAAAGGTCTGCATAGTGGGTGATGCGCGTTGACACAGACAGTTCCATCCCCCTTTCTCTATTTCCCACTTCACTTACTGTCTTATCTGTTAAACAAAAGCAAAAATGCCCCCCCAAAAAAAAAAAAAAAAAAAAAAAAAAAAAAAAAAAAAAAAAAATATCTATATATATATATAATATATATATATATATATATATATATATATATATATATATATATATATATTATATATATATATATATATATATATATATATATATTTAAACCTTTGTTCAAACCATTGTATTTTTTCTAGGAAAGGATCATTAGCTTTAAAACAATCATTTACAGAGGAATCAATGGCACAATTAAAGTTATAACAATTACACAGTTTGTTGCTGAATAAAGCAAAATCCATGTAGTAGGAAAAAAAGAAAGGAAAAAAGGATATTAAAGCTATTTTTTACTTTTTTATTAAATTGGTTTGTATAGTAATCTATCCAAGGAATCATATCATAACAATTCAGATTTTGGTGGTTTGCTTGCTGATCGCACTCACCTATTTCCAGTCACACACCATTTTAGACAAAATATGTAGACGCTTCCTTATTGTGTTATAGTTATACTTAGATTGCATGTAAATAATATGTATAAATTTTTCTGGTTATAATCCTGATACACACAAACTGCAAGAGCTGTGGCCTTTACCCCCCCCGACCGCACACCCCCAACACACATATAGATACTAAAGGCCACGTATTTTTTTTCCCCTCTGGCTGCTAATGCATTAAACACTTTACACCCTGGACTGTAACTATCACTAAAATTTGTGCAACACTTCCCAATTTCCAAACTACCTGTTAGACTGTTTGCACTACTACTGGCGTTGTTGCACAAATTCGCTCATACATATTGTAATTTTGTCATTTTAATATCGTTTATAATTTAGTGCATTATATATAAATACATACTGTATATAATATTCTTTGTGCTATTTATTTCAATGTGTAATTATTTTACTCTTACTGTGTCTGGTCTCTGAGAGCTACCGAACAAATTTTGTTGTATCAATACAATGACAATAAAGTCTCTCTTACTTTTACTCTTACTTAGTTTATGTGGTTCGCTGATTATATGTGCAAAGTCAATTATCTGTTATTTAAATTCGCCTAACAATTTATATTTTTTCTAACCAGTCCTTTAATAAATTTCTCCCAGCTTACTCCTATTACTGATAATTTAACACATACCTAAGTTGATGCAAAAAGTGACAGATTCAAAGCAAAGGTTTACTAAACAGCAGTACAGTTCTAGCTTTCATGCTTTTCAATATCTTCCTATTGTGAAGCACATTCCTCTGTAGTTCAGAATACTGCGGAAAAATTAATATAGCAGCTCTTGTGCAACTCAATAAACCTTTTTTACAGAATAATGGAAATTAAATCTAATGTTCTGAAACACATTTGGCTAAAAGAGTCTGAAAGGAGACAAGGATAGAATCTGTACAGTGTCAAAGTAGACTGCAATGGTCATACACACACAATAGGTTAAATCGCATCGCTGTGATATAAATATCGGTACCTGGACCTGTTTAGTTCTACTGATATTTACATTTGTATTGAAAAATACCTAAACCAAAATGTAAATCCTTCTACTATGTTCCCAGAAACAATAACACACACACTATGGAGAAAAACTAGATAGGGAGATAACACTGAAAGTTTCTTAGGCTTAACTAGATCATTTGAAATCTTAATATTCTAACCGATACTGTCAATGTGTGCCGGTATGTATTAATGTGATTCTGTTTCTCCAGATCCTTTGTACCTGCTGTGACAATTTGAAGATCTTTTCTTACTACTTCAAGTAAATGCATTTCACAGTGACACAGTTAAAACATTGATTATGCACACTTACTAATTGTTTCGAAACCTCGTTAACACTACGATTACACATTTTATCTAACTGTTGTTGACCTAAACCACACTTCTTGTTTGCTTTTGCTGTCCTCACGTCCAGACTACATTTACTCTGCAGTGAAGATAATCGATCTTCAGCTCTCCTGTTTTACCCTAGTGCTAAACGTGTAAAAGCCAGGGATCTTTATAGACAATATCTACTGTACCAATGCATTTACTTTTCTCATAAGCGCTACAAAGCAGATTGATGAAAGTGGCGCCCTTTTCAGTACAGCAAATGCCTTTGATAAAAAAAAAAAAAAAAATTGAATTCTCTTATGTTTTTATTGTGCCCCATTTTCCAGTTTGATTGCCAGTTACTACAGTCGTGCTTAATTTCTGTAACAAATTGTCTACAAGTGAAACTGGGCAGTAATGGACACGTCTCTTACCCTCATGCCTTCAAAGCGTGATAAAGCCCGAAGAGGTCTCAGGGCTCGCAGTGTACGTAGAGATTTGATGGCGGTTAGCTCCGAATAATTGAGGGCGCTGGCCACTAGGCTGACCAAAGAGACCTACTCACACAGAGATGCACACACACAGATACATACACACATTGGTAAATATGAATGATGTAATCAGGAGACACTTCTCTCTTCTGTCTCATCTTAACCCTCTTTCCTTCCATCAGTTCAGCCCTGTGGGAAATACCCTTAGACCCACAAATGGGCAATCCATTCAGTCACTACATCCTATTAGAATGAATCATAAATGCAGTTGCATTCGTCTCCTGCATACAGCAAATGCATACAGCAAATGCACAGACAAAAATAATATGAATGATACTATAATAATACTGTGCAAAAATTTAGTTGTAGTAAGAAAGTATAAACATTAATCAAAACTGATTTTAAACATATTACAAATATAACAAATATTACATACGCCCACGATCAGGAAGTCAAGCCAGCACCATGCATTGGTGAAATATTTCGCAAATCCATAAGCCAGCCATTTTAACAGCATCTCTAATATGAAGATGTAGGTGAAAACTTTATCTGCATATTCCAACACAGTCTTTATAGTCCTCCGTTTCTCAATGTGTATGTCTTCAAAAGCCTGAAAAACAAACAAAAACCATATGACAATACAGTACATTACATTAAACACTACCAAATTACGCGCTGTGAAAAAGAAAATCTCAATGTTTCTTTTAATCTGTGATACGCACATACTCTTCACAGACAAAAGAACACAACTCCTCACCAGTGCGGCGCTGCTCAACAGGATCATAAAAATGATGAATGACTCAAACCAGTTATGCTCCACTATCCTGTAACATGTGTGCCTAATGTTCCACCATGTCTTCCATTTGCCTTTTTCCACATCCACCTGGCAGCAAGGAAACCTGTTCACACAACCTGGAACAGGACATTTTATTGTTAGGTTGGGATTCAAAAAAATGTTAAAATACACTAATGATATATAGAGAAAAGTATAAGGATGCCTGACCATCAAATTTGCATGTATCTGTTTTCAGATTTGGTTTAACTCTTACTTCTATAGCAGCCTCCATGTTTCCGGAAATGCTTTTCACTTGATTTAAGAGCTTAGCTTTGGGGATTAGTTAATTCATTACACTAACATTGGTGAGATGGGCATTAATCTCATCTGAAGAGGTCTGGAGTGCAGTCAGCTTTCCAGTTCATCTTCAAAATGCTTTTGTAGTGGTTTCGAGATTAGGGCTCTGCGCAGAACACTAACACTTTCTTTTACTTCAACCTTAACACACCGTGTCTTAATAAAGCTTGCTTTTCCCACAAGGACATTTTAGAACAGTTTTTTTAGACTACATGAAAGTCCATCTTAAAAAAATGTTAATGTAACAGTTGTTAATGTGTCAATATTGGTTTATTACTGTTGGTGTAATTTCATTTCATGCAATTAGCATGCCAAATAATTAAATATGTCTATTTTATTGCAATGTTTTAGAGTACAGACCAGTCTGGATAAAAAATTCTTTCTAAACACTTGACACAGAAAAAAGTACACTTTCTTTAAAAAAGGGGAAAGATTAAGGTCCAATCCAAAAACATCCAGTGAGCAGTGTTCCGCTGGTAAAAATACCCAAACGATTAAATTGGTCGGCGGGCAGACTGGTTTAGCTGACAGAAGGGCTACACTAACCTAAATAAACAGTTTTTACACTTACATTGAGCAGGAAAGCATGTAATAACACATATCATAATGAACCTTGTGGCAAACCGGTAACAACATCCAAACAATAGAACATGTTCCACTTCTATTAGCCAGGATTAGCAATCTGAGGCTACAGTGGGAACAGCCTCACTTAAAATTGGGCAGTTGAGGCTGGAACTATAGGCCAGTGTTTATCACTGCAGTTATTTTTTCACCTTGTGTAAAACATGCCTCTGGATCATCTTCAGGTAATTCAAGCTCAAAATCAAGTGATTCTCTTCTCTCCTTTAGGGGTTGGAGGTCCACTGTACTGCCCTCTGAAGAGCTCAAATCATCTGACAGCCTCTGCAAGAGTTACACACAAAGTATATCACCATAAAACCATCTTGGATATAGCAATATCTCACATCATCACCAAAGGGAAGAAACACAGTGCTTCAAAAATTCAGTTGACATCAAATAGTGACCATCATGAGCCCAAACTCAGCCCATGACTGTTTTTTTAACATTCCACAGTGCATGCAAAAACAAACAAATGTACCGACAGATGGTTTCAAGACGCAAATGCAGTTTAGACTACTTTCTTGCAGGTGTTAAATAGTAAATTGGTTTTACAAAAAGAAATACTTTAGAACTTGGTTGTGTTATAAAACAATCTGCAGGTAAACTTGATAACATTTTATTTGAAAAGCATGCATGATTTAAACCTTTAATAATATAAATGCATAAATACATTTATTCAACAACAAAAAAACTGACCTAAAAAATTACATGTTTTCCTTTTGTATATAATATAATTTTAGGCCTGCAAATATGCAATTAGTTTATTATCTTTTTTTAAGTAAAAATTTGTTTTTGCCAAATCAGATTTTTTTTTTTTTTTTGCCAAATCAGATGCCAAATTTTCGTCAACCCACCAAACTCAGAAAACATGTAGAAGCCAGCAGTGTTTCAAGGTTAATGAGGTTTTCCTGGGCATGATGTAAGCAGGCCAATATTAAATCCCCAAAAGCCAGAATTCAAAAATTTATTTTGTATTATGATTGAAATTTTAGAATTTTAAATTTTGCACTTAATTGTGATTTCATGATTTGACAGAAAATATTCCATACAAACACAATATATTCAGCAAAATTATGTACAAATGAACTTCTTGACGATTGCACAAACTCGCCTCAAACCATTTCAGGCTTTTTTTAATGATGCTGAAATAATGCATTTTCTTTTTTGTTGTCTTTGTTGGCCTACACTGCGTGACTTTCGTCTGATTGACTTATGTCTATATGACACTCTTCAGACTCTGACCATATTTTAGCTTAGTCATGGGTTGTATGCTTTTCCCAACCAACAATCAACGGCTTGGAGGACATTTTTAATAGGTTTTTTTTAACTTCTTTCCAGTTTTTATGGATTCAGGGGTTTTGAAAGTTTTACATATAATGTTCTTACATTTTATAGTCAGGGGCAGACTATGTGATTTAGGGCCCAGCGTCATGGCCCTAACAGTCCTAATTTGCACCTTTGGTTGCCCTTCTTTTCTAAATGTTTAAATAAACTGTATCGCATCTTATTGTCTTTATAATAATAATTTGTTTCAAAGTGAAAAAAATTAATAAATGGACTACTTATAACATCTGCTTAAATGTAGATCGGCAATCATATCCTGAAATCAGTTTTAATAAGGCCACGTTGCAGATTGGAGGAGCTGCTGAATTACGTACAAATAAATGTACGCTGTATGCTTGCCATCAACCTACAAGCTAACAGCACTCTTTACCTGACAAATGTTTTGGTGAAAAAGTAAGACTGGTAAAGGTCTTTTATTAAGACTGTGACTGTATGTGTGCTGTTTGTGTTTGTGTGCACACTGTCATTTTTTAGGGCCAGGAAAGGTAAAAGCAGCGCTGAGTGTGTTGGCTATTGGCAGAGGGGTAGTCGGGGTCCTGCATTTTGAGGGGGGCCCCCAAGGGCTGACTATTTCAACAATTGGAAATGTTATTATTAAAGCAACACTATGTAGTTTTTCACCTTAAAATAATGTCTCTAAAGTATTTTAAGTGTTACAACTTTTAACCAGATGAATTTTACTACCACTGCTACCAGTTTAGACTAACGACTACAACCACACTCTGTGAGTTTTGTGATTGGGTTTGTGCACACAGCCCTCTCATCCTTAACTAGTGGAAGAGTGTGTAAGTTTTATGGCATAAGGCACATATTTTACTAGTAGCTTGAGCGAAGTCAGACAACAGCTAACTATAAGACAAAACAATCTAATATGCAAGATTCAAAACCAACGCCCTGGCAGCAGAGTCAACAAAGAAACTAAGGAGAGGGTTGTTAAAGGAAGTGTCGAAAAGAAATTTAGAGTGATTGGACACAAGCCCGAAGACGAATCAATATCGGACAGGCTTACACTCGGTGGTGTGAGCTAAAAGAGGTAACAGGTTGCAAGACTGATGGATATTTAGCCTTCCTGCTACTGGATTTGTAAGTCTTATATGTATTGTTTTTTCTATTTTTTACTGTCTTGTACTTTTTAGATTATTTGTTTATTAGGATGTGTTCAGGTGGTTCATTGATGCACTACTGGTTTACAATTCATAACTGTAAAATAGCAGAGATAATATAATGTTGCCGGTTTTGACAGCTTACATGTTATGATCTTTTGATAGTTAGCATGTGATGCCTCTTCACAAATTTAGTTTAATGCTTGTAAACAATGACTAAATTTAATAAACAAACCACAATAACTATATAATTGAATAATTATCGAGCAGTTTAGTCGTTGAGCTTCTGAATTTTTATTCAAATAAATTATTTGAATAAAGAGACTTTATCCTTTAGCCTTATAAACTTTTGAGAATGTCCAATGTATAGGCTATTATGGACATTGTGGATACATGATTGCGCGGACAAGATTTTATTTTATCATAGAAATTTTAAATTTTAATTCGGTTTAAGCCACTAAAGTCTCTCTCTTCATTGAATAACATTAAAATAAAGTTACTTTTATTAGTTCTATCGATTACCTGCTCACAGTAATACTAACATCTGCTTTCATCATACCAAAATAGAGAATGTTAAATGCCATCAAACATGTTTTAACACAAAATGATTTAATTGATGATGATGATGAAGTTTGACATTATGAAGCAAACACATTTCTCTAGGGTAATGTCATCAGTAAAGGCATTCTGTGGCATTTGCGTGAGTAACAGGAAATGTCAAACCAGTCAAATAGACATCCATCAATGAAATAAGCAATGCTGCTCATTCAAGATGTGATTGTCTCGCAGAACCAACACATACACAGCTACATATAGGAACAGAAATATGAATGGTGATAGAATATTTTTGCTTATATTAGGAAATACAAAAAGACAAATCTGAGTTTAGTCAAAAAAATGCATCCCTTTTCAGGAGTGGTAAATGCAGTCTATACGGTAGGTGTGGTAAGTTCAGTAAATGAGTCTTACAAGTCTCCTGTCTGAAATCTTGAAAGCATATCTGAAAGAGCTGTAATAAAAAACCAGGTTAAGAGTAGTAAGCACGGGGGAAAAAATATTTGCATGCTCTTCTGAACCTTTATGAAGTAATGTTTTCAGTGTTACACATGTGGAAACCTCCTAAAAAGGTACAATTCTGACATGTTCTACTATAAATAGTTTTGAAAACTTTTTTAAATTGAATTTTTTTTACCAATTTGAGTAATTCTGCTTCCCTTAAACATGTATTGTGAGAATATTCTAGCGATTTAGTTACTAGTTCAACATCACTTTGACATTTTTGTGATATTATATTATAATATATCAGTGTCAAAAAATATTACAGGCAGAAAAGATAAAAAAAAATCTCTTTAGCCATTTTCCAAAATGGATAAAACAACATCTGGTAGGCTTTTCATTAAATGCATCAACTACTGAAATCTACATTAAAGGAAAATGTTACAAAGTTAAAAAAGCTTAAAATAGCTTTTTAAGCTTTTGGAAAGAGAGCCCAAAACAAGATGCACCTTGCATGCACTCACCATTAAATGCCACTTAATCTAATCTAAAGACAAAGTTCCTGATTTTTAAATGTCAGCTGCTATAGCCAGTGGTGAGCTGTCATACGAAATAACGTTTATTTTTGAATTATTTGGTTATGATTTTCATTAGTGTAATTAGGTCATTTTGTTAAGGTTGAATTGGAATATCCTACATTAAAATGTGCCTGTTCTACACATCTGACAAGGTATTAGCAACAGAATCATCAGCCAATTAAATTTGGATGTTCAGTGACAGCCCACCCTCTGGGTCTAGCAACGTGCCCAGATGCCAAAAGCTACCGCCAGGATTTGTCTGGAACTTCTATGGTATAAAAGTGAAACTCAATGAAAAGTAAACGACGCCCGCAGTTACCGGCACCGCTACACCAGATCTTGTTGGTGCAAAATGCATTTTGACGTTGCCCTTTTTCAGACCAAAAGAAATAATTAAGACCTAAACCCAAACTTTTTGCACGTTATTTCAAAGATCCCAACGTGGCTAACAGCTAGCTTTGAGCACAACAAGCTTTTTTGTAGTTTGTTAACTTATTAATACAAGTAATGGAACATGAAATGATTCTGGCTTCGACAGCTTCACTAAGGCAAATATTACACACCAAGGCTATGAGCGCCATATAAAGTTCATAATTGTGCAGAATATGTGAATTATTAGCATATGGCTGCATTAGCTGTAACAGGGATATGTAAGAAGTGTGAATGTGGTTTAGAGATGCTTACTAAAGACCCTGACTGAAACCCCACGGTACGACACTGGCTGTAGTCCTTTTCTCAGTGTAAGACAGTGAAACCATTTGTGTATAAATAGATGACTGTATACTAAATCAAGCTTTATGAGTTCTGTGGATCATTTTAGTGTTCTGTGGTGTAATCATTGTATACACTATTAATCTGCACAATAATTATTGTTAAAAACTTTTTATTTATTTGTCATGTTTTAAGTTTGCATATGAACATTTGACACTACTTAAAATCTAGATCTAGAGCGTGTTTGCAATCGCATGATTAAAAAAAGTTTATATTGTATCGGTTAAGACACTATTACTACAGAAAATTACTACATATTTCAGAAATGATCTATATAAATTAAAAAGGAGAAAGATGATGGTACCTTAAACTCCAGACATCCTTCTACACTAAAAAACTGATGAAAGCTTACAAAGCATGGAGGCCTACACGTTTTTGTTAGTGGATGGGTAAATGACCTCTGCACAGAAGAGCCCAACAGTTATTTTTTGGCACATATGAATAGCATTTCTATTTTGTCTTTCTATTTTGTAGTTTAGGTTTTGGCCTGCTGAGCAAAAGAGTTTAGGTTCAATTCCCAGTACAAGCAAGTTACCACTTCTAGGCCCCTGAACAAGGCCCTTAAATCCCCCAAATAAATGCCATAAATGTAACAAACGTTAGTGTTAAGGCTGTTTATCTTGACCTATTTACACTTTTTACCTAAACACCACTAAATCTGGTGATCCACTGGATTATCACAAAACAAGACGGCAAATTTTTTTGCAGCTCATTGTAATTGCATATCAGGGTAAATTATTTACACTCGCCTGTATTTTATACAACTTTTGAGTGTAGTTTGGTGTTGCTTGTAGTGTCAGTGTGTGTAGCTGCACTTTAACTTTACAAAGTATGGAAAGCTAATTTTATATAAACATAAACATGTAAGTTACCTTTGACAAAGTGGTCCCTGCACACACAAATATTACCTGCCTCTGCTTCTCCCAACAGATGCAGGTTTTCAGGGTTTTTTCCCCTACATTTTCTGTCAATTTCTTGAAAATTTCCCCCTTATAAGCAACAACTTTTGGTACACAATAAAAGCTCTTCCTTTTTTTTTTTGACTCGATTTGACCAACTTGTGCATCGGTAAACGACACAAAACATGGGCATGCTGAGTTTTTTGCTTAGGTTTCCTATATAGAAAAATCACTTCTGGCTCTCCAGCTGCATTTCGGGACACAGTAATGACATCATGTGCATAGTATGTAACAAATGTAGCCAACTTACCGCTTTATCGCCATCCATGTCAGAAGAGTAACTGCTCAAATCATCCATGTTGCACTCAGGGTCAGAGTCAGCTGTGGCAATAGGTACGGAGACAGACAGGGTAGGATCGTAGATAAAATTCTCAGAGCCAGTGTCTGTACCTGATGCCTCTTTCTCACAACCTGGATCTTTAATCAGTTCCACTGTGGTATAAGTAGACATATCAGCCTTCTTCTTGCCATTTTTCAGGCTATTTTCCTTCTTTGTCTTATTTTCTTTCCTTTTAAAGCATTTGCTGTGAAAAAAGGTGTGTATCTGGGCTTTAATGAATGCGACACCTCTGTGGATACGTCCCATAGCAATCTGCAAGTTGTTCATTTCGCCGTCATCGTTTGTGGCTGCAAGGTTATCCGCACTAAAAGAGCTGAGCAGCAAGGCCAGGAAGAGGTTTAAAACCTAAACAAGAGTGTGGATAAGGTGTCATTACAGATGTTTTAACGCAGACATTTTGTTTTCTGATTGGGTAACATATTGTAAGGAGTTCTTGTAATAAAACAAGTAATGTTGCTGGATTATAGACAATGGCTTTTGCTTATAGACATATAAAATTAGCTGGATATAAAAGTAAATATATGCCTACCACAAGGTTTCCAATCACCATAACCATGAGGAAGACAGTTAGGCATTTGCCCTGACTCTTATCCACCCTCATGCAGTCCCACATAGTCTCGATCCACTCACCACACAACACACGAAACACTATCAGAAAGGAGTGAAAAAAATCGCTCATGTGCCAGCGAGGAAGATTGCAATTTACGGTGGTGTTACAGTAGAAGCTTGTGTAACTCTTCTCAAACAACTGCATGCCGACTACAGCAAAGATGAAGACAATGATGGCCAGGACGAGCGTTAGGTTGCCGAGGGCGCCCACCGAGTTGTGAATGATTTTGATTAGCATATTCAAAGTGGGCCAGGATTTAGCCAGCTTAAAGACCCTAAGCTAGGATAGAAAAAATAACAGGTTACAAAAAAATAACTTGAAGTTAAAATGATTACTGAAAATTTCTAATTTTCATATAAATAATCGTTAATTTCTTACTAATCGAAATGATCGAAGAACAGACATTCCAGGTACATTTTCCAGTCCAAGCTCTACAATACTCAGGGTTACAATGACACTATCAAAGATGTTCCAGCTTTCTTGGAAGTATCTATAAGGATCCATGGCTATGATCTTTAAGATCATCTCAGCTGTAAAAATCCCTGTAAAAACCTAGACAAAACAGTGTAAAATACAGTAATACGTAATTATATCCAATTCCTAGTTGGGAAAAAATCACTAAAGTAGGATTGCCTGAATCATAAGCAGATATGACAAATAATACTTTTTCGAAATATGACTTTTGGCTTGCTAGCTAGTTACCTGAAATTTAGAAAGTAAGTAATTTCTGTTATATTCAGGCTATATTTGGATTTATTCTGTCCAAATTTTGGATTATGAAACAGTTGTAAAAAGCAGCATAGTACTCGCAAATGCTATTATACCAAGATGCAGCTGTGATTACAATCTTAGAAAAAAGAAAGTGCAAAATCCTTAAATTCTGTGTTTTAATAACTAAATATCAATTATATTAATTATACTTTAGCTATTTACACATGCAAATTATCCTCAACAGTTTCATTTAGTAGCATTTTACCTCAAATAACCTATTAAGAAATACGTATAATAATCTTTTCTTCTAATACAATCATTAAGAGAGTTATTATCAAGCCTTTAAAAGGAAAAATAACAGAATAGTTCATCATAAAAAATTTACTCAATAAATTTGAAACATTTGGAAGTTTGGGTTCTGAGCAGTCAGGTGGGTCTACATAATGTCAGGAAGAATGGATTATTAGCTATGACCCCAAAGGAGCGATTGCTGGTGTTCATCAACTTTAAAATAGTTTTTAAGTTCACCTTAAGGTACCTACAGCATGCTATATAGTAAATATATATAGTATATAGAGTATAGCTATATAGTAGTATGTAAAATGTGACTTTAAAAAATGTTCTTACATAGTTGCCCACTGTAAGTGTTGACACGAAATAATCAGCCTTCTTATGATGTTCCATGGCCATAAATATGGTATTGACTACAATGCAGATGGTAATAAACAGATCCACAAATGGGTCCATAACAAACAAGTTAACCAGTTTCTTTAATTTCACCCATGGTGGAAAGCAATCCCAGACTAGAAATGCTTTCGCGAATTTATACCAGCATGGGTGGAACTTCCGCCTCGAACCCTCTAGCTCTGCAATATATAAAAAAAGAATCATATATATATATATACATATCTTGTTTACATGAATACATGAATATTGTAAGGCTAAGCTACATTTCTCTATATTAAAATGGTATTAGTATATTCGTCTTATAAATCTATTCATATTTAAACTTAAACTGTGAAGTTAATAGTTGAACTGAGCAATTGTACAAATTTTATTCTTTCCAATGTAGCAGTGTCTATAAATTGTAACCCTTAGATGTCATTATTAATAAATCTATTTGTCTTGAATTTATTTTGTAAACCTGAGTTATTATTTTGCTTTAAGACTTCTAGCTACTAAAATATATTTATCTTATAATTGTTCCAAAGTACTTACCTTCCATTGTGTTGGTAATATTACTAGCTACACTCAGAGCCCTCTGTCTGGTCGTGTGCTCAGTCGAAAAACCTGGTGAGAGTTGTTCGGCTTCATATATTCTCCTGTTTTCCTCTCTTCTCCTCTGAAGAATAAAGTTTTACAAAACGTAGTATGACATTTTGAACACTGCACATGTGGAAAATATGCTACATGGTAAAATAAGAGAACATATTTCCATGGCATTTGACATATCCAGTTGACATATTCTGTCTCCCCTGCTATGTAACAGAGTATGTTCTAAATATACAATACAGTACACTACACTGTGTTTACTCTAGTCCAGGGGTGTCCAAACTCGGTCCTGGAAGGCCGGTGTCCTGCAGCGTTTAGCTCCAACTTGCCTCAACACACATACCTGTAAGTTTAAAACATACATAGCAAGATCTTAATTAGTTGGTTCAGATGTGTTTGATTAAGGTTGGAGCTAAACTCTGCAGGACAGCTGCCATCCAGGACTGAGTTTGGACATCCCTGCTATAGTCCATATTGCTTCAACTGAGTGCATAGTTGAAGCGTCACATGCGAGGACATGCAATTTTCCTTACGCCATCCTCTGTCATGGCTTTATTTACAGTCACCTCAGGAAACTGCAGAACATCTGGTGAGCTGGGCAGTGAGTTTCCAGTCACATATGACACTGTGCCATTGCAATCCACTGTGCTCCGCACTTTTCCATTTGGGGACAGGTAAACACGCGGGGTCAAGCTTGTCCTGCTGCCAGCACTGTAATGACGCTCAGAGCAATGTGGCAAAAACAAGGAGCCACGACGACTGCCTGTGTCCTCAAATGCACTGTGCTCATCATCCGCAAATCCATTTTCTGATCCCAGTCGGCCACGAAAGGTAAAGATGCTAGTTCTACTGTTGCGGCGTGGAAGGAAGACTGAGCCCTGAAGACTTACAAGTGACTGCAGAAAAAAACAGGCCTGAGGCTCACTTCACATGTAAGCATCACACAAAGTGGCCATGAAAATTGACAGTTAAGGTGGTCATGCAGTGGACAAAATGGGCATGCTGAACAAAAGATATGGCTAATGATGATGATGATGATGGCGAAAATTATAATAAAGACCAAACAAACAACCGAAATAAAATCATAACTTGCTGCAAAGGTTCTGGTGAAGTTTATTTTGGTGTCAATAACCAAAAACATGGTGAAATTGAGTTAAAAATAGGCATGGGAAAATCAAAAAGACAACAAGAAGGAAAGTAAAATACTGCATGGACAACCAGAACGAAGCTGAACTGATCAAGTATGTAAAAAAGAATAGCAAACTTTTGATTATGGCAATTCCAAGACATAAAGTGTAAAGACATGATAACGACCATAAATTATTGTTGGTAATCTCATAAAACACATCTCCAGAGAAAAATAATATAATAGCCTGATTAGGATCAGATAAACGCTGGTAACACAACAACAGAGCATGCAGTAGGGATCAGCAGTACAGCAGCTGAGAACCGTTCCTGACCTGATGAGGAGATTGATATGGCCTATCACATGACAGTATGTTTCCATCCAGAGAATATCGGAAGCTGGTTCTTCTAAGGTTGCTCACTGGGTTAGAATTTTGGACCATTTTTTTATCTTCTTTCTCCTCCTCCTCGTCTTCCTCCTCTTTTTGCTTTCTCTTCTTTCTCCGGTTGCATCGTTCTTTGGCACTTTTGGAACTGAGTTTGGAGGCCAAAGAAGAACTGTCTTCACTAAGGTTGCCACTCTCAAATATTGCAACTGCCGCCTAGTAGAAATGTACAAAATAGCCCAAAATAGAAATTTCCCATTTTCATTTGGAAACGTTCATGCTATTATAATATGAAAAAGTACATTGGGTTTTTAAATAAAATTCCATGGTAAATTGTCATAAAACTTGATTAAAATTAATTTTTGGTACTATTTGTCATTTGTTTAGACTTTTGGGGTTTTTCCTTGAAATACTATCCTATTTTTTTCTGTTTTTCAGTTTGGGCTTTTGTGATTTTTTATAAGTAGCTAAAAATATATATATTTAATTAATTTTAAAATACTTTTGTACTGTATTTTACTACATTCTACAGCAGTTATTTGGTGATTATAGAAAATATTCTAATAGAATCACTGACCAGGCATAAACTCCATTATCAAGAAATGGAGTGAATCTTAAAATGATGGAAAGAGTCACAACTCAGGTGCTGGAGATGCTGTTCACAGAACAACCGTAGCAAAAAGCTTCACAAAATCCCATCTCAAATATTTGGGAAAAGGTTTGCTCTGGTGAGATAAATGTTACTCATTTCTGCATTGGCACAAAGTACTACATATGACAGAAACCCAATTTTCCAACTGGGACTGGTCATTGGTTAGAGTTGAGGACAATATTGTTTCCTTTTCAGGAAAAGACTTGAAATCACAGCAAAGATTTAGCTTTCAACAGTGACCCTATGCATAAAAGCTGCACTAGAGTATTTCAGAACCAGAAACTTGAAAAAACACAGACCTCAATCGAAATGGAAATTGGTGCCAACGCTTGAAAACCGCTGTTCACCAATGGTCTTCATTCAATCTGACACAGCTTGAGCAATTTTGTCAAAAGGAATTTAAAGAAATGTCAGAATCCAGATGTGCAAAGGTAATAGAGACATATTCCAGGCGAAGGTGGTTCCACCAAGAACAATTCAAACTTAGGTAGACAAATGTATGCTTATAGGTGACTATACTATAAGTTATATAGTGAAGTCACTTTAAATTACAGGTAACATCACAAGTAAAGAAGTGTTATATGCGATAAAAGTGTATGCGAGGCAATGTAGGTCGTAAGATTTGTCTATTAGGTACAACAAGCTTAATAATGCAAAAAAGAAGAAAAGAAAAGAAACACATGCATGTAAAATGTTTCAGCAAAAGCTAGAAAAATTGTCAGAATGCAATCAACATTCATTACAGTTTAATATACTTTTAGTTAGGGGTGGGTGGTATGACCAAAACTCTATTATTTTACTTTCTACTCATAATTATACGTTTTATTTCATAATAAATATATTTTATAGTAAATAGGTAAATATTCCGGAAAATCAACAGAAAGGTTTAGATAATAAATGAAATTAAACATTCAGAAATGAAAATAACTTCATCTTATTTCATTACCTTTTCCTTTTATTTGGTTTTTTGATAAATATAGTAAATAAAATGTGAACTTGGATTAACTTTATTACATAAAACAAATTTTACTGTATGTAACATTTTACAGTTGTGTGGACAAACATTATTATTATAAACTTTCCTCAATTAACATCTTTTCACAGGTATAAAAGAAATGCCACTTAAATAACAGGGAAAGTCTTTAATATGAAAATATAAATATGTAAACTTTTTTCTAAAAAAATGCTTATCTGATTGTTTTTTTATGGGTTTGAAACTTCCACATTTTATCCTCACTCCTACATGCAATTCCCAGCTCCACCAAGCCACCACTGCTGGGCCTCTGAGCAAGACCCTTAACCCCTAATTGCTCGGATGTTTAAAGCAGAATAATGTAAGTCGCTCTGGATAAGGGCGTCTGGTTAATGCAGCCACACCCACTTTTTCACTTGTCACGGTATATACGAAGTTAAAAAATCTATCACGGTTAACAATTTCTTTTACAGTACCGATATATACCATCATACCACCCAGCCCTACTCTTAGTCTTTTATGTCTAAATCTTATACTGTACTGTGCACTACCTGGGCTTCTGCTTGTTTGTTTCTCAGCTGCTCCATCATAGCCTGGAATTTTTCCTCTTTTTGCAGAGCCTCTTCCAGAGTGGCTTGGTTCTGTTCATCATAGGCCATGGCTACCACAGCTAGGATCAGATTCACCAGGTAGAACGATCCCAGGAATATTACCAGCACAAAGAAGATCATATAGGTCTTCCCTGAAGCTCGAAGGGTCTAAAAATGAAGCACAATTTTCACACCATTAATAGACTGGTTTAGTGATCTTGAGATCTTTTTTGGAATTTTTATGAATGTTTTAAAGGAACATTTTCTTTAAGACATGAAAGGTAGATACTAAACATGAAAAAATAAAGTTAAAGATGCTTAATATTTTATGTATTACTCAATAGATACATGATATTCAGCAGAATAATCTCAGCAGCTTCACGACATATTTTCCATCTGTGTTCATTTTACTTTCTTTTATTGCAGTTTTGTTTAACAGTTAATATGTTAATAAAAAATGACAAATTCTTATTCACATTAATTGAATTATATTAAAAATGCTCTGTACACGTTAAGTGAAGAACCTGTTTCATCACCAAATGAATTAGAATTATTTAATATTTAAACCACAACACATCTCACTTGCCAGTGGAAACCACAGTTGTTTAGGTTCAAATGTTAAGCTAGACATAATATTTTTACCAAAACAGGAAAAAGAAGCTTTATGTACAGGTATCCTTACTTCACACAACTGACTGATACTTATAGATATCAAAATAAGTTGTCTAAATCGACTTTTAGGTATTAGCCACTCAGAAACCATTACCTGTTGGTAGAGATTTTCCCAGTAGTCTTGAGTCATTAGTCTGAAAAGAGAGAGGAAAGCCCAGCCAAAGCTATCATAGCTGGTGAAGCCATAATTTGGATTAGAACCTGCTTTCTGACAGAAATATCCATCCGGACATTGCCTGGAGCACAGTTTGAAAAAGAAACGCCATTATTCATTTTATATTTATACAATGCTTTTGTCAATAAAAGTCATTTTTCCATAAAAAACATATCTGCAAACCATATCATTTTATCATAGTGAGCTGTTTTCTATATAAATGTCAGTTAAATAGTGTTTCAGACAATAGAGTTTTTTCCACAAAACAGAAACTCAAATATTAAATGTTTTTTTTTTACTTTCAGGACACAGTTCACCTGTTGCCAATAATTTCTTCCATTTTAAAACATCTTTCTCTGTTTTCCATTCTGACGTTTAGAATTTCTTGGACTAACCAGTATGAGCCTCCGTAATTTTTTTGTCATTTGTTCAATTGCCTTATGTCCCATCATCTGGCCTAATAAACTAGCCGTAGCATTCCATAATTTCGGTGCTTGTTATTAAAATATATTTAGCAGTAATATCAATCATCATCATCAATAATCATCATCACCAACATCATACTTTTTACTTACCCTGCATCACTGGAATTTCCGCAGAGCAAAGGATCTTCCTTGCCTTCAATTTTATAATAATTATCTATCGGTTTAAGAAAAAAGCAATGTTTAGTCCCCTCCTACATGGAACAAACAGCATCTTTATCGTTAACATCTTTTAAACATTTATTATGATCGTGTCTGCATTAACTTTGCCTGCATTAACATTGTATGTCCATATATTTAAAGAATCTAGAATAAAGTACTCAGTACCAGTCAAAACCAGTCTGCATTGAAACATTTTCTGTGTATTGTGATAGAGTTCTAGAATGAGCATCCTTTTTCCTTCCATTAAGTTACCATGATTGTCTTCCTCTAATTATTTCTCTTATGTTTCTCCTTTATACTGTCTCCTACGTCTCCCATGTTTGATTGCTGACACGATCTGTTCACCAAACATTTTCTCATTAACCACCTTGTAATATCTTCCATTGCACAAACAGTTACACACTCCCCTGTGCCACTTCTATCAATCATTATTAGCTCCTGTACAGACATGAACTCTCACCTTGTGAATTCAATAGATGCCTCAAGGGATTTGAGGACTAAGGCTTTTAATGCATGCTAACGGCTAAAGTGTTGTGAGGGATACTGAAAAGGGATGTGTAAACAGGAGGAAAGTCCAAGGTTTTGTGATTCCCCATTCCTGTACTAGAAAAAAATCATCCCTAATGTTACTTACCTTTGTTTTTTCTACCTTCTCTCATCTATAATACTTATCAAATTGCTAATAAACCCTATACCCGATTGCAATATATTGTAATTATTTGTATTCTACTATTTTTGTTGATAGATTTATTTTTAAAAATACTACTGGGTGTTTATAACTTTAACTTTAATTTTGACAGCATCACTCACCATAATCATTTAAGTGCTCTGTCCAGTTAAAATCGATAGAGCTGTTGTCACAAAACAGTTGTTTATCCTCTATAATGCAGTTCTTTGGCAACTTTATGCATTTATTCCTCAAGTTGCCCATGAAAAGTTGCAGGGCAATCAGTGCGAATACACTCAAACAAAAAACAGTCAGAATCATCACATCTGAAAGTTTCTTTACTGACTGGAACAGAGCTCCTACAATGGTCTTTAGGCCTGTAAGCAACAACAAGCCCAACATGACATTATCAATTAAATAAATTTTATATATTTTAAAATCTATGTAATCTGAAAAAAAAAAAATATTTTCACATAGAATTTGCAAGACTTCTATAAAATGTCAATGTTTTATTTAATAAAAGAAGCCTTAAACAAGATTTATGACCTAATCAAGACAAAATAATTTTGCAATGTACAATGATATAAAATAAGGTATGTTTGTTTAGCGTAAAAACCTGCTAGAAACTGCAGTTAAGTATACACAAGCTCTTACCTGGGATAACTGATATTGTTTTCAGGGCCCGAACGACTCTGAAACATCTCAAAGCTGAGACATTACCCAAAACACTGACAAACTCTGTCACATACCTGATACAAGGCAGTAAGAGGTCAACAGGTCAGATATTACTTCAATACAGTTACAACAAAAATACAATAAAAGATTTAAATGATCTTAGACAGAATAATGTATATGATATATAGCCTTAAAAAGATATCAGATCCACTCTGAGCGGATAAGTGTCTACTTAATGATAGGATTGATCAATAAGATCATGTCTGGCACTGCTTTAAGGTAATTAAAACACATCCATCAAATCAAGCGGGCTTTTATAGACTGGCTCAAAGCTGTTGACTGCAGAAAGGGAATTACTCAAAATCGATGGGTTTGACGTCTCAAATATCGCTCCAATGCTTGTCCACAGCAAGCACAGAGAAAAATATAGATATTGTTTATTATGCATTCTGTGTTTGTATATAAAACACCTGTTAACCTTGATTTAATTCAGATACAGACAAACTACACTAATGTAAACCCGAAGCTAGCTGTGGGTTTCGGATAATGAATTACGTATTTACTAGTTTTTATTTAGTTTTTTAAATTAATGTCTATTCAGCTTTCATATATATATATATATATATATATATATATATATATATATATATATATATATATATATATATATATATTAACGTTTGTGGATACCTTATGTTGCCAAAGTTTGAAAGCACAAAGTTTAAAATTTTATAGCATGACAATGCCCTTGTGCACAAAACCGCTGAGCTCCGTGGAAACATAGTGTGTTCTGGTTGGAGCGGAAAAACTAAATGTCCTGCACTAAGCCCTGACTCAACCCCAATGAACACCTTCAGGGTAAACTGCACCCCAGACGTCCTCATCAACATCAGTGCCTATTTCCTATTCAGTCACTGAAACTATTGATTCGGAATTGATTGGAAATCCTTTCCAGAAGTGTTGAGGTTATTATAGGATTTACAGTAAGACTAAATCTAAAACAGTATGCTTAAAAAGCTAATTTAATGGTCAGGTGTACCAATACTTTTATCTATACGCTGTAGGGGAGAGACGTGTACATTGTCCTGTACTTACGCCATTACAATCACAGTGAAGTCCAGCCAGTTGAAAGGGTCTCTAAGGAAGGTAAATTTTCCTATACAAAAGCCCATGGCTAAGATTTTAATTAATGAATCGAACGTATATATCGCAGTGAAGGTGTACCTGTAAAAACAATAAAATAGTAATCACAACCAAAACTGTAAGTTATCTAAGGTATGTAGAGCTCGTTTACGGTATTAATTAATACTCTATAGTCAGCTCTTACAGTGAAAAAGACTTACTCTATTTTCTTGAACAATGGTCGGTTTTCCGGGCGTTCATTAAAAGTCATAAACACACAGTTTGCAAGGATAGTGCACATGATTATTATGTTGAACAATGTACCCAGTGCAGTCAAGAAAAACATGGTTTAAAAATATCTGATTGTGGCAACATAACAACCTACAATTTCTTTGTTTTAGGTATTTAATATTACTTTAGATCAAAATTGTTAATACTGTTATACTCTATAATTATACTGTAGGGTAGAAACAACACTAAGAAATAATATTTCACCAGCATTTGGAAAGGATATGAATGTACCAAAATCTTAATTGCTATTTTTCTTATTGGGTTGAATGGACTTAGCATGTAGAAGGCAGATGTGGCGTTAAATCGGAAGATTGTCTTCCCTCTGTTCAATACTATGAAGGTCTGAAAGATAAACAAGACACATGTATATTTATTATCCATAGTACTCAGAAAGGTAGGTCAGTCTGGGTGTGTTACTTGTAAAAAAAGCCTGTTAAAGTCTGTTAAAACCTTTTTTTGTTTTACTAATTACATTCGAAGAATAAGGTGCATTAAGGTGCATTAAGTAATTACGAAGCTTATATCAATCCTTTAGTTCAACAAATGCCTTTCAGACAATTTCTGACAACATTCAGATCTACAGATAAGGAATATGTAATACTATCATGGACTGAACACTCTGTAAATATTGTCTAAGTGGGGTTTTGTTTCCTCCAGACTAAAAACATGGGATTACAGGTTTAATTTGTGCCATTAATTATAATTTACAGGCTAATTGGCTTGGCATTTAAAGTAATTTTTTTGTTTATTGAATTTGGCTTCATGGACATTTTTACTGAAGGGAACAAAAAGGAACTACTTAATCTTTTCATTAATTTATACCTTCTCTGGATTTCTTTTACATTTAAAGCATTTGGAAGACACTTTTCCCCAAAGGCACTCATATTTGTCCTTTTTTATAATATATCCCTTTTACCTCAAGAGCCCAGCGGTGGTAGCCTAATGGTCCTATAGAATTCGAACTTATGACCTTTCAATTAACAGTCCAACCCCTAACCACTTAACAAAAAAAGCTACAACCAAAATAAATATTACAATTAGCTTGATTAAATACAACAGCTTAAGTAAAAAAATCAGATATAAGTAATTTAATAAATTTGTTATTATCAGTTATCATGTTTATCATCTAAAGTTTGTGCATTATGCAAATAATCCAGCCCCTAAATCTTTTATAAATTCCCAGATGAATGACCATTCACACATTAACAATGTATCAGTAGCAGCCTACCACCCACATCAGCACTCAAATTCTGCTAAAAGCCCATTAGGCTCAGCGCACCCAAATGTGTTTTCCAGTGAACTGAGTGAAAACAAAGCAAAACGTACTTTTTCATTGCAATAAAATGGGTCCAGATCTTCCAGCGGTGTGGACACCATTCCATTGGGAATGTCGCCGTATATAAATGGCAATTTTTGTCCTGTCGCCAGGTCACTGTTAAGTTGTGGCTGATCCTCATTGTTGGCATTTTCCCCTTGCTCTCCTTTTTTAGGCGCTTTACTCTTTTCCTCTGCAATTCTTTTTTCAATGGCCTTGAGCGACTCCCGAGTAAATGGGCGGAAGCTGTGTGGTCCCGGCGGTGCAAGAATCTGTGCCATCTTTGCATCCTGTACTTCGTGATTGATATGCTAGCTTACTATATAAGAAACAGCTACAACCACGAACATACAGACAGACAGAAACACACAAAAAACATTTATTCAGTAGCTTGTCTACTTTTTACTAAAGTAAGGAAAAAAGTGCTATTTTGTTATTTGTCATAGAATTTGTATTGTCTATATCATAACATCCGTAATAGTAGCTCTTTTACTTAAGATATTTTACAGCGGAAAAGTGTGATAATTAATTATTTATCAGTAGTAACCCTGGCTAGAATTGCAGTAAAAACAGTGCACTTAAGAAAGGGTTAATAAACACACACCTGCACACAGACACACTTAAGCACATGCTCATTGACACCTAGTGGCAATTCCTTCATTCATTCATTCACCTCTGTAGTCTGCTGGAGCCTATCCTGTCTTTCCAGCCGTTTCTGAAAGAGAGGGGTACACCCTGGACAGGTCGCCAAGGCCAAGGCCACACACACACACTCACTCCTATAGGCAATTTAGAATCACCAATCAACCTATCATGCATGTTTTTGGACTGTGGGAAGAAACCGGAGTAAACCCAGGCAAGCAGAGGGAGAACATGCAAACTTTACACAGAAAGACCCCTGCCTGAAAAACGAACCCAGGCCTTCTTGCTGTGAGGCAACAGTACTAACCACTAAGCCACCATGCTGCCCATCTAGTGGCAAATTAGATTTGACAACCCAACTACAGGTATGCTGGTATGTTTCTGGAAAGTAAGATGAAACAAATGCAAACAACGTATGAATAGTAATCCAAGGTCAGGCTCCGGGGACTCTTACACTGTGTGTAATGTGTTGTAGCACATACTGAGGACACCCAGAAGCGTATCAGTAGATTAAAAGGTTATGAGTTAGACACCTTTCCAAATCACTGTCTGGAGTTCATGCTTTAATCATTGGAGTAAAAAATTAAATGAATGAAATATATTTACTACATTTCAGGGGTTTTTTTCTCTGTCAGATCAGACAAACAGCTGTTGTAAATCCTCACACAAATTAAACGAAAATAAAACCAACAAATGTCTAGAGAATCATATGATATTTCAGACCCCATTCAAGTTCCACAGTCTAGTTCGACAGGGACAGCTTGATTGTTCATGAATATAAAAACGTATAAGTTACTCATTGACATTAAAGTGATGTGCTAATAATGATGTAAGTATAAGTTCTTCTTCTGTTGTTTTATATATGGATGCAGACTACTGCAAAAGCGTAGGATACTTTGTTTGATTTTTCTTTGTATATTCTTATACTCCATGGGTCTCCTTATATTTTTTAGTTTCCATGACCTTCCTAAAAAACCTGCCAGTTGGATCGTTTGTGCTAAATTGCCCCTAAGTGTAATCAAATGTGTTTAAACACTCATTGCTCTATGAAGGACTTTGTCTACAGTTCTTAGGATAGGCTCTGGAACCCCAATGATAATGAATAGCGATTATTAGTTTTTAATATTTCTACAAAATATGGATAGAGAAATACTAAAACCCGGTGGTTAATTACATTTTTATATGGTACAAAGGATTGTACCATATAAAAATGTAATTAATATGTATTTTTAGTAGCCCCTTAATCACAAACAGGAATGGCTCTGGAACCAGACAAATGGATCAGGAACCAGACATATTTGGTCTATATATTATGCGCACACACATTCACACACTCCACGCACAGTTACGCAAGCTCATAATGGAATTCTTTATTATTTTTAGCACTGAAAGATAATACAAAAATAATAAATTGTATTTGCATGTGAGTTCATCACCACTGACAGTGAATTTACTGTGATACAACTGTATCATGGGTTACACTGTCTAACACCAAAATATCTGTCAGGGCAAAAAAGTATTTAAAATGTCCAGTATGTTTAGTAGCGTGCAAGGAAAGTTCTTCAGCATTGATCTCAGTTCATCCCTTATTCTACTCTATGTTAGAGCCTCTGAAGTATCATGGGTAAACACCACTATAGTTTAAAGATGTATGACATCCACCTCCAACCTCTTTAAATTTCACTTTGGTTATATCTCCACCCTTATATACAACTACAGCTGCAAAGAAGAACAGATTTGTCAGTATGCAAAGGCAGAACGTCTCCAGTAGTGCACTAAGAGGCAGCCTAAATAGACAGCCTGCTGTGTCACTTATTAAGGAGTGGGTTGTATTATTAATGTGTACCTTATTGAACATAAACTATAAAGGGAACGACAGATATTTCATTCTA
Organism: Bagarius yarrelli; assembly: GCA_005784505.1. NCBI lineage: Eukaryota > Metazoa > Chordata > Actinopteri > Siluriformes > Sisoridae > Bagarius > Bagarius yarrelli. The sequence continues at coordinate 804,410 of VCAZ01000048.1, forward strand.
CTTTTGATGAAATGTAAATATAAAGGAACAACCAGAATACACACAGACCCACATATACACACAAATGCAAAAAATAAAAAAATAAACAGAAATAATAGATGTGGTGCATGCAGGGTTAGGAGGGATGTTGTCCGTGGTCCTGAAATCTCAACCACAATCAGTTTCTCAGCATAAATCAAATGTAAAATACATATTGTGAAACGAGAAGCCTTGCGTAAGTGTGGAGACATTTCCTGGAGTGAAACTGAAAACCACTAATAGAGCACTTGGCAGCAAATCCCTGAAACACTCACTGCACTTGATAATGGGTCCAACCGTGTACACACTCGTGTGTGTGATCTAACATAAAAACAACCGACTTCTTCTTAAAGCGAAAAGGTCCAAATAGAATAGACGGTAGACTAAATGGCAGTTGATTCATCAACACTTGTTTACCTGTTGAATTCTCTAACGGTGCTTACAAAAAAACAATACTTTTATTTGCCTTAAGAAAACATATGATATGATTTAAAGATGAATATTTTTAGGAGTGCGTACAAATTCCTGACATAAAGCCACATGTTACATGTTAGAGGACATGTTAGTTCCATATAAGTAGAAAAAAACATGGTGTCCTTTAGGTCGTGGTGTTTTTTGGCTTTAGTTAAATAACTAAATAAATAAAAAGTTGGTATTTCTGTCAGGTTATTTGTAGCTGACTGAAAAATATTTTCTAATTTTAAAGCTCACACAGACAAAAAAAGACAAAAAAGACATCCAGGTTGCAGCATGGACATGCAAATAAACAATGCAAAAGCAACGACAATGCCATAGTTGCTAACACTGGGTCAGCCAGGGTTACTACATCTATATTAGCTAAAATCTAGATTAAAACTGACTTTGCTGTTTCCTTATTAAGATATTATTTTTTCCAAACCAGATTTTTTTTGAATAACACACATATAACCATCAAACACACCTATATCCTTTAACCATTCTCAACTTTTTATATATACATTTCATAGTTGGAGATATTTTATATCCGAGCATCCAGGTTTTGCGATTAAATTTATGAAAAAAACCTGTTACACACATGCCAAAAATAACATACATGCGTAATGCTTGAAAGTCTGGAACATGCCAAAACCGCCCTGCTCAGGACCTGATTTTGCTTTGTTGCCAGATTGATTGTATACCATCTAATTAATCTATATTTAATTCTATTAGGATGGGAAATGTTCCCTCTGGTGGTAGAGGCAATTAAGTTTAGCTATAATTTTGTTGACAGATATTATTTATAATTAGGTATATCTTATTACATTCAAGCTATATTATGGTGAATTAGGCAGGCTTTTAGTCAGTCTGTCTAATCTGGCAACCCAGACCAGCTACTGCCTCCTTTGGCTTTTTTCTACACAACCAATATAGTTAATAGACAATAAAATAATTACATCTAAAAAAATACATCAAGTTAGGTTTATCCAGTAAAAGTGTCATACATAATAAAGTAGAAATATTTAGATTTAATGAAGAATACTTTTTTTGCTGAATAAATACACAAAATCTCTCTCCATAGTCTATTTATCTTTCATTTGTATACTTAGTTGTTATTTGCTGTGACTACAATTTTAAAACTGTTAAAATAAGTTGAAAATAAGTTGAAAATTGATGTACGCAACAGGATCTGGTCTGATAATTTAACTTCACCTTGCACAAAAAGACAGCTAATAAATTTTGTTTTATTAAAAAAAAGCAATAAAAACATTTTATTTTCATTACTCATGCCAAAAATACTCGAGTCATACACTATTACATTATCTATTAAGAGATGCCCATTTTCTGCAGCATCTTCAGCTGTTTATCCTCAACAGATCAGACTTTTGGCACTCACCATCATCACTCAGTAAGTCAGTGTTGAAGCATAGGATCGGAGGGAAAACGCCTTAAAAAGTCGTATTTTACATTCAAAGTCCAACACAGCAGGAACAAAAACCCAGAAATAAATTCATATTGTATATTTAAATGAAAAGAAAAAAAAGAAAAAGAAGTTTAATCCTTATGTTTTCGAACAAAATAAAGCAGCCACACTGGACCGGAGCGAGTGAATTTTATAAGCACAATGAGACGCGCCTGAGAGCAGCGCGAGCAGCACTTCCGGTTCTTCATTAGAGGGAGACTCGGTGCTGACGCCAATGTCTACCAGCCACGTCCCAAAACCGCATACTGAAAGCTTTGGGAAATGTTCCACACCACCTGTGGTTGCCACTTGCTTCCAGTGTGTAAACTATTCAGTGGGGTAATGTGAAGTTATGGACATATACCGGTAGCTTATAGGTTTAACCTGTCTTTAATTGATTTATTTTTAATTGACTTTTAATTGAAGTTTATAAGTGCTTTATGATCCTGTATTATATAATGTAGTGTCATGAAATACTCCAATCTCACAAAAAAGAGAGGTGATGTGATGTGATTGGTTTTGCAGGACATTACTTAGGAACAGCCCTTGGAAATCATTTGGACATGGTGGGTATGAAGTCTATTGGTTAGGGCTTTAAATGTTGTGAATAACATGATCACTTTACTGTTTTACTTCATCAGATTCCTAATTCTAAATTAACACCTTATTATAATAAACGTATTCGGTACCTCGTTAAGTGTGAAGGGTTATAACGACATCTTGTGGCTTAATAAAGTCACCATTCTATTCATGTAACAAGAATATAACAGGAAGCTATTTGATGGAGGCAGCCAAAAGTAGTCATTTATAGACTTTTAAATCATCTTAATCAGATGATACAAAGGCTTAAACACAGTAAAAAAAAAAAAAAAAAAAAAGTTTAATCCACTATTTAAACCAATAAGAAAAGAAATAATAAATATTATTTTATAATTAATATAATAAATATTAATTTATTCATTTACATGGCAATACAGACACATATTTAAACCTAGTTTAGTGTTAAAAAAAACAATTAAAAAAACAATTCAACTCAAAAAAGGTGAACAACAATAATGTTTACACATCGACTTGAAAACTTAAAAAAAAAGGTAATAAAATATGTTGAGACACTAAATTAGTGACTAATAAAGAAAATAAGCAATACAGTAAAATGTTAACATAGGACTAATCGAAAAATGATATAAGCACACATTTTAACATAGCACATTATGATCCTTTAACCTAGGACCTATAAGTGAAAAAGAGTTTATTCATGTTACCTTAACAGTGTTTTGTGCCCCTATTACTAGGTTTTAAACTTGTTTTCAGGATGTGTGGCCTGAAGATGTGTAACTCTGGCCAGTCAGTGTATTGGAACCTGCAAATCTCCAAGAAATCTTCAAAAAAAGATCCATCAGATATCACATGCCAGTTGCTTAGCAGCAGAAACCAGTTAAAGCATAAAGACGCAACACCCAAGAAAAGATTGCAAAAAGAAAAGAACAGTTTGTAATACTGGAGGAGCATAGATAGATAGATAGATAGATAGATAGATAGATAGATAGATAGATAGATAGATAGATAGATAGATAGATATGGATGAGATGGATGGAGGATGGATGGATGGATGGATGGATGGATGGATGGATGGATGGATGGATGGATGGATGGATGGATGGATGATGATAGATAGATAGATAGATAGATAGATAGATAGATAGATAGATAGATAGATAGATAGATAGATAGATAGATAGATAGATGGATGGATGGAGAGAGAGAGAGACTTTTTGGGCTTAGCAGTGTCACTTTACATCAGGATTTATGCTTCTATTATGAGATTTGGTGACTGTAAGGAGTTTTACATCTTCATTTATCACAGTAAGCTCCGAAACGTCTGCCTCGTTCAATTACTTAAACTCCATCTTTTGATGTGCTGTATGTTTAAACATAATGTGAGTAATTTATTGATAGGTATATAAGTATCCACTCAAACGTATCTATCATTTATTAATCAGTCGATTCCCATTTTCAAGATATCTGTATGTCTTTAAGTTGTGTATGTTTCATTTGAACAATTATTTGAAACATACAATACTATTTTATACAGCATTGTGATCATAATGTAATGGTGAGATTCATGCTGCTGTTATGACTCATGAGGCCGATCCACAATTTATTTACAGATAAAGATTAATATCAAACGGAAGTTACAAGATGCAAGTAAACATGAAACATGATCAAACAAGAAACATAAAACATTAAATAACATGAAACAAGAACCATGAACCTCATAGAAGGTTTATTTTCACCATAGATCTTGAATTAGATTTAAGTTTTTTTAATTTTTAAGGTGAGGCTTTCTGTGTTCACTTATTGTGTAGCACAAAGAGTTCCTTATTTATATTTACATTTAGAAGAACGATCGCACACACATTGCACATCGGCTCACTGGCAAGATGGCACAATGTTCCAGTTTATCTAAGTGCAGGTTGTAAAATGTTTGACCTAAATGTTATGCTTTATTCTAAATCGGTTCTATTAAAACAATGCAGTTCTCACAAAACTAAATAAACTCCATTTTTCCAGGTCAAATACACATTGGATCCCGGGATTATATGCAGAACACTGGGTGACAGAGGAACGCAACCTGAGACTCAAATTTAAACAAATCAGTTTTCAGTACAAAAACTACTTAAAATGCATATTTGTAAGCTATACTAAATGCGATTTAAATAAATAAATACATTTTACATTGTGTTTTCTTGGATCAGGCCTGCCACTCGCCTTGGCACAGACTGGACTACCGCTGGGACTGCTGGATTCTAGTAGTCTTATTTTAGCACCAGCTAAGACACAAAATCATGCTGGGTCCTTTTGATGAATGTTTTATGTCTTGATTTTAACACTTTTCATATTTCCTTTTAATTTTTTTTAATCACTGACAGTATCAATGACATAATACTCTCCTATGGTGTTTTACTAGCGTTTCCCTACAGACCACTCAATCAGTAAAAGTTTTTTGTTAATAAAAGATGGAAACTTGTCAAGGACACACAGTTACCGGTCTCTTGTTCTCAGCACCTTTGGCTATGCCGGATATCTCATTTTTTCAGTTCTGCAGTTCCTTTATCCATTTATTGGTAATTGCTACACTTTATTGATTCTTTATAGACAGCAATGCATAACAAATATGTTCATCTTATAAGATGTATATATATATATATATGTAGGTATACATTCACTGACTATAGCTGTTGCTCTGTTTCATTTACTGCTGTTCACAGTTTGCTGTGCAGCACTGTTTTTTCCAGGACTTGTGCACTAACCTTTGTTAAGTGGTTAATTTCAGACCACAGGGCTGCTGTTGCCTGGGCATTTTTGATTTGTGGCCTCTTCTCATTCACCATAGACATGTCAGCTAATGCTTCACCACCCATAATATGCAGGTTCATGGAGTCCCTTTTAACTGATGTGAAAAATAGATAGTCCACCATGCCTGATATCTTTTCCCTGATAAACTAGCCAACTCATTGTTGAGGAAGTGAGAATGTATTATTGTTTTTACCATTTCACCCAGGAATGATAGGTTACAACATCATATCACTGGAGATACTATGACTAAATAGTACCAGAAGGAATGTTGATTTATATAAGAACGAGTCAGCGATATGCCACGTTAATTTATACTATATACTTCTTCTGGTGTTTTTATGCAGTTGGTTCTGGTCATATTTTGGCAGAGAGGCAATTATATGATAAGAAAATATGGTTTCTACCATCCTCTTTCCAATTCCCTTTTCACTGTACAAAGCTATGACTAATCTTGGAAAGGTACTGTAGATATGCTCAGATTACAACTACTAATTACAGACAATACAGTCATTCGTTATAATTTAATTATATTTATGTGAGCGGGGAATGGAAAAAATATGATGACTCTCTCTTTTAGGTCTCATTAGTGTCCATGCTGTTAACCCTGATTATAAGTCTGGAAAGGGATCTGAAAAGATCTCAAATGATATTGAAATCAGCCATTCCACTGTCCACAAAATAGTCTACCAGTGGAGGACATTTAAAACAACTGACAACATGTCCAGGTCTGGCCGTCCAAGCAAGTTCACCCTGAGAGCAGACCACAAGATGCTATAAGAAGTCACCAAAAACACTAAAGTGTCAATATGGTATGTACAGCAGGATCTTGCTACTGTTGATGTGAAAGTGCATGACTCTACAATCAGAAAGTGACTACACCAGTTTAACTTTCATAGGAGGTGTGCAAGAAGGAAACCTTTCTCTCTAAGAAAAACATGAAGGCCAGACTGACGTTTGCCAAAGGGAGCATAGACAAAGACCAGGACTTCTGGAATAATGTTCTTTGGACAGATTAGTCTGAAATTAAATTATTTGAACATTGCAACAGAGGACATGTTTGGCCTCCTCTCAGGATGCATGGGTGCTTGCACGATGGAACGCAATTGAAGCAGTTGCTATCATTTCGTTTGTTGAGGTAGCTTCCAACTAATACATTATCAAAAATAGTCAACATGCTTCTTTACTATGTATCTTGTTTAATGTTAGATTACTTTATTTTTTTATTGTGCACAGCTTAATGATGTATAACTCACTCAAGGAGCCTACTCCAGTGTCTGGTCCTGGATCACACAGGTGTCTGTGGGCTCAGCTGTTTTAGTCAGTGTACTGTTTGCTGCTACTGGCTGCTAATGTTACTTTCACTGGGTGCACACAAAGTGAAGTTCCTCGTGTGCAGATGTGGAATAAAACATCTATATAACCTAGAACAACATTGCGCATGACTTTCTCATTTGATCTTTGTAGGTGATATTTGTAAAAATACTGCAAATATGGTAACTTGGCAACATTTGGGTGATACTGCTATGGACTGCTATGGAGTGCTCTATGGCAAGAGCATTCTTTTAATATGATTTTTTTTTTCAATGTATTTCCCATACTTTTCAGTTAAAATAGCCAGAGATCTCAGTATACCTTTTGTTGAATTTTTAACAGGCCTAACAAATTTAATTTGTTTATCAAAACTGTAAAAAAAAAAAAAAAAAAGAAAAAGATTTGTATATAAACTGAAACCCACTTTGTTTTAAAGACACAGTGTTTTGTAGTAGCCCAAAAACTAGAATTTGAAAATCTCAAGAATAGAATAGAATAGAATAGAATAGAATAGAATAGAATAGAATAGAATAGAATGACTAGACTAGACTGGACTGGACTGGACTGGACTGGCCTGGACTGGACTGGACTGGACGGGACTGGAATGGAACGGAACGGAATGACTGGACTGGATTAGACTGGACTGGACTGGACTGGACTGGAACTGGAATGGAATGGAATGGAATGGAATGGAATGACTAGACTAGACTAGACTAGACTAGACTAGACTAGACTGGAATGAAATGAAATGAAATGAAATGAAATGAAATGAAATGAAATGAAATGGAATGGAATGAATAGAATAGAATAGAATAGAATAGAATAGAATAGAATAGTAATAATTCTGTGTTTACACATAGTATTAGTCAAAATTTGTTTCTTTAAGCATGCTATTGCACTGGGTTCAATGTTATAGCATTATTTTACAGAACTCAGAGCGCACTAAAACTATTGCTCATTTATAGAGTCTCTCCCATTTTCTGTCTTTTGGATGGTGTCAAATGTCTTTTTTAATGGACTACTTAGCAGCATACCCCACTTCGTAGTTACCCTAGGGATAATATCAGTGGTTATGGCAATATCTCTCTCATACATTTGTCTTGGTGTTGTGCTGGAGTTGAATGTAAGTGTTGGCGTTTGCAATTATGTGACATTGTGCATTAGTCATAAATATTTCATACACGTGTGCATTTAATGAGAACAAAATAAAAGTAAACCTAAATGTGCCTATAGCATTGCATGTTAATCACTAGACTTTTTCTTTTTGAATATGTAGTTATTTGAGTAAATCTGTATGTGTTTTTGTCTTTTTTAGGGTGTTCCACAAGTACCACACCTTTAATCTTCACCATTTCCTTTTCCTGTTTCCTGAAACTCTCTAATGGGAGCTGGTTTCAGAGGAAGAACCTAATGCGAGCACTTATGCTTTTGGCTAAAGTTTTTATTATGATTGTTGGTTTGATTATTACAGAACTTCAGGACGTTTCACATGGAGCTGAGATGTTTTACTGCACAAATATGAACTCCTCTGCATTTCTAAATAGAACTCCTTCTAGTAGTATGCTTCCTATTATATTATATACTCATAACATTAGCATTTTCTTATTTAAAATTAGACCTGCTTTGTTACTATGTTACAAGAATTCAGTGACTTTATAAATAAATGCCTTTATTTTGTCACATATCCTTTTTTACAGCACAGTGAAACCCTTCCTCCTGGAGCAGAAACGGTTAATCAACAACTCAGCGCATTAACCATTTAAACCACCACCAAACATAGCGGCACATTAGCATACTGTTAAATATGCAGACGTGCCCTATTTAGAACACTAGGTGTCGCCAAATAGCTGAAATTATATCTCGTGGGTTGGATGGAGTTATAGTAATGATGCCAAATTTCTATACACAAACAATAAAAGTCTTCTATGCCTAACAGGTGTCAATGTAGAATACATTCACTACTATATATATATATATATACAGAAATGTAAGATTTCAGTACCAGATGGCCTCAAATCAGAGCATGGCAATGCTTTATTTTTATTTGTATAGCAGTTTTATCAATGGACATTGTCTCAAAGCAGCTTTAAAACAGATAATGCAGTAAGAAAAAGAAAAGTATATGTTTGTCCCTAATGAGGTAGAAAGAAACCTTGAGTTTGTCTGTTTATTACAGTTTATGGCAATGGTGATCAAACGTAATGTAAACTGTAGCCTTAGGTCACTGGGGCAGAGTGAATCACAATAAGTTCCCAAAGCTCCTTGAATTCAAGGAAAGGGGCAGGAAACTGGTCACTGGTACCTCAGGGGCATGTTTAACCCACCCCTGAGAAAGAGAGATAGACAGACCGGGTCCTGTTACATTTACATTTAAATGTTAGTAAAGTTTCAGCAGGTCTAAATATTTATGACTCATAGTTAGACAAAACTACACCAAACAATGGGCAGATTGGATTTACAGCATTTTATTTTCAGCGTCATGATTCCATCCCCATGAAAAGGTAGTAGATAAGCTAAAACACCATCATACAGCTCTTGTCATGTTTTCTCTTGTCAGTCAATAGTCAAAACACTGTGGCACCATTCCATGCATACCTCTCTCGATAATCAGCAGGAATGAACCTGTGATCATGAGACCACTGTAATCCAGCAAGTCTGGCATCCCGGAAGCTAATCTGATCTCATGGATTAGCAGGCAAAGGAGCATTGCCCAAGGCTGCAAGCTCGTAAATAACGTTCAAAAGGCTCAAAAAATCATGCTAAAAACTAGGACATAGAGTGTAAATATCTTGATATTTTGCAGTACACCACAACAGCCCCCCTTCTATTTTAATTAGTCTAGCATTAGTGCAGAAGAGACCAAAAAAACCAAAAGAGTTCACATATTAAATGATATATGTATGTGTATATGTATATGTATATAAAGAAAACATTGCCATGCAGGTTTTGCATTTAGAGCATCAAAAGGTGGTTTAGGTGTTGTACTGCTACCAGAAAGACCTGGGGTTCAATTTCCAGCACCACCAAGCCACCACTGAGCGAGGCCTTTAACCCTCAATTGCTCAGTTGTATAAACAACGGATATATGTAAGTCTCCCTGGATAAGGACATCTGCCAAATGCTGTAAATGCAAAAGGATTCATGGAGGTCTATTGAGGTTTTGTTCAGGCTCTTGTTGGCTTCAGATTGGACGACTGCAACTTACTTCTGGCAGTTATTCTCCTGAATACCATCTCTCTGCTTTAATCATTTAGGATGCAGCTTGTTTTTCCTAGTTCACCCAGTTTCCTAGTTCTTTGTCTTTCCTTAGCTGTAATGTGCCATATTTTAGACACTGAGATTAAACTACAAAGCCATTCAACAAAGCAGCCCCCACTTACCTGAAGATACTTATCAAGCCCTGCTGTATACCACATTCCCCCTAGTGAGCCCCAGGCACAACTCTACTGTCCACCATGACTCAGGATAAACACAGGAGGAGATAATTAAGGCTCTTCTTTGGCACCCACATAGTCAAAGAAAATTATGCAGTCTGCCAAAATAGCTGAGGGATCGGCTGTCTTCAGAAGACTACGGACATACCATTTGACTGAGCTTTTAAAATGAGCACTAAATAAAAAGAGAGCGAGAAAGAAAGAAAGAAAGAAAGAAAGAAAGAAAGAGTGGCATTGCAGGTTTAGCATCCCCTAGTTTAATTCCCGAGATCATATTCGTAGACTTCTTCCTATGTCTGTATGGATTTCATCTGGGTTTTCTGGTTTTCTTTAACAGTTATATTATAGTAATCCACTGGGACTGTGACCAGAATCGAGTAGATTTATGAAGACGCCCCGGCTGTTTTCTGAGGACATATGACTTCAGTTGCTTACACACAATGTGTGACACAGAATTCCTGCTACCTGTTTTTCACCCAAATGATGATGGGTTCTCTGTTGAATCTGGTTCCTCTCAAGGTTTCTTTCTATTTCGTCTCAGGGAGTTTTTCTCTTGCCACCGTCACCCTTGGCTTGCTCATCAGGGACAATCGGGGACAAACTGATTTCTGTTTTATTTGCATTTTATTATTTCTTTGATTGCGTAAAGCTACAATGAACATTATACAAAAAGCACTATGCAAATTAAATTCATTTTAACCGAATTGAATGAATAAACGAACAAATAATCCATTATATGACTGCGACACAAGCTTGTGTATCGATATATCTGCGCGATCCTTTCAAAAGCTGCACTTTTAATGTAATCACTGTATTTGCTTACGTTTACTCTACAGCATCACTGTTACCCTGGCAACAAGGAGGACGTTCTCACGGCGACTGACATTCGCTTGGATCGTACCAAATACGAACCCTCGGGGTGCCCAGAAGCGTCAAATAATAAACATACTGTTACTGTACAGGCGGCGTGGGACAACCGGTAAATAAATATTTGCACAGTATTTATTGCTTTCCCACATGTTGCGCCTTTTTATTGATTTTTTTTCTCCGGGTCTTTGGTTAAAACGGCTACTTTGGCTGTGGTTCCCACCCCCCCTATTCAACTTGGGAGCTCTTCCTGAAAAACAGAGTCAAGCTGTCAAATGCTTGTTGCTCGAAGGAAAGTCGGCGCTAGTGTTTAAAAAGTATCGCGTTAACGGTAAAGGACGTGTCCTTTCCTAAAATACGGTTCGAACGATACGATGTTTAGCGGTGCGTCGAGTTTTTATATCTGATTTTTGAAATTAACTCATTGGTATCCTTTATTTCCGCTCCCAGTTTGTCTGTACTGGGTGGGTTGCCGTGTCGGTTCGTGACTGTCGGTGTGGCTAGCAGCAGCGAGATTTCGTGGCGATGAGGTAAGCAGACGTTAAACTACGAGTTGTTACGACAATTAACTCGTTAATTATTTGTTGTTGTTTTTTTTTTCTTTTAAAACTTTGTGTGGCACAAGTCACGTAAATGCATTAACGTCTATCCTTTACGAAAACCGCGAATGTGAAGAAAAATACGCCACTGAACTGAAGTGAACGCCGGCCGGCGACATTTAGCTGGCTAGCGCCTGTATCGTTAGCTGTCTTGCTAGCTAGCGGACTCCAGTAAGATTAGCTCGCAAACAGGATTTAGTAACTCAGTTAACTAGCTATGTTTTCTACCTTTGCTTGCTAACTAGCTGTTTAGTACAATAACTAGTACTTTTATACGAGTTTGACAACAACATTTTAGCAGCAAGTCTTCAAATTTTGCCCAGTCATTATTCGTTGTGTCAGGTCCAGTTAAGACTTGTTACAACCCTGTAATAATAATATAATAAAGGGTTATAAACTTTACTCATTAACTCGCCAGAGGTTTTATAATTATACTTCCAGGACATTTTACAGGTAATGCTTTATGTTGAACTATAATTAAGATACCGAGTGTGTTTAAGGTTATAAAAAAAACTTTTTTGACGCACAGATCTGGATTATAAACGCAAATGATTTCTGCCCTGTTCAACAACAGGAAGTGATTTTCAGGAAACGGGGCAAAAGGATGGGTGAGGCCGGTAATGTGGGATAAGAAGGCAGGCAGACTTTCGTTTTTAAGTTAGGAGAGATGTTGTTTGGGATTGAACTGAAATTGTGGTTTAGTACAGAAGGTAGATGTCAGGATTTTTTTTACTGAGCTAATCTGCAAATGTTGTTTATGCTGCAAGAGAGTTTGGAGAGCAGTGTTTATTTTAAAGTGTGTGTAGAACTTAAACCTGATCAGAATTAATCTGGGTTGTGTTCACACAGGATTTATCAACCGGAAAGAAAATAGTGCATGATCCACTGTTCAAGCTATTAAAATCACTTAGATCTACTTTATAAAATGTGTTGTTTTTTTAAGTCAAAATAGTGCTTGATAACATAATATCTTAATATACATCATTTTATTTGTTGTCTCACAGCAAGAAGGTCCCAGGTTCGATTCCCAGTCAGGGTCCTTTCTGTGTGGGGTTTGCATGTTCTCCCCGTGCTTGCGTCGGTTTACTCCGGGTTCTCCGGTTTCCTCCCACAGTCCAAAAACATGTATGTTAGGTTGATTGGTGATTCTAAATTGCCCGTAGGAATGAGTGTGAGTGTGTGAGACCCTGTGATGGACTGGCGACCTGCCCAGGGTGTCCCCCTCCTGCCTTTCGCCCATTCAGAGATGGCTGAAATGTGACCCCAAATTAGAGAATAAGTAGGAATAGAAATAGGTAGAAATAAGTGTTTACAGAATTTGCACATAACTTTAAAAATAAAGTATAATAAAATTTACAATGATAATATCCCTAAAAAGAGATAAATGCGATTAACATCTGTTTCGGTTACAATTTAGATAAATGATGCATTGATTTAACAACCAGCTTGTAAATGGTCCAGACCAGTTTACGATAATAATTTTGTCCCCTGAATTTATGGAACAAATAAACTGGCAGTCACTGTACAGTCATAACTGCAGTGTGTGTCCCACAGCAGATAAAGCAGGTTTAGCTGTTTCCATCAGTGCGGATCAGTACTGGCCTAATTTAGACACAGCGCCTCTGGCTTATAAAACTCAATTACACCATTTGACCATTTCAACATAACCAGAGATCATGCATTGGGGCTTTTAGCATAATCCATAATTTCTATTTTAGGCCACATTTTTAAAACCGTAAGCAAGAATTACCATCTCTTTCCCACATAAGAATATTATTAGGGTTATATTTCAGGGTTAAATGAATTTTATTGGTATCACATGTCAGACGTGTACTTATTGCACACAGTACAGACAACCACAATAAACCACATGGCAGTGTTCAGGTTATAGGCTAAAATAATTATGAGTAAAAAAAAATCGTATTGGTGTTAATATCTTATAATCTAGCACATCTAATTGTGTATAACTTGTTGTACACTTTACTGTCAAACCTACACGTGGCTCCTTTTCTTAAGGCGTTGTTAGGATTTTCCTGCAACAGAAATGCCTCATTTGATGTGAAATAAATCTGGATAAACTCTTGATCTTAACCCCTATAGGATGAGCTGCAGCTAGAGGTTAAATGCTAGTAAATTATATTATAGTTAGAACTAGGTTAATTTTTAACCCAACCAATTAATCAACTGTTTTTAAAATGGATGTTAAATAAAAAACAAAAACAATACTAGTAAAATAGTTTGTTCCCAAAATCTGCACTGAACAATATATAAATACATTGATTATATACAAAACAATCTCCAGGTAAATAAAAGACATGCATTCAAAGTGAGAGAAGAAGATTTTTTTGATAACCGATAGTGCTGCCAGTCGCCACTTGTGTCAATGAATTGGCGAGTTGTCTCGGACTGAATCACCCTAAAATCTAGTGGAAAGCCGGGTAGAAAAGAGTAAAGGGTTATTATAACAGCAAACTGGAACCGTATCTGGATTGGGATGTAGAAGAAACACACTGTGACACTGGTAACTGCAAACAGTTGGCCATATAGTGTATATCGTAAAGTTGACTTCAGTACAGTTTCAGCTATGGTTATATTGGCCTAGCTGCTAATAAAAGAATTTAGGGGGGGATTCTCAGAATAAACCAGGCATAATTTAGGCCAGGCTTTCTCCTGGGGAGCCACTGCCCAGCACAGTTTCAAGTCTTATCTTCTTTCTGACAATCTTCATCTAACTGATTAAGGGCTTAATAATTAACCCAGTTCCCGAGACACTCTGGTAGGTCCAGACATATTCCCTTACCCTTGTACCTATATACCTTCTCCTCTTAGCTTCTCTGTAGTTACTAGATAATAACAGAAACGTACATACTTTAAAAGACTAATTGAATAATAAGCTTAAAAGTTATTTACTGATCACTTAAATTAAGTATATTACAGCAGATAACTGTTTATATATTCATGATAAAATTGTCCTTGTCCTTTGAACATTGTTAGTCTGATAATATCACTTATAAAACAATAACAGTCTAACAGAGACAATAAGTACTGTTATCATCAGTGTCATTGTCATGAATTGCTTGTATGGGGTTTTTTTTCAGATCTAAAGTAATATGGTAGCAAACTGACCAAGTGAACACATTGAAAACACTTCAGGATTCTTATGTAGACATCTGCTTTGGCATTGTCCTTTTCCTAAGAGTCTCAGTATCCTCAAACTCTTAATTTCACATTTCTTCCTCAAGGTCATAATATTCACACATCAGAGCTAATTAGGATAGTACAAAAACCCTGGCACACTCACTGGTTTAGCTACTGCAGTCCCAGTGATGCTGTGAAACAGCAGCAGGAAAAATGCTGGAACACCTACACAGAGCCAAAGGTCAGAATATTGAGCAGCAGAATGTAAAACAGTATCTCTGCCCACTGTCAACCCGTCAGATATCCTGTTTACATACACCTACACAGTAACTGTGCATACCCTAACTTTTGCTAATGACGCCGATTAACAGCCTTGTTTTTATTAAACACACAAATACATAATGTGTCTAGTGATAAATGTTTTTTTTTTTTGTTCTGTCACTAAGGATTAAAAGCACATTTGCCCCAATTATGATTTACTCCTTTGGGAGCGTCAAATGAGGTTTATTTAAATGAGTGAGTTGATGCCTGTCTCACACAGAGTAGTGCATGTGGCCTATTTACCCTGCACAGCATTAAAACTAACTGTTGTTTGTTTAGTATTAAACTGAATAAAATGTTCTGCAGGCAAGAAATGATTAGAACTATATGTACGCTGTGACAAGTTAGTAGTTGTCCGCTAGTTTGGAGAGTAGATGATGGTCGGTAATGGTTAATTTTAGACTAAATGGAGTAGAATTGATGCAGCACCACAGTAAACGCAATATGCGAAAAAATCTAGTTTTTTAAAAGGTTTAATATCACAAATGCTATCGCATATAAATGAAATGTATGTACAGTAAAAACATGTACACTATGTAGTAGGGCTATGTATTGGTAAAAGCCCTTACGATACTATACATATCACAATACAAAACAATACAATATATTGCAATACAATACATAGTGCAATACACACCAATACTTACAAAAGTGTAAAACAGATGTAATGAAATAAAACAAAAATTATAAATAATAAAAACACAACAAATGCCAGGCCCTTTTTTCTCAGCATGCTTGCTTCTGAGACAATGGCCATGTCTGCGACAGCTACAGGAGCAGAGGGAGAAGTCGTTTAACACACTAAGGGGTTTTAATTAAATATTAATGCATAACATACAACGTAGTAACATACATGTTTTTGGACTGTGGGAGGAAACCGGAGTAAACCCACCAGTATTAAAAGACATCATTGGTTAAATATTTAGGAATTTTTACAGTGCCAACTTTAGTTTTATTCTTGTTCTTAGGCGTAACACTAAATGATTGCAAAAAGACTATTCATTAGGCCCGGAGTATTATTAATATTAATGAATTTATACTACTAATTCAACTAACCAGCAAGGAACTTGTGGCAGTAATCTCAAATAGGCTATTGCATGTGAGATTTATTTTTTATTTTTAAAAACACACACTATAAAATTAAAGTTTACAATCAGAAGAAGCCCAACCATGTTTATGAATGTCAGATTTATTCCTTTAGCCAGTAAGAGACTGGTGTATGTAGCGTAAGATTTGGCTTAGACTTCACCAGTTGGCTTTGCAGATTTATTATCAATAATATTATCTTACCAAGTCAAAGTCAGCCAAAACAGTAAAACCTTTGCATTAGGCACGATTGCCCCCTCATCACAGACTGGGTTCAATCAGTAGGGCCACGTAATAGTTGGCAATTTATGCTGTTGGCAATTAACTGACAAATTATTATTGCAGTGGTGTTACCCTAAAATAAACCATTGCTCTTTAATTGTCCACGCTGCTTCCTCTCTCTCTGTGCGATTGGGCATATTGGGAATCGACCTGCTTTGTTATGTTGTCATTAGGAGCTCATATTGCTCAAAACTACCTTGGACTGTACTTTAACATGGATTTTCATTCAGCAGGCCAAGTGATCTGGGCCAGGCTCAGAAAGGTGCTTTGTCTGTACAAATGTTCTGCTTTGTGTTGACATTAGCAAAAAAAGTGAGAATACGTCCATACCAATAGAATACATCCATACCAGTCCTGATACACATGTGATGTTAGAGCAAGTAGGCCTTTATTTAACATTTTTCTACCAATTAGGGAGGTTATAATGCTGTAATGAATTTTGGAAACAGACCCCAGATTTGATAGCATCATTGACAGTGCTACGCGCTTCCGTGTTTTGCTGTTGCCGGGCAGTGCTAGCCTGATTTCTCTGAAGTAAGTGCTCACTCTATCTGTTCACCAAATCCCTTTGGAGTATGCGATATAATAGGATTTGTGCTGTTCTCTGATCCGATACAGGTCTGTCAGGCTGCCGTTTGAGTAGAGATCTCAGATGGGGAAGGAAGCCTTATCTTTGAATCGTAGAATGCTACAGGGAAATTAAAATAAATCAGCCTAACATTTGTGTACTATTTCATAGTTAGTCAATCTGAGGAATTGGCTGGGCGGAATATTGGCCACCAGAAATCATTTCTATTTTAAAATATCTTATATTCTATTTTGTTTTCTTTTTATGTCCTAACAGACCGTTATCAAGAAGTGCCTTTCAGATGTCTCTCCGTGTCGCTGATCTCTGGTCTCTGCCTGCCTGTACCACCTACATTTCTCTCTCACCACCCCAGTGAGAGTACTAATCCTCCCACCTCAAACTCTTCCTTTTTCCACCTGACCCCAGCATTCAGGCCCACCCACAGAAAAGCATAAAGAGGGGAGGAAATTAAACTGAGCCTGCTGTCAAAGTAGTCAGAGGACCAAGCCATGCAGGAGCATTACATTTATTAAAAAAAAAGTGATTCACAGCCTCTCGTACAGTAAACAACTACATCATACTCGTACCTTTTCAACCGAGTGGATCAGCGATTATATATCACATTTAGTCAGTTTTACTACATCTCTCAGCAAAATGTCTGTGGCATTGCCAGCTGTGCGCGACACTAAGTGGCTGACTCTGGAGGTGTGTCGTCAGTTCCAGAGAGGCACGTGCTCTCGCAGTGACGAAGAATGCAAATTCGCTCACCCACCCAAGAGCTGTCAGGTGGACAACGGCCGAGTCATCGCCTGCTTCGACTCACTCAAGGTAAGAAGCTCAGTGAAAGAATAATTGTGTAACATCTGTATGTATGAGCCCTGGCACTGCTGTCCTCCAGAATTAATAGGGTCCCTTATTGAACAGTAAATCACTCAATCCAGACAGTGGGCACAAAAATTTATATTAAAAATTCCACAAAATGTTAGCACACTAACACTCCTGGCTTCTGGAAGGAAGGTCGTTTCATAATGTGCTGTATTTCTACAAAATCTTTATTTTACACTTTATATATAATAAAATTTAGAAAGCAATGACAACATTAGTGTACCGACCAAAGTATAGTATATTATATTAGTATATTAAAGTATATTATTATACGGTTCAGGGTGCAGTAATAGTATTGAACAATATTCTTAGCAAATTTGGCCCCTTAGCTAGTGCTTAGCTTAACCAGCCGCCTCGATGCCATTGGTTTTTTGTGCTCTGTCGTTGTTCTGCATTGCTTATGTTAAATGGCGTGTTTGCGTGTCATTGATACAGTCTGCTTATATCAGATTTAAGCCTTAAACATTAATAATGTTAATGAAACAGTTAAACACTTTTGTCTCCTATGATTTATTTATGAGCTGATTCAACCGACACGTATTACATGTTGCCAAGCTTGCTGTTTAAGGACGTTCTCATACTTTTTCCAGGCATGATTATGTAGGATATCTTATCTGGCATCTAAATAATAATTACAAGATACTTAATTATATATAAAGATATTAATCTTGGCATCTATATAGATAAGTCTTTAAATTTTGTAACTACAGTAGAAATTATTCTCTTTCTAGTTTGCCCTTTCATGCCCCCATGCACCAGGGAGTATGTTTTTTTATGCTTAAAGAAACACTGAGAAACCGGAGTAGAAGGTGTCATCTGCTTCAGTTTCTCCACAGTAGGATAATAAAGAGTTATCCCTGTTTGCTCAGTATGGTCTCACTTACCATGGCCCATGTCATTGCAGGTTACTAAGCACATGCTATAAAGATGAATTGTAAAAATGCCTGGTTAAGGTTCTGGGTCAGACTCAAAGACGTACAGGCATGCACAGCCCACACACAGCCCTCAGTTAGAAGGACAGAACTACTTACTGCATTCCACAGTTTGGTTGTTTTTTTTTTATTTCCCTTAGAGTATATCTCAAGTCTTTTTCTCTTCCCCTTTCTAAACTTACACAACAAATTCTAATGTTTTTTGCGCCCCCGTTTTGCTACCTGTCATTCATAATGGTAATTGTAAATTGTTAAAAATGGTGTTATTTGCAAGAGTATTTATGGACACTAGCAGCACTTGCACCATTATAACAATTTCCTGTTTACTTTTTTTACAATCCATCATATTAAATTCTCAGCTGCCGCTTGATATCGCATAATGCATAATTAAAAAGTGAAGGTCTGCACTGTGTGGGTGTAGGCAAGTCACAATCCTTAAGACATTTGGTTCAGGACGGACTGTCATCATTTAACAACCTAACACTACATTGTCTGTTTTAAGCTTCGTGTCACTGTTAACAGCAAGAATATTAGCAGTGTAATAGTGCAAATATATAGCTAAGGCTACCTGATTATACATTCTAATGATTATACATTCTAATGAATGAAGTGCAATCACTTGAAAGAATAAAGGTGGTTATAACTGTGACAGACATACAAGGGGGCACAGCTGAATACTTAATTATATTTATGTGAAAGTAAAGTGATGCCTTAAAATCGTTATCTTTCTTTAATTATTGGTGTCTGAACATTAAATCCCTCTAATCTTATTATGATTCAATCAATATTTTAATCGATTATTGTATCTAAAATTATTATGGACAAGATATTTCAATGAGTGTATTATCTTTAGATGTTGTCGAATAGGGCTGTGTAAAATTATCGGTACGGCTAACTATCTCAGATTTTTTCACAACAGTGTACCGATATTCGAACCTCAATGATCGATACGTATTTAAATTACATTTCAAACTGATTTACATTTGTGTTAATATTGAATTAAAACCCTCAGTACGTGTCACATGACCTTCTCCTCCGCTCCTGTAGTTGCCGCTTGCACATACGGACATTATCTCGGGTTTTGTTTATTATTTATTGTGTTTTAGCTATTTGTTTAACAAAGTATTGCAATGTATTGTGGCCCGTGTATAATGATTGGTATAGTATCGTAAAGCTCTTAGCAATACACAGCCCTATTGTTTTAATTGTTGTTGGGGTTTTTTTGCATTATAATTAGCAATATTTTAATGTTGTGCAGATGCGGCTTAGTTTGCCCCTTTCTTTTTATTTGTTCCCTCTATTTTCTCCAGTGTAGGGTAAACAGGTGTTTATGCAGGTTTCTTTGTTATCTAGAAAACAAAAAGAAAAAAATACATATTGTCAATATATTGTGTAAAATACCTGCCCCACAATGATCATAATTATAATGTGTTATAAGACAGCAGATGGCTGCTGTTGGTTCAGGTGCTGCATGTCTACATCATGTAATTGTCAAATCATATTCAACCTTCTGCTCAGCATAGCACACATCATTCACTGTACTGTCGCTCCCTTTCACTCCTAACATTTGCCATGTTTCCATCCCCCCACCCAGTTCAGTTGAACTGATGTTTATTCAAAAGCATGTGTAAACTGTGTCTCACACCTGCATTGTGCCAGGTCTCACATAAGAAGAGCTAAAATAAGAGCTAAAAATGTTTCATTACCCATCTGTGTTGTAGATAGACCTGTCACAATTTAACTGGAAATCGTGGCCCAAATGTAAATCAGTTTTTTATCAATTTTTTTTTATAAATAAGCAAAAGATAAGATACAGCTCTACAACAGAATTAAAATATAACACAATCTATTACAGCAATTTGATTCACCAAGGAACCCTCAAATTCTCAAAGATGTAAAACTTATATGACAATCAGAACTCAGGAATAGAGTCAAAATGAAATGAAGTAAAAGCAATATTTTGACCTTTCCATTGTTGCATTCCAGTCCTAACGTTGTTTAGCATATCTTAATATAATAAAATAATTTTGGAGATAATGGATGTTGCAGCTGTGCTTGTGTTGATAAGGGCATGTCTAGACAGACACACAAACAAAGGCTATGGAATTTTTCTCGGAGTCGCTTTCATCAAACTATAGTCCTGCTGCAAAGCTACACATTGCCAACAAGGTTAGCTAATTTTCAGCTTAAATTTTTACAGAGACATTAGTTATTTTCAAAGTTTGGGGTTACTTTATTGTAGAAAGTTGGGGTTTTTTTTGCTCTTGCAATAATGTAATGTAATAATGTTTAATTTTACTTATTAAATAAAGCCAAGTAACCTTACAGCTTCTGATGCATAATATATGTAAAATCATATATTCAATCTTGGTAGAAAATTAAGTTAACAAAAAAAATTTGCTGCATTTATTAGTGATTTTAGTTATTTAATATTACCATTATAGTTGGCATATCTGCTCTAGTCAAGAAAGTGATTATAATATACTGCATCATATGATGTTTTTGAAATTGGCCGGTACATAAGTGCTCGATATTCCTATTGAACATGTTAGTGACCAAAATGATAAATTATGTAAATTTGTCGAGCAAATTAATGTGTTTGATAGGTGAATGCATTCACTAAATTGATTAAAAAGCAATTTCAAGCATTTGCTACATGAATATTAATTTATGTTGGAGGCTCGACAGAATTACCTTTTTTATTAACATAATTAATCCGCATTTTTCCTTCTTGAATTGTGACAAAATCTTTAGCTGCTCAGAGCTAATCACTTGTATCACTCTAGTTGTCAGAAAGCTTCTTGAATAGCCCATGATGGTGCGATTTATTTGGAAGAAATAAATGATATTTATTTGTCCACACTATGTCTGTAAATGTTTGATATCTTGGATGATAAAAC
The DNA here is from genome assembly GCA_005784505.1 of Bagarius yarrelli. Lineage (NCBI taxonomy): Eukaryota > Metazoa > Chordata > Actinopteri > Siluriformes > Sisoridae > Bagarius > Bagarius yarrelli. The sequence goes on from VCAZ01000048.1 coordinate 826,026, forward strand.
AGAAAATTCTTTTTACTAAAAGACTGTGTGTCTTTGAATCCTAACAACCCCACAGTCATTTTTGGTTAGACAAAACATAATTAGTCCTGCTCTTTGGGTGGGAACCGAATCTCTCTGTCCCTCCTGTCGATTGAGATGACACAAACCAAGTGTGGGCGTCTGTGAGCTGTTAGTGGGCAGTTAGCATCTCCTCCAACACGTCCGGCTGCCTGCCAAAAATTTGAAAAGCAGTGGTAGAGCAGCACATATCTTTGTATTAACACCAATCCTCCCTCGATTTTCAATCATGATGATATTTGCAAACAGTCAAATATATCAGAAACGTTAAATAATAGGGATAATGTTTTATTCATACCAGGGAATCTGTTAATGCCCCCATTTTAGTTATAGAAAATGTTATACAGTATGTAAATATAAGTATGCAGGGAGCAGACAGTACAGTGGAAGGTAACAAATATTCTCTAAGGTTTAAAATAAACATACCAGATTGGACTGGATTGTTACTGTGTAAAAAACTGATAAAAAGACCGATTGGGCCCATAAAAAGGACCCTGTGAAATATGATATTTCGACTAGTACAAAGACTAATGAATTCCAGAAACCTTGTTTAACTTTGACTGAGTTCCAGAGTTTATTTGGCTATTTTCAGTGTGATTATGCTGCCTCAGCAGTCAGTACTGCTATTTTTAGAGTACATTTTTACTAATTGGAGCCACTCCTATGCAAAAATCACCACCTGGATTCCCTTGTTGTTCTCTGGCAGTTCCTGTTCTTGCTTTTCGGAAACACGAAATTCCAGTTTTGCTCCCATTGTGCATTTCTTTGGGACATTAATGCCCTTAACTGCTCTTAAAGGAAACCTCCACCCTAAACAGACTTAACAGTCATGATGAATATCACAAATTCTGCGTTGCCTTTTTACTACCATGTGATAGTGGTGCTAGGGTGCTCAGTGGTCACGTTTGGACTGTATTTGGACTCTATAATCATGCAGATCCACTCCCTAGTTTTGATAAATGTCAGCTCTTTCTGTACAAGGAATATTTCGTTTATGTGTCAATTTTAGAAAAAAAACAGGTCTAACCTAATGGGGTTTTAAAAAATAATTATAAAAGGTTTTAAGGACTGTCACAGTGGCAAATGATGTCTGCAGAAAGCCCTGAAGTGGTTGTTCCAGCTTGTTAATGGCATTTATGCACTAGATAGTCCTTTCTTTGATCTTTCTGTTACCTGTAGTAAACCTCTCTCTGGTAAAGAGCTTCACCTGATCTTTTGGGTCGTAGCTGTGTTTCTTCACAAAGTCTCTCTGCACCTTTTTGGTGATTTAGGCAGCATGATCTAGATGTTGGTGTGCTTGTTCTCACACCTGCTCACTCACATGGGAAAAAGAGTGCGCAGTAGAGTGACTCAGTGCGTTACGCATTCCTTGTGAACAAAGGTGGCTTGTAACCTATGATGCACTGAAAAGGTAATGATTTATTGCTATTGTTGAGTAATTTTTTGGATATTTAGACAGTTAAAGCAATCATGCCCGGTCCTCATGGTTGTCTAAAAGCCCATAGGAAGCCCTCTAATATCCTGAAGAAAGCCTCTATCAGACTACACAATTTTTTCGGTCAGTTACTGTATCAGATTATTCAATTTTGACTCTATATAAAATTTTGTTGTGTTGTGGGTGTCAGACATGCCAGACTGCACATTGCTTTTTGACCAATCATCGCATGCAATGCGAGACACTTTTGGAGCTGCCAAAACAAAAACAAAAAAAAAAATGACCAAAAACAAAGGAGACCATCACTAATGAGCTAGAAATTAAAAGGACTTATGTAGGTAATCAGTTACCCTCAAAGATACATTCATATAAAAGCTGCTGCCCCACTACAAATAAAATTTATATAAAAGCTGCTGCCCCACTACAAATAATGTATGGAAAACAGTGTCGCTATTGAGAAAATAATAAGAGATTTGCAATCCTACATGCTAATTCCGGTATTTACCAGCAGGTTTGCCAGATTGGATTGAAATTCTCTGCCCCAATTACAGCATAAAACTGGCTCATTTAAAAAAATCCCACTTAAAACGGAAAAAAATAAACATATAAAATCCCACCTGTTGTATTAAGTAATAGCCTAAATTTGATCAACCAACTTAGTGCATTTTATTCTGGTCTGATGTAAACAAAAGAAGGATACTGTTGTCATATCTCCACAAAGCTTTCTTCCATTTCATAAGTCCACCTAACAGCACTAGTCAATGTCACCTGTCATTGGTGATGCAAAACTAAATTGAACATGCTGGTTTTTATAAGTTGATGTTGTGAAGCGTTGCAGACATGGCATCAGCTGTCCTGCACTATGATACACTGCACGAGATAAAACACGTAAATCTTGCGTCCGACACACGATTTCATCTATTCCTACAGTATCAATATCAATCAGAAGACCATGTTGAAAAACTTTTAAGAGGAGTTGGGATAAGCATGGCTTTTTCCTTTTAATTTTGTTGTTTCACAAGATTTATCTGGTCAAAATGCATCTGTCCAGTGGCTTAGTATTTCAAAGATGGAGTGTCGGTCACCTTCAGAACTTGTCTTTTTTGGATCAGAGCCCTGAGACGAATGGTTTGAGGAATGTTGTTTGAAGTATCAGGGGGTACAGTTGTTATGGCATTAAAGCATGCCAGTTTGAGTAGCTTCGTGATCACCCTTTGGCAAAAGGCAACCTAAAGGGGTTCCGAAACCACGAACATAGTCCACGACATACAGACTAAGCAAAGAAAAAAACATAAAAAGCAAAAACTGGATCAAAATTCCAGAAGGGATTCCATTCGTGAAAAAAGTCTTGGAAAATCGGCCCTAATTTGGATAAAAAATGCAGTGTATGCCGACTTAAGGATAAAAGGTTCTGGCACAGAATTCTTTAAAAGGTTAAAACCCAATGTACCAATATAATGGGAGGAGAAAAGTATGAATAAACAAACCAAAAGCTGATGTGCCAAAGTAAACAGCCTCATCTGGCAAACATATGGAGGCAGTGTTATGGCATGGGCATGAAAAGCTGCCAGTGTAACTGGGTCACTGGTGTTTATTGATGATGTGACTGCTGATACAAGGAGCAGGAAGGATTCTGAAGGGTACACAGCTATACTGCAAAAAAAAAAGCTGCAAAACTGATAGGATGGATCTTCACTGTTTTCAGTGATAATGACCTGAAACATTCTTTCTACAGCAAAGTTCTTCAAATGGCTGAGTCATTCAATTGACCTTAACCCAAATAAGCATGCTTGTTACTTAATGAAGACAAAATTACAGGCAGACAGACCGCACACATGCACTGAATTGAATGCAGCTTCAGTAAATACCTGGCAAAGCATCTAAAGGAGAAAACTCCAGGCTTTAGGAAGTAATTGCATGCAGAGAATTTGCATTCATATATAAAAAGTAATCCATAAATATACAATTGTTTTACTGTGTCAATGTTTTTTTAATTTAAGGCTTAAAAAATCCTGGCTTTAATCCCTGAACAGTTAATGCAGTATTAGCGTTAAACCCATTTAAGTTAGGACTACAAGTCTAGACCTCAATTACATCTTGATTGTTGGATTTTATATTCATTGTTGTGTTGTGTAGAGGCGAAATGATAAAATATTGTCTCAAGTCATTTTTAACATTGTAGAACTTCTGCTTTTCTGATGTTCATTTCTCAATGGTTGCCAAATCCATTTACTTAAACTGTGTCCGTCTTAGACTAAATACACATTAAACAAAAAGCCTGATTAACAGCAAAACTGTATTCAAGCCGGTTATAAATTTAATACTATTCTTTCCTGAACTTTATTTTACTATAAGTGAAAAAAACGTGTTGATATGGTCTGATCTCATTAAGTTTGTTAATGTTTTTGAACCTGATCTTGCTGTCTGTAAAGACTTGGCAAAACGTTGACATAGGCTCACTCCTCTTTTGAATTAGTAACACTTGTCTGCTTAGCTACCTGTCCTCCATCAGCAACATCTCTTTACCCATCGAGATCAACTAAAACACAAAATAAAAATTTGCACATTTTGTTTATACCCTTTAAATGCAACGATGTACATATGTATATAACGGTATTTCATCATAGAGAGCAATTTGTAACTCATATATGTCATTGTGTTACTATTCACACTAGAAAAGTATATGCACATGGATAACAGAAGTATAGATACCCAGGTCTGCGCATGCACGATCAAGAAACGGAAAAATAATCAGCACTAATTGACAATGTCGTTTATAAGGGCCAGACTGTGTACAAAGGTTGTGGCAACAAATATCAATATTTCGGAAACACGACTAACATGGAAAAACATATCATGCGATTCTACTCAGAGCTAGGGCAAGAACCTTCTCTTCCGGCCGTGTTCACTACCTGTTTCATTCAACCGACCCTGGAGCAAGTATTAAAACTTCCACCGGAATTCTGAAAAGGTGAAGCGAATTACTCCGTGTGTGGCAGGTTTTAGTGCCAAGGATTTGTGCCCGTAATCTGTAGCGGATAATACAGGGTTTCGTACACTGTTGCAGGCGCTTGAGCCAAGATACAGCGTGCCCTTACGGCGTTATTTAGGTGTTCTTTATAATTGTTATAATAATCTTACGTTTTAATATTTCATCCAGAGCTTCTTCATCCTAAACACAACTTTGTTAATGAAAGAAAATTTATGGATGACAATAAAAATGGATGTAATTTCAACAGAAATTCCAACTATAAACAAAAAGCATAGAAACTTCAATTTTGGTTAAAATCTAAAGATGTAAACATGTTTTTACACAGCAGAAGAGTTAGAAAAAAGCGTAGATTAAGAATCGATTTTAAAATCGAGATCATGACTCTCAGAAATGAAATCGGATCGGATCAGAAAGAACCTAAAGATTCCCACCTTTAACAAATATCTATCCCACTGTTATCCATGTGCATATACTTTTCTATTGTCTGTCTATACCTATCTTATTATTTTATTTCCAGATTTAATTATATTTTACATATCTTATACTTCATAGTTATGTACTTTTAACACCTTTACTCATACTTATTATATTTAGTTTGTTTATTATTTAAATAAATAAACGAAATATTAAATATATTTTAATAAATTATTTTATTATTGCGTTCATGTTTACATGTCGGACAGTCGTAGAAAGCATTCTACTGCATGTTGTACTCTATGATTATGTATGTGACAAATAACATTTGAATTTGCTTGTTTTACAGCTGTAATTTAAGTAGATGATTTATGTACTGAATTAGTTTATATCAACCAGCAAAACTGGTTAGTAAGATACCTTGACTGAACAAATGTTTAGGTCTAAAAGTATCTACCATATCTTGATAGCTAAAAAAAGTTATTAAAGGCAGTTAGTAAAGGCATTATTGACACATTTTTAAATTAAAACTGTTAGTCAAAGCATCATAAGGTCTTTTTGTATGTTTTAGGACAGGGTGTCTAATCTTATTCCTAATGAACCGATGTGAGTGCCATGTTTTTATACCAATTAAGCAGAAGACACACCTGATTTTACCGGCTTTATTATTTTCAGACTCATATATGTGTTCTGGTTGGTTGAAGTAAAAACCTGCACCCACACCAGCCTTTAATGGATGAATACTGCCATCAGGTTATTATGTAAAACCAGTGCTGACCTCTTCAACAAAGATATTGTGTGAACACAGCTTTAGGTAGCTTCTTCTCTAAACACTTTAGGGGTGTATGGCATGTTTGAGACAGAAATAGTTATTCTACTTTCTCCTGCAGTGTAGTGTGAGAACTGGTTCCAGACAGTGATGCAAGACTTCATCTAGACAGTCATGTAGTGTGGGTTGCATTTTTCTTTTCTTTTTTTTTATTTAGTAGCCCATATTTTGACTATAGTTTGGGATGTATTAACTACTCATTTGTGGATATGTATTTTGATTACAACATTATTTAAAGGTGATTACATAATGTTGCAGTATCTATTGCATCATAGAAAGTCATGCCTGTTCATCTCTGACTTTATTTGCTTTACTTATCTTTGCAGCCCATTTTTAAACCGAAGAAACATAATTTGCATACTTGCGATTGCTAATAAAATGTACTTATCAATTGCTGGCCACCAGCAGATAAACTCTCTGGATCTTGAGCAAGATACATTTTCTGTGAATAACAAATAGCATGTTGCCAAAAATGCTTTCTCTTGAGTTGTTTAGAACGTTTTGTTTGTGGCTGTTCACACTAGAAGCTGACATTTTTTTCAGGAATCCCGCGGGTCATAGGAATCCCGTGGGAATCTTGCTGGATGGAAAATATCTCGCTATTATTCACGTGATTGGGACAGAACAGAAAAAAAAAGCAAGCGGGATTGGGTGAGACCGGGAATCGGACTTACACCATGATACCAACTTCATACACAAATGTAACTTTTCTATAAATAAATCATATATTATAATTTTTTACCTCAAATCTAGTTGCCCTGCAGCGTTTGTCTTGTATATTTTTATTGTGCAGCATTTATGCAAACTACTCACCTGCATTTTGTCAGGGTGTGTTCTATTCTTCCTCTGATTGCGTAATACTTGCTTCCATCATCAGTTAAATTAGTTTAATACCATCAGGTTCCGACCAGGACCAATCAGGGTCAAAGGGGGTTGGTCTCTTGGCAGCAATTTTCTGGCAAGAGAGTCGATTAGAAGCGATGGCGCAGCTCCAGATTCGTATTGAGGTCGTATCGAAATGTTCAGAGCTGAAACAAAAACAAATACAAAAGGCCCTTAACCCCCAATTGCTCAGTTGTAAACATTAAATAAATGTAAGTTGCCAAATGCTGTAAATGTACAGAAATCAGCACCGTCTCACAATGCTTTATGCCTCAATCAGATAGTGTAATGGCCATTTTCGAATCATCTCAATTACATAAAATATCCTACCGGTTTGTTAAGAAATAATGTTAAAATGTAAATACATTATAACCCCATGATATGGTTTCTTTATTTAGGCTGAGGTGTGCAGTCAGATACATCAGCTTTAATTAAATAGGCAGTTTTATATATAGAGAGAGGGAGCGAAAGAGAGAGAGAGAGAGAGACTATGTTATGCTTAACCATTATAGCATCCTTTAAAACTATAGGATTAACAAAAGGATATATAAAACGCTTGTTTCTATATGTATATATCCTTGTATATATATGGTTCTCACCTCACAAGTTTTTTAAGGTCTTTTTGTTTTTTGACTCTGACTTTGAAAATGGCCAAAAAAAAACCCCTTCCAAACAGGAGTGGGAGGGAATAGGTGTCATTCTTCTGGGATTGGGACCAGACTGGATTTTCCCCCAGGGTATTTGTGGGATTAGAACCAGACTGTATTTTCCCCCAGGTTTTTTGTGGGATTGGAACCAGACCAGAACTTCCCCAAGGTTATTTGTGAGATTAGAACCAGACCCGATTTTCTTACAGGTTTTTTGTGGGATTCGGACCAGACCGTATTTTCCCCCAGGTTTTTAATGGGATTGGAATGGGATAGGATTTCCCCCCAGGTTTTTGGTAGGATTGGGACGGGAAGAAAGTTTCTCCCAGGTTTTTTCGTGGAATTGGGATGGGATATTTTCTTGTGTAAGTGGGACGGAGGGAGGTTTGAAAGTCCACTCCCGTGTTATCGTCTTCACACTGCCAATGCTATTGTAAGATATGGGTGATTTTTTTTATTGAAGTGGAAGTTATCTGATGTCCATACATTGTTGTGTGGGATTGAAGCAGCTGTTGATATTAGTTGTCATTACTCATTGTCTAGTATTTATAGACACAGAGTTTTCACTTTCTGATATTAGTCGCAGAATTTTTCTTCTGGATAAACTGAGAATGATGCATTATTGTGTGCTTTTTGGTGTTACACAGGTAACACCCATGTGTTGCATTTTATAGCTCATTTAACTTTACACACAACTTGTAATTAAAGGTAATTGCTTAATTAAAGCCCTCACAATGCACTGTATCGCTTACTCTTCTCTATAAGAGGCCTAGATATAATAAATACTATACTGATATACTAAATAATCTAAATAAATTGTAAAAGTAATAATACTAAATAATAAATAACAATAAATAACTACCTAACATTATATTAATTATAGATTAATAGTGTTAACCACCATATCAGCTCATATTAAAAAAAGAATAAACACACACATAGCCAGGGTTGGTTGTACCTGAGGTTGAATTAAATACATGATTTTATTCTACATATCGCATTGCAGCAGATCCAGTACCTGACTCTTTGATTTCTTATTGGAGGTGGACCCTGTCCAAAGAGCATGCAATATGAGTTCATAAACACACACACACACACACATTATTTCATCCCCGTCTTTCATGTTCTCTGTGTGGTCTGCTTCAAAGCTGCTGACTGGTGCGAGAGCAGATAAAACCCCGGACTACCAATTTATGAATTATACTTAGCGTCCACCACTTTTTTGTAGCGTTCCTAAATTTCATTACAAAGGTTTGCTCTCGATTATTAATTGATGAACAAACAGTTGGATAAAACTCATTTTATGAAATCTCTTCTTAATTTGCACATAGAATGCGATTGGTATATTTGAACACGACATGAACCAAATATATATTTAATTGGACCAAAAATACGATGCGATGTCGCACAGTGCAAAGCAAATGCAATTATGATCAGAATTTGTTTATTTAAAAGGACAGAATGCGCAAGAATAACCACACGGTTCGTCTCATCAAAGGATTTATGTTGCACATTAGTCAGAAAAATCTTCCTTGTTTCTGCATTCAAGAGAAGAAACCCTTTTCTTGAGTTCTCAGCTGGTAAAAGTGAAACCATTTACACATCCACATAATGAGCGCGTTCAATCCAGTACACAATGTCTTTTCGAATAGAGGGTTCTATCACAAAAATATGCCTTCGAAAAGCTGACCAATCAGCTTTTAAACGCACCTTAATGCCTTTTATGTTCGGGGTCTTTAGGTTCGCTGTTAAAAATGTTGAGCATATATTTTTGCTTATGTTTTGTCTATTTATCTGTTTTAAAGTTTTGTTACAGCCCTACAAAAATCTGCATGTCACACTAGCCTTTCTGCGCTCCATGTCAGGGGTATAATTGTATGTCAGGGGTATAACTCTATGTCACTGTGCAAATGCTAAACATTCACTCTATTATTTAACTTTCCGAGTAAGTAACTTTGCAACTTTGGTGCAGTCAACTATAATTGCACATCCTGCAAAGTGATTATTGCAGATGCACACAATGCTGATGGTGAAATGATATATTGCGCCGCCCTTATAAATATATATATATGTTTCAGCATAATTTCTAAACGCAAATTTTATCATATGCTTGTTCAAACAGTTTGGCTTGCATTTCAGGGTCGCTGTTCAAGGGACAACTGTAAATATCTGCACCCTCCGTCTCACCTGAAGAGTCAGCTGGAAATCAACGGAAGGAACAACCTGATCCAGCAGAAGACGGCTGCAGCCATGCTGGCCCAGCAGATGCAGTTCATGCTTCCTGGTTCCACCCTTCCTACTGTGGTATGGCTCACCCGTATCAGTCATTTCATATTAGAAGCCTTTTTGTTTAAGCTGTGTGTCTGTGTGTGTGTGTGTTCGGTGACACATGGAAAAATAAAAACGGGCCTATCGCATTAAAAGAATGCAAATGCAATGCTTCTGTCACATTCAGTAAGGGTACTTTTTATAATACTGTCATGATCAGTGTGATCTACATGAAACTAGAGTTATGTGTGTGTTGTGTGTCATGTTGTTCCAAATTAATCATTCGAACATCTTTGTTTGGCACAATTACTAAGGCATCTTGGCTTGCCTCTCCTCACTCAGTCTGTCAGAGAACGTAAAAGAAGCAGCCATCTTGCACACATTGAGACTGTGAGCTTGCCAGGCTTTAGGTAAAGTGAAGAATCCTAGGGAGTGAATTTAGCTCAGCTTGAGTCCAGTAGTTATTTGGCAGTTCATTGCTGTTTAGTTTGGTTAGAGATACCAATTGGATCTTTAGGTCTTATGCAGTTTTAGACATTTCATGTATTGTGGCATGTAGTGTTTTTTCATAATATATTTGGCAAACTGCTATGCTGTGACTATGTTTTTCTTTTGCAGTCTTCTTTTCCAGTTGGTCAGAGTCTGGGACCAGGACCTGGGATCAGCTACTCTCCCTACCTCTCTCCTGTCACTCACGGGATGGGGCTGGTTGCCACGGAGATGCTCCCGAGCAACCCTGTGATTGTCTCTGGCAGCCCTGCGGTAGCAGTGCAGAGCTCTAACTCCTCTAACTCATCTCAAAAAACACTGCGCTCTGACAAACTGGAGGTACAGAAAGCATTAACGAAATGATAGCGAACCATTTTCACTCTGTGTGATGCATGCAGGCAGTATTCCATTTAACACTAACAGCACACTAGCACTCGCACGGCGCCACACATACAGTATACCAAGGATTTATTCCTTACATTGCATCAGATCTGAGAGTTGCTATTTTTGTTGTTGGCTGATGCTGTATGTGTAGGTGTGTAGAGAGTTTCAGCGGGGGAACTGCTCCCGTGGAGAGACAGACTGCCGGTTTGCCCACCCTAGTGACAGCCCTATGATTGACAGCACTGATAACACAGTGACAGTGTGCATGGACTACGTGAAGAGCCGCTGCTCCAGAGAAAAGTGCAAATACTTTCACCCGCCTGCTCATTTGCAGGCACGCCTCAAAAGCTCACAGAGTACCCAGAGCACTGCTGCAACTGCTGCTATGGTAAGGTTCAGTTAACACACACTTGTGTACACATATTACATCCTACACAATGGATTCATCACAACCTCTTGTTGCCACTTATTGCGACATTTTGCACACCCAAAAACAAATAAATCTTTACTGATATACAAGGTTTCAAAAGCAAAATGCTGCTACTCTGCTACCTCTTAAAACAAACTGCCTCCCACCCTTGCACACACACTCACACACACAAAGCCAGACTGCTTTCTGTTTACAGATAAATGTTAACCGTCGAATGACAACTAGTGTCACACATGACCTCCCATCATGCTTCATTAGTTTATCCAGTTTGTTCCAGCCGCTTTAAAAATAAACCATGAAATTAATTGCGTGTTGTTTTCAAAAAAAGAAATTAACATCATGATTTTTTTATGTTATTGTTATTGTGGTTTTGTTGAGCAACTAATGAAGCATCATGCAATTTCGTGCCGTAGTATTGTTTTCTGCAGCTTCTTTTTTTTTTTAACAGAACTGTTTGTAGGACTTAATAAAAATAACACTAATTAAAGTCGTTTTGTTTTGGTGCATGCATATTGTTTATGTAGTAAACAGCATTCCGGTTATTTCATTTTTTTATTTGTGTGTTTTTTTTTCCTCTCACCTCTCCACAATGCAATGCTGTTCCCATGATGCACCTGTGCTTGCTGTTTGTTAATACGCTTGACTCCCATTGGCCCACTGCCATCATGTGTTGGCTGCGTGCTGTGTGCAGACTCAGTCAAGTGCCAAAGTGCTGAAGCGACCCCTCGAGGCAACTGTTGACATGGTACTTCACCTTTCACCTCTGGCTTTGCATGGTCTTAAATCACTGTTATTGTACTGTGGCTATTTTTCCGATTTGATTTTGCTTCCTCTTGTAAAATTTTTGAATTGCTCATCCTGTGTTTGTGGACATCTTGTGCGCTCCGCTTAAAAATTTACCCTCAAATCCTCAGGTCTGTCAAGTCATATTTGACCTTTAACCTACTTCACAGATGTCACGATTTTAATTAATATGATGTAATGAATTAGTAAACAACATGGATAGGTTAGATCTTTATTTGATCATTTTATCTATTCATTTTCTTACCCTGTCTTGCTCTCTTGCGCCCTCTTTCTTAGGCATTTCCTCATAGCATGTTGCAGCCACTGGCTAAACGAGTGGCTTTAGAGAAGAGTGCAGGACATGGTGGTCTATTAAACCCCAGTGTTTTTCACTACCAGCAAGCTCTTGCCAACACAGCTCTGCAGCCTTCTACAGCACTGTTTCCTACAGGTACACAGACACACAAATCCAAATAAATACACAAATTGTTTTCATGTGTTGGCCACAGCATCATCGCATAGATCAAGTGCTGAGATGGCAGCTACTGCTCACATGTGAAAATATTCTTATTTTAGACTTCCATTATTCTGTGCCAGTATGTGGGCTTCACTGCATCTCAATACCAAGACCTTTGTTATGTCTGTGCAGTGATGTTTGGCCTATATAAAAGAGATGCATGTAAAATATTCTATAACTGGGTGGTTAAATTAACTCTATCTCTTCTCTACTGCTGCAGGCTCAGTCTTCTGCATGTCTCCCGGACCTGGCATCGGTATGTTATTTTCTGCTGTATCTCCCTGACCTTTTTCAATGATCTATGTCTTCCCTGTTCTAAATCTGTTTTTCATCAAATAAACATGACTGTGTTAAACCATGTAGCCAATAATGCAATGTAGTACAACATGACATTATAATATACATTATGCTTTTAGATAGATAGATAGATAGATAGATAGATAGATAGATAGATAGATAGATAGATAGGTTAATTGATTGATTGATTGATTATCCATAAATTCCAAGCAGTAATCACAAACGTAAGCAATAAGTTATAGTTATAAACCGATAAGTGTATTTATACATACATATGTATATGCATCATGGATGAAGTGTATATATACATTTATATATATTCTCATTCATTAATCTATTCATTCATTCATTCGTTCGTTTGTTCATTTTATTTATAGAGCACTTTACAACTGCACCTGCAGACCAAAGTGCTTTACAAGTAGTACAGAAAAAAAACATAAAACACATAAAAACAACACACAACCTAATAACACATTGAATACTAGCCCAAACTCTCAAAGGCAAAAGACATAAAATAACTTTTAACACTCACTTTGAAGCCATTTAACTAATTGTTCTCCCTAAGGTCATGAGGCAGACTATTCCAAAGCCTTGGACCTGCAATAGCAAAAGCCTGATTCCAATTTAATTTTAAATGAGTTTAGGAAACAGCAAGTGAAGACTAATCGCTAGATCTTAAAACCCTAGATGTTTGGTGAAGAGCAATAAGCTCTGACGCATAAGCAGAAGCCTTCCCATGCACAGCTTTAAATTTTATCCTAAAGTCCACTGGTGGCCACTTACTTTAGCACTTAGCACTCACAAGCAACCGAGCTGCCGCATTTTGCAATATGATATAGTGATCTGACAGGACCCCACATATAAAACACTGCAATAGTTAAGGCGAGAATGAACGAGGATATTGATAACCTTCTCCATTTTTGGTTATGGCAATAGTCTGACTATGTGACTAGATATGAGGCAATATCTAAGCATCCCCTGGCAGGGCCAAAAAATTGTTTTTGCCATTGTGCATTGATATCCAAGACAATCGTATGAAATGTATGAAAAACCCCATATGGAATTATTTAATCAACAAAATATGTTAAACGACCCAGAATATGTTTTATTATTATTTTGGGCCTCGAAATGGTTTTCACTTCACAGGTCTGACTTGTCAAGAAACTTTCAATTTTAAATTTATCGCCAAGTGCATTCGGCAAAACCATCAAACGCTTTGATAAAACTGTCTCTCACAGAGACCGTCCTCTGTTTCAGAGGATAACTTGATTTGATCTACCAGCCTCAGAAACCGCCTAATGACAACACCTCCGATTACAGCTCAGGGTTCAAGTGCGGACATGGTTTAACATTGTTTAGAGGAGAATGTGAGAGTCAGGATTTTGTGGTGGAATTGCGGCAAAGAAACCATTACTTTAGAGAAACAACAAGCAGTATAGACTTCCTTGGGCCAAGAAACACCAGCATGGATACCATAGCATTTTTCAGTGAAATGCCATCCCATCTGGTTGGCATTTGCTAGGACCATCATTTTTTTCCAACAGAACAATGATTCCAAACATGACTCTTAGTTATGTAAAAACTATTTGTCCAAAAATAAAGAGGAATGGAGTGCTGAATCTTAGGACCTGGACGAGACAATCGCTTGATCTAAATCCACTTCAGATAGTTTGGGATGAGTTGGACTGGTGAGAGTTAAAAAAAAGCAGCAAAAAGATACTGGATACCTTTCGAGAAACCATTCCAGTGTGCAAAGCTGAAAGGTTTCTACTTAAAATAATCGAAAAGCTGAAACATATTCTGGGAGATTTTAACAAATTTTTGTTTAGTACATTACAACATTGTTGTTCTGTTATAATTTTACTGGCTACAGTATTAAGTATTAATTCACAATGTTGAAAATAATTTTAAAAAAAAGCTATTTCAACTGTTAGTGTGTAGATATTAAAAGAGCGCTTAGCCAAAAAAGTTTGCTTAGACATTGACGTTTGTCTCTAAAACGAATTCACCGAAACACCTGACAGTTTATGCTTATCAGCTTATCTGTAAAGTTCGTCCTGACCCTTTTTGTTTCCGATTTGCATGTTTGTCAATGCGCCATTCACACCTCTGAAGTCTGTCATTTTCCTACGTCCACCCCTTTTCGCACAACAGCCGCTGAGTGCATTTTCCAGACGTTTCAAAAATTAGTACAATAGCTGCTGAACGCACTTGCACAAAAAACGTTCCAAAGTATAATATTAGCTTGGTAGAAGTATAGAAGTATAATATTACCTATTTTCAGAAATAAATTGTCAGACAGTTCACACGATGCTGATTTATTGAAGCGGACAGATTGTGATCGCTTCATTCAATTCAGACTTGTATAAATGTAATATTCTTTTTTCAGCTGATTAATAAATCCAGTCATATTAAAATCTTTATGTATTTACATAGCTGATAAAAAACTTATTGTTATTTCAATTCATTGTTATAATAGAGAAAGCAGTAATGCATTGATTTGCTGCATGTTTGCTTCCATTACTGCTGTCAAGGGAAAAGGCGTTATCTTATTGTTGTCCTTACTGGCATTTCACTCATAGAGGTGTAAATATATTCCGTGTCTGCTCTAAGGACAGGGTAAATAATGACAGATAATCTAAACGTGTCTTTTGGCTTTTATGGGGTCAGTGGTTGCTTAATAAAAATCATGTTCTGTTTATAGTTCTGAGTGTGTGCTTATTATTAGCTACCTTGAATGCTTGTGCTTTTACGTGTCCTGTTTTGTCCTTTCGACATTCTTTTTAATGATTCGGCTTATTGTGATTTTTTTATTTAATTTTTTTTATTTTTTATTTTAATTTTCTTTGTATCAAACAGGTGTAACACCTTCATGAATTGTAACTAATTGAAATAAGGCATCATCTAAATCTGATAAAGTTGACTCATTTTCTTCCTTTTTCTTTTGCTATGCTCGTTGTCTGCATGCCATATGCTGGTCTGATTTATACTAGTGGCTTTACCTTTTTAATGAGATAGAAACACACGCATATACAGATATATCCCACACAATTCTATGGTTACCGTAACGCTGCTCCTCCTTGTTCATTGCTTTCATGGTTCCCTTCCTGAAAAAGTTCCCATGATGCTCAGTGCCCCGCCTGCTACCGCCTCCGCTCCTGCTGCAAGCCCCTACGCTGCTGCCGCCGCGGCAACCGCCAATCAGGTTTGCTCCTTTACAAGCTCTCTTTCACTGTTCCCACCCTCTTAGTTTAGGAACAGAATACCCTCTTTTACAGGAGTGTGTCCTTTCACACAGTTCTGTTAGTTCTCTTTTAGCTTAAATGCATATAATCATAAGCTATCGAGAAATATTTCCTGATAGCTTATCAGCTACTTTTCTAACACAGGTTGCATTCTGCAAGCAGTCATTGTCGCCGATTGCCTCACTGTAGGACATACATGCATGTACTGTATGCTGTTAGAGTATCAGGTGTGCAAAGTGACCCTGTTTTCCAGCTTTTTCTGTTCGGCTCTTGCTGGCTCTTTATTGCTGGTAGTCTGGATCCGTAAGGAGCTCCAGTCACTTCAACCACTCACACTAGCTGTTCACTAGCTCCCCCTACATGCAGTGTGCAGTTATGTTTATGCTGCTCTGTTGCCTTCATTTGTTTTGCATGTTTGTCTTTATTAACTGCCCTTGTCACTAGCACACAGAACAGTTTCGGTGGTTGGCAGAACAAGAAACCTTAACCAATGTGATAAAACTGATAAGTTGTCATTGATAAACACACAATGAATAATTCTACCTTGCCTTTGAATTCAACAAATTCATAGTCCATAATGTATTACTGCCCTCTGCTGGTCATTACAATAACTTACGCACAGACTTAAACGCATTAGACTCTACAATTGATGTCACATGACATCTGACAAAGTCCCCCAACACACACACACACACACACACAGTCAACTATTTACCTTTAGCATACTGCTGCGTACACACTTGTACTAACACCTTTTATTGTAATTAAAAATATGTAAAGTACTTTAAAATACAGCTTCTTATTTAGTACCCACAATAATACATTATATATATTTAGGACTAACATAGTGGAATGCTTTTTATAGATTTTATATAGTTTATAGTTTATCGAGTGATTAACCTCCTAGTAGGCAAGTTAGAGCATCATCGGCAAGATGGGGTAGCGCAGTGGTTAAGGTGTTAAACTGCTAATTGGATGATCCAGGTTTAATTTCCAGCACCACCAAGTTATCATTGTTGGGCCCTTGAGCAAGGCCCTTGACCCCCAACTGCTCAGTTGTATAGAAGAGATAAATGTAAGTCGCTCTGGATAAAAGTGTCTGCCAAATGCCCAAAATGAAAACATTATAGGATTAAATTACAAGGAGTAGATATTTCAGACTAATCAGTATATATAGTCATGCTGTATCATTATAGACTGAATGTAGGTAAAAACTGCCAGACTTATAGTAGGAGTAGGAATACATAAAATCGTTATATTCTTTTTAATATATGGGACTATAAACCGATGATGAATTTGCTGACCAGTAATCGAGCACTTTCTATGCCAGAACAAATCCAAATCCAAAGAGGCACCAATTACAATACAGATCATGAATCAGTTTGTATTTGCATCAATAAAATGTATTTCTTTACACAAGCTTTATAGAAATTCCCCACAGACAGAAACATTATTTCACCATCTTTAATTTTCAAATAACCAGCTGTTAAATCTTATATTATTACTTGCAATCATTATTCGGTGCATCTCAAAGCTTATAGGGATTCTTAAGGTTTATAGGGTCGTTTAGTTGTTTGTCCACCTTACTCGTAATTTTCTTTTATGTTAAAAGCTGTAAAAGATATTTTAACATGTGTTTTTTTTCTTTCCGCAACAGATCATTTTGAAATAGAGCGCGGGAGAGAAACAGAGTGCCAGCGGAGCATACACACACTCCCTCAACAAAGAGTGTGTGGATGTAACGTCCTCAACTCCCCAGAATTACTGCTACATGCATGCTGACACACACAAACACACACAGTCTACAGTTCTATTAATGAACATTATACAGACATATATACAATATATACACAATTAAAAATAAATAAATGATATATGACTCTAAATCAGTCTGAAACAAAATCGTACACTTTTTGCTCGTTTAAGTACATTCTATGATTATATAATTATACACAGTAGAAAGTCATTCAACACTTGTTTTACTGTGTGACTCTATTTGCACTTTTTTTTTTTTTAAAGAAAAAAAAGGGCAACATCTTAAGAAAGACTATGAGAAGCTTTGTTTGGGGATTTATACAATTCTCTCCGAGCTGGGTCAAGAGATACTGATTTCTGAGAGTTTATGTACCTGCACCCGCATCAGAAAAGACTGTAGAACCGAGTGCCGAATCACGTCAAAGCCATGCAGGAGGACAGCAGGCAGCATGTCACAACCCTGTAGACGAAGATCAAGCGGCATGTAAAAGCTATGCAGGAGAAGAACAGAGTGAGTTTAGCTCTCAGCTCCACACTTTTAAAGCTTTGACTGGATAAAGAGAACTTCGTTAGCCAAATTATTGATCGAGAAAAACGTTAAAGATCTTCACCTTTAACAGTGGCCAAACAGAATAGTGACACACTAACCCTTTAAGACTTGATGTGATTTTGAACTTTTTACTTTACTACAGCCGTTCTTTTCCAGTTTCTCGTGCTAAACATGTAATGTTGAAGTTTTGCCACAAAAGAAGTTATTCTCTTGATACTGTGCCGTGGGAAGAGACCGATAAAGAGAGAAACAAAGATATGATCGTGTGCACTCGTACGACTTTCTATGTGCATGTGTTTGTGCATAGTTACAGAGCCTAGCATACGTTACTACATCTGGGCTCTACAGCTGGACTCAGCGTCTAAAAGGCCCAGCAGTACCAGCTGTGTTTAATCGAGCCAAACTGCGCTGCGTTCATCCTGCTTTCTGTTTCTCTATTTATTCTGTTATAATTCTGTATAAGTGCCTAACAATGTTCTTTAAAAATGTAAGCGTGGATACAGATCTAAAATGTCATGTTTAATTTCAGTTGTTGCAATTTGTAACTCTCTCGTTCTTAAGAAAAAAGGTAGTTTCAAGTGGTTTATAAGGTTGACTTTGGCGATGTTTTGTTCACTGGTGATTTTTCTTTCACTCTTTAATGAAACGTATAACAGAGATTGTTCTTTCTAACAAAATGATGTCCTGTATTGAAGGAGTCTGTGACTGCTGTTTCGGAAAGCCAGTTCTCTACTGCGTATATAATGACCAAGCCCTTATACAGTGTGAGTTTAACTGATACAGGCTGTTGAGTCGCACACTTATAGCACCTATAGAGTAACAATCTCCCCAAAGTGTCATTTAATCGGTTGCTTTGGGTCAAAAGTCACAATAAAATAGATGTTGATTTGTATAAAAATCCATAGGCCTCTTAAAGAATCGACTTAAGTTGATTTCATTTCCTAGAGCGGTGATTGACTACAATGTGACATGTAACTGACTTAATATTTACTAGCTCTATTAATCCAGTCTACTTCAATTTTAGGAAAACAGTCAAATCATGTAATTTCTATTTGAATATGTTTCTGTGTGGTTTCTATGTGTGTTTTAATTCAGGGCGGAGATAAAATGCCATGTGAGAACCTAGAGACAATCTTTAGTTTAGATACGCAGTCATTGAACTTCTCAGCATCGCCTGAGGATAATTTATGTCGTGATCTATAAGATATAGAAGAACTATTATGTAATGTTACGGTATTGATTGTGGTTAACGGACCATCGTTCTGTTTTGCTTTGAGATGAATGTAATTTATTTGATGTAAATGCCTCGCTGTTCCAAAAAAAGGCCAGCTTGGTGCCACCTTTCTCGCCTGCGTCACGTGACTTGTGTAGGAAAAGAAAAGCAGGGAGCCCGACTTCGGACGACTTCGGATCGTCACATCCACCCTTGTTAGGAATTGAGCGTTACGTCGTATTACACAGTTGTTTGTTGAGCTAATGCTTTGATATGATAGTCGTCGTGTGAGGTGTGTAACTATGGCAGAAGTCAGCTTTCGTGAACGAGAAGCCTAGTCGTGAGTAACGCAGGTAGTCGGCTGAGAAAAGCACTCAACGCTGCATGACGCATCAGTGCAGGTCAAGCTGCAGCAGTGTTAACGTCGTGTCAAATTTAAATGTAACACAGCATTTCAGTTTCCAGTTCACTTTTGTGTGCTAATATTTTAGAAAAGTACTAATTTGTTAATGTGACGGAGTTACTATTGATACTGGGGTTGTTGATTTTTTTTTTCAGTGATGTTCCTGTTTTGTTCTGGGGTTTTTTTTTTTTTTTCAAGATGGTAGATTCAAGTATATTTTCCTAGTGCTTGAAAAATACTTAGTTGCAATGCCTTATAGTCATGGACCATACTATTTTAAAAAATCATATTTTAGTCTTAAAATTGTTTTACTTCATTTAATAATGTTTAGACAGGTCTATTTTTCATTGTCCAGATGTTCCTAAATCAACATACTAGCGTTTAAAATCAGTGCGCTAACACTTTAAAGCATGAGCACAATCCTGCCGTAACTTACTTGATAATCAAACATTACTGATATTTAGAGAAAAAAAAAAAAGACGTGGTTTTGTTTCAGTAATAGGAATGTTCACCGTTTCTATCAAGAAAGCCTCGTGTTCTGTCTCCCATTGCAGAACGTCCGCTGAGCTCCTGAATGTGTCTCATCAGTGTGTTTAAGCATGTCTACTGCTTTCTTAGTGTCACTCTGGTGGACAAGAATTTCAGAATGTCATCTATTTCTCGACGGTTGTAGCACATTCTGGACAGGTTAATGACTCGAGGGCTACAGTGCACTCACTACTTCAGTCTGTACACATGTGATCTTTGCCTTATCTTCTGTGTTGCTCTGACCATTTCATGTCTCATGTTCTCTAAAAACTAGATATAATATACAAACTTCACAAACAATCCGATGCTAAAAGTGGCTCTGTGGATTAAAACCCTTTTCTCTGCAACCGGAGGTAACGGAATGTCTGCTATCGCATACAGGATGAATGTCCGAATATGTTGCTTAAGTGGAGAACAGGATTTTAAATAACAGATACACTAAGATTTATTCTATCTCTATTTCACATGGAAGAATATTTTTTGTTGACATATTTGAGTTTCATGCAGGTTAAATATGCCTCACGTTCTAAGATTTTCAAGAGCTTTTTTTTATATGTTTTATTGTGTAATATTAAGTAGCTTATTGCTCTTTTTTGGTTCTGTAAACATAAAGTTTGTAAAATATATTGTCAAAAAGTTAATAAAATTCTTTAATGACCATTGTGTGTTTTTTATCTTTATTTAACAGAATTTAACAAGTGACAAAGCTTGATAGTGTGTGTATGTGTTTGTTAACAAACAAATGGCAAGAGAACATTCTTGGGTATAGAACATACTTCCGTACCCACTTATTCCCTAATTCGGGCTCACGGGGATTCACACATCTCTATAAGGGCTAAAGGCAGGAGGTTACATGCTGGACAGGTCACCAGTCCATCACAGGGTCACACACACACACACTTACTCCTACTCACAATTCAGAATCACCAATTAACCCAATATACATGTTTTTGGACTGTGGGAGGAAACCGTAGAACCCGGAGTAAACCCATGCAAGCACGGGGAGAACAAGCAAACTCCACACAGAAAGGCTCCTGTCCGGGAATCGAACCCGAAACCTTTCTGTGACCGTGCTGCCCTGCAAGTGAACATCTTTCCTTATATTAATTTGCAATCAAAGGTCAAACCTCAGAATGTTTATTTATAGATAAATATGTCTAAGGGTGGTGAGAAACAGCTGCATAATTTGTTCCAGGTATGTCACAGGAAGCAAGGCTTATAATAGAATTTACTGAAAATTGGCTCAAAAATGACATTCACTTTGCTGGAATTGGTGATGTTGCCCAGTGAAAATGAGAGAAAGTGCATGGTAATGTCCAGCTAGCGGCAGCACAGATTTCATAGAGCAGCACAGCTCGAAATAATAAGCATGGCTGGGTGTCCAGTCCATTCACAGCCTATGATAATGACACCTATCACTCAGTGGACCAGGATTTATTAAGGACGTCACACAACATTTATTCTGAACAGTTTGTCTAACAATTAGACAAGAGTACCACAAAGCACAAACCAGACACAACAGGAAATGTTCTGCATGTTTACCTTTATAAAACACAGCCAGTTCATTTAATGATCCACAAAATTGAATATCACAATGACAGATTTATCTGCCCACAAGCGCTTGCAAGGCGACCGTGCGAGTGAGACGGGACTGACCTAGAACCATTTTTAGACTCAGGTCAGTGCCTGCTTGGTAGAATTACATAAGTGGTGGTAATTCTTGCTTTTTTTAATCAGAAGGGTTGCCCTTGTTACCTCTTGTTACTTATTTTAGTGGATGATGATGGACATGGAAATTTTTGAATAGCAAGCTATGACAACAACAGTATTGCTTTGCTCAATAAAAGAGACGTCAGTGTCAGTCAGTGTGCTTCAGCTGTCGATGTCAGGACAGGTAGAACCAGTTTCCTGTTTTAGATGCCAAAATTCAATTCCTACATGCATCCATTGTGTAAAAGAAAAACTAAGTCCAGATGTATGTATTGGCAAAAGTCATGCTAATAAATCTATGTGAGAGGGGAAGTGGTGGCTCAGTCGTAAAGGTGTTGGAAGACCGGGGTTCGATTTCCAGCATCACCAAGCCACGACCACTGGGCGCCCTGAGCAAGGCCCTTAACCCCCAGTTGCTCAGTTGTGTAAAAGAGATAGATGTAAGTCGCTCTGGATAAGGGCGTCTGCCAAATGCTGTAAATGTAAATCTATGTGAATAGTCATGGTCCAGAATGACATGTGACACTACAGTGTGTCAAGTCAAGTCACCTTTATTTATATAGCGCTTTCAACAGTCGGGATTGTTTCAAAGCAGCTTTACAGAAATACATCAGAAATGACAATATTTATTATTACTATTGATATCTATGAATTTAGAGTCTCCAACTAAGCAAGCCAGAGAATGGAGAAAAAAACCCTTGGGATAACCAGGCTCAGTCAGGGGGGGTCAGTTCTCCTCTGACCAGGTAATAATTCTAATTATTCCATAATTATAATGAAAAATGTGCAATGGAAAAAGTGTTTATGTATGTATTGTATATATGTTATCAAATTAAAATGATTGAATGTAAGGTTGTGTTACATTGTATTGCAAAACCTGACACCTGATGATAACGATGATACGATTAGAAACACACAACTGTACAGGATGTCTTTGTTTAATGTCGCATTTTTACACATTTCAATAGAAAACTATTGCTATTATTTGCACAATAAAATACAGTAAAACAACAATCTGAAGTGAAATATCCAGTGTACTATTAAAATACAATAAAACAACAGTCTGACATCCATTCATTGTAGGCCCGAGCGTTTCCATAGCAACAGCATCCAGCACGGGGCTCTTTTTTTGGCGCCTGTCCTCGATCTTGTCAGCTATTGGACAGAAACGCTATGTCCCGCCCCAGACAGCTCCAACATCGGCAGGAAATCCAAGTTAGGAAATCTTGTTGTGCGTTTCATCAACATAGGCGTGGGTGCGGTTTGAAGCGCGAGGCCGCGCCTATCAGCTTCCCGTCGCAGCTCCACGCACGACACGCTGATGACGTCGTTCTCCTGGCGCTGACTACGGAAGCCGAGAGAGGGGAAACGGGCGGTAACGCGTCGGCAGCGGCGGCGGTGCTTGTGGGTCTCCACCCGAGAGCATGGCGGCCGCAAATGTGTCGGTGCACAGAAGAACCGGTGAAATAAAAACCTAGCCGAGGAGATAGTTTTCGTTAAACTGCGTAAATTCGGCTGCTTTATCCGGCTTAGACTTTTATTTGCAAGCTACGAAATTCCAGGTGCAGCTTTGTTAGCTTAGCTAATACTGCAGCTAACCTTTTACTCTGCGCAGGAGTAGCGCCGGTTTCCCCATTCGGGTGGTTTTAGGACGGGGAGCTTAGCAAACGTAAGAGCCCGAGCTACCTAACGTGCAGGCGCAGAGAACCCCGTGCAGCAGC
Organism: Bagarius yarrelli; assembly: GCA_005784505.1. Lineage (NCBI taxonomy): Eukaryota > Metazoa > Chordata > Actinopteri > Siluriformes > Sisoridae > Bagarius > Bagarius yarrelli. The sequence continues at coordinate 849,575 of VCAZ01000048.1, forward strand.
CCGGTAATTGTCGTTAGCGGGTGAGCTCGCAATAATGCACCACTTCCCCGTTTCCTTGTTCGGGCTCTGCGCCTTTGTGCGCCGCTTGTTTACTTCAATCAGCTAAAAACAAGAGGAGCTCCTGGAGCAGCATGGGACCCGCTCCGTCACTGGTACTGTAGCTAAAACACAGCCTCGCCTTTTATTACGCGTTTTTCAATGACGTGTACCGGGTGCTAGAGCACGTTTTCTGTTGTTCCCCCTTCCCTTTTAACGGGCTGTTAAGAGCTATGCGCGAGTATAAAGTGGTGGTGCTGGGCAGCGGCGGCGTGGGCAAGTCTGCCCTCACCGTGCAGTTTGTCACAGGCACGTTTATCGAGAAGTATGACCCGACCATCGAGGACTTCTACCGCAAGGAGATAGAAGTGGACTCGTCACCCTCGGTGCTCGAGATCCTGGACACGGCCGGTACGGAACAATTCGCCTCCATGCGCGACCTGTACATCAAAAACGGCCAGGGCTTCATCTTGGTGTACAGCCTGGTGAACCAGCAGAGCTTCCAGGACATCAAGCCTATGCGGGACCAAATCATCCGCGTGAAAAGGTACCAGGGAATCGAGCCTGCAGTGCACTGACGTAGCAGTGATGGGTTCTGCAGTAATGTTTTTACAGCTGGAGCTGTTTCACTCACTCTTCACACACACACACACTCTTTTGGTACTAACACTACATGGCACATTTTTTTTTATCTTACAGTGCATGTCCACCCTTCTAAGATGGACACCAGATCCTTAGTGGAAAACACTTTGGGTCAGTGATTTAGCTGTGATTTCAATTTATACTTATGCTACCGTGTAATATGTCCTACTGTTAATTAATTAACTTTATACCTTTTCAAGATGGCGGTAACACAGTAAGATAGAGTAAGAAAATAGTGTCTGGTGTTTTTTTCAACTGTGAGCTCCTTAACCTTTAACCCCATTCTGTAGCCCCCCCCCCCCCCCCCCCCAGGGTGTCTGTTGAAAGGTGTGTGTGGGTGTTTGCATGTCTCGTGTGTCTTATTCGTGATCTGGCCTGCAAACCATTTTTCCTTCAAGCGTGTGAGTTATACGTTGAAGTCTTTGGGTCTGATTCATTCTATGCAGCGATTCGGGCTAAAATAGCTGTTCTTTTAAATCTATGTTCAGTTTCCAAACTCTATTAGCTGTATTGTGGCACAATTTTGTAACACTTATAAGATGATGTGTTGTATAATATTTACATTTACAGCATTTGGCAGACGCCCTCATCCATTTTTTTTTTATTTTTTTTTTTTTCAACTAAGCAATCAAGGGTTAAGGGCATTGCTCAGGGTCCCAACAGTGGTGGCTTAGTGGTGCTGGAAGTCAAACCCTGGTCTTTCTGGTATCAGTTCAACACCTTAACCACTAAGCCACCACTTTGCCTATATAAAACAATAAGACACTTCTAACGTCCTACTTCCAAATCATCTTGGAATAGTAGGAACGGTGTGTGTTCTGCTTTAATTTGAAACTACTATTGCAGAATTATAGATATTATACTATATAGATAATATAATAACTTCTCTCGTCTCCTCTCCTGGCTTGTGGAGCTGTGTAGTGTTTTTTGATTGGCTTGTGGAGCTGTGTAGTGTTCGATTGGCTCGTGGAGCTGCGTAGTGTTGTTTGATTGGCTTGTGGAGCTGCGTAGTGTTGTTTGATTGGCTTGTGGAGCTGTGTAGTGTTGTTTGATTGGCTTGTGGAGCTGTGTAGTGTTGTTTGATTGCTCGTGGAGCTGTGTGTAGTGCGTGTTGATTAGCCTGTGGAGCTGTGTAGTGTTTTTTTAATTGGCTCGAGGCGCTGTGTAGTGTTTTTAATTGGCTCGTGGAGCTGTGTAGTGCGTGTTGATTGGCCTGTGGAGCTGTGTAGTATTTTTTTTATTGGCTCGTGGAGCTGTGTAGTGTTTTTTAATTGGCTTGTGGAGCTGTGTAGTGTTTTCTGATTGGCTTGTGGAGCTGTGTAGTGTTTTTTAATTGGCTTGTGGAGCTGTGTAGTGTTTTCTGATTGGCTCGTAGAGCTGTGTAGTGTGTGTCTTTTATTGGCTTCTGAAGCTGCGTTTATGGTCCTGTATAAAGAGCTTTCGGGGCAAGGTTCCACCCTGTGATTTGTAGAATAGGTGTTACTAGTGACCTTTAAACGTGAGCGAAACAAGGTCTGAAGTTTAAAGCAAGAATTTTTATGTCTGGGTCTTTAATTATAGAAGTCAGTGTTTCGTTATAAAAAAAATACCTGTGCAGGATTTACATTCCCTATTTGTAAAAGTGCCCTGACCACCGAAACGGCACCTGCGACCCTGGAGCAACAAATACGTGGTCTGTCGTATTTCTGTGCCTGTTGCGTTTGACGCATCAACAGTTTGTACTGATATTTTATTTTAATGTGAAGCTTTTCTGTTGCTGCTGCAGTTATTCGTGTTCACAGTTAGGATTGAGATCATGTGAGAAATTATGTCATCGCTCTATAATCTCCTGAGATCTCCAATACGGGGTAGGGTTACATGTTGGAAAACTCCATCAGGTTGTGAACAGTTCCAGATGGTCCGTATGACCAAAATTCTATTTCACGGTATGAGTAATTTTATTTCACATTAGAGAGATATTTCACAATTTAGTTACTCTGCAAAATCAACAAAAAGGCCTTTTATATAATAAATACATTTTAATATTTTAAAATAACAATGACATCACCGTATTCCGTTATTATTTTCCATTTATTTGGTTCTTGATAAATATAGTAAATAAAATAAAACCTTGCATTAACCTTACTATAACAACAAATTCCACTATGCAACATTTTCAGAGTTGTGTAGACAAACATTATAATATCACTTTTCTTATTATATCCTCATCTTGTTTTTTGTTCTCCAGGTTTTTGGCAAACTCCTAGCGTTTCTCCAGTCTCGCATGATTTAGCCACACACGATATTTCCAGTATACATGGAATAAAAAAAATGATTGCGGTCCTTGTTAATGATATATACAGTCATACCACCCCCCCGAATTCAGATTACGTTATTTTTACATTATTTAAGGGCTTGCTTAGCAATGGCAGCTTGGTGGTGCTGGGAATTGAACATACAATCTTCACATTAGAAGTTTAACACTGTAACCATGGAGTTATTACTTCCCTTTGACTAAATCTCAGGTATGTGTTAATAGCACTTGGTATACCTGGGATTTGACCTCACAATCTTCTGATTGGTAGTCAAACACTTTAACCACTAAGCGTTCGCATTGCCCATAGATTAGTTTAAAATGCTTTGTGAAACCTCAATATTATGTTTTACACTGCTTTGTTCACACACTAATAAAGTCACATGTGCATTTCGCAACCGGAAAACAAGTAATTCAAGCAAAGTGATTTAAATGAGGGTCCAAACGCTGCTTTCATAAAAATGACATCTACCGACAATAAGGAGTACAGAGCAAAGCTACAGGTAGTTACCAATTTTGCTAACCAGCCCCGAACCAGCGCAGTTTACCAGGTTCTACATACTAGTTTGTCTTTATTACCGATACTAACGGTTGCGAGTAAAAGTAAGTACATGCTCTATCTGAGGTAAAAAACACGCCTTTGCTTCTTTTTAAGCTGGTACTCGTTAAATCACAGGGCTGTCTTCGTCATTTGATTGGCTAGTGTCACTGACTGGGGTGAGAGTCTACCGTGCCTCTCCCTCAGACAGCATGGCTAGTTGAAGCCGTGAAAGACATATGGAATCATGAAGTCAGTTAAAGGTACAGTGAATTTTCTACCGTTGTGGCATGTGGGAGTCAATATCGGACATGTTGAAGAGGTAAAGGGAGAAAGTGATATTTTTTCCTTAGCCTCAGCTATTTTCCCCCTTGACTCGCTTTTTATGCCGGCATTAAAGCTCAAAAATGTTATGCCGTTTTAAGTCGGGAAAAGGTGCACACTAAACCTAGATGTGACGCACAATGACAAAAAATAACTTGTCCAGAAATCGTCCAAAATGTCCACGTTAAATTTAATCATACAATTAGTATATGGGGTTTGTATATAGTTGTATGGTTTTCAAACAGGGGCACTGAGGAGGAGACAGAGTTGGAGATGTTTAGGTTCTCTTTGGGAGTGATGAGGTTGGACAACATTAGGAACAAGAACATCAGCGGGACAGCTCATGTTGGATGTTTTTTTCATGAACAGACTCAGAAAGGCCTTATTGAGATGATTTGGACCTGTGAAGTTATTTAGGATTAGTTCTAACATCGAAGGGCAGAGCAGAAGTTCTGGTCTAATCGGAATAAGACCCCTGGTCCAGTTTAGGACCAAAGGAAGATCTCTGCTCTTTCCTTTCCCTGTAGTGTGTGTCAGAAAGTAGCCATGTATTATATATAAGCTGTTTATTTATGCCTGAGCTGCTGCGAGTCTGGACATGGGCAAGGGAAAGCGCTGCAGTGTGCTTCTGACACACAGCGCGACAGGATGGATGTATTTGTGAGCCCTAAAGCTCTGGATATTATATTGTAGATTACATGTAATAATGTGTATTTACTCGTACACACTGTCGTGTGTGTGTGTGTAATCCTATCCGAATTAATGCTTAGTGCAAGGAAAGCTCCTAAAACAATAATCTGAAGTGTTGTATACTACGAATGGGTAGAACCTATGTAATACGCTGTGTATATACAAAGTATTTATAGATATTTTTAATAACGAGGAAGCATGGAGAATTGGAGCTAATTGGAATATTGCAGGTGCAGTTGTGTGAATGTTGTCTTTTTAAACGGGGACGTGGTGGCTCATGGTTTAGGTGTTGGACTACTAACCTGAGGATTGTAGGTTTGATTCCCCGCTCCACCAAAGCACCACTGCTGGGCCGCTGAGCAAGTCCTTTAACCCCCAATTGCTTAGTAGTATAAATGAGATAAATAAAGTCGCTCTGGATAAGGACGTCTGCCAAATGCTGTAAATGTAAATGCTGCCTTTATCCAGAAATTGTTTTAGTCAACCTTTCTAGCATGGATAGACTGCTGTGCTTCTTATTGCTGCTGAGGTGGTCACTATAAACCCAGATCTCCTACCCGACGGTCATCATGAAGGGGCTCGGTCTCTCTCATCTAATTTAAGTCATTAAGAAGAAAAAAAGATCCTGCAAAGGGTCCCTTTTTTTTTTTTACTAAAAAACTCCAAATTCTTCTAAAGGACATCATGCAGCTTATGAGGTACATCTTATTTATGTTCAGACATCATCTACATAAACATGACTATGGATTGAATCAATAAACAGCGTCATCAGAGTAGAATTTAATCAGTGTGTTTCCCGAAACTATATATTTATGCAGACAAATGTGTCCTAAATGATGCAGCAAATTCTCATCATAGTTGTCATCTTCATGCGTTTAATCATAACGCTAATTATTTTCCGTCCGTCAATTTAATAAGCAGCATACTAAAGCTGGCACAAGATAAACTACTAACCAATCATAACTCAAAACAAACAAAAACATTAACTGGTGATCATTCAGTCTATGCGTCGGCATGGCAACCTGCAATGCTGTGTCCAGCTCCAAAAAGAAGCCGCAGCTGTACTGAGCATGCCAACGGAAATGAAAGGAAAATAAACCCAATATTTGTCTGACTTATGTCAGTTGTTCAGTATTAATTTCTTGTTTGTAGAACAGTTATGTAAATGTAATATCACAGTGGCAGTCGTTGTCGTACAGAATATGAGCACAGCTGTGATTACCTGTGGCTTCGTGCCTGGAGCTGATTCACAGCAGTGCTGCTATTCATTACAACAGCATGGCCACTCGAGCTGGAACACTGCTTTGCTACTGAAAGAGTATTACGTTATGAATGTAGGATGTCAGAAGCTGTTATTCAATTATTCAAATTGAATTTTCAGGGTTTCTTTTGTGACATTTGAGTCACGCAAGATGAATTTAAGCAGAAATACACAAAATGGTGAAGTCATTGACATTTATGGCATTAAGCAGAGGTTTCTATGTAGAGCAACCTACATTTATCTCTTTTATACAACTGAGCAAATGAGGGATTAAGGGTCTTGCTCAGGAGCTTAACGGTGGCAGCTTGGTGGTAGTGGGAATCGAATCCTGGTCCTCCAATTAGCAATCCAACACCTTAACCACTGTGCTACAACTTTCCCCTCAAATAATAATGTTGCTTCCAAAAAAGTTCACGATTATCAAGCACACGATTATCTCAGATGTCTTTTGATGATGTGGATGACCTGTGCTTGGAGTCTCATCATTAAACAGATCATTACTTGTAAGATAGATTGCAAAACATAGTGTAACAACCCTTAAATACAATTACGGTTAAAAAAAAAAGCATGACAATGTCCCTGTGCACAAAGCCCCTGAGCTCCATGAAGCCATGCTGTATTGTGGTTGGAGTGGAAGAACTCCAGTGTCCTGCACAGAGCCCTGACTTCAACCTCAATAAATACTATTGAGATGAACTGGAACACTGCTGGTGCAAAGCCTTTTCAGGGATGTGGAGGTTGTTATAGAAGTAAAAGTGATACTAAATCTGGATAAGGATATAAAACCCCCCCCCCCCCCCCCGCCCCCCCCCCCCCCCCCCCCCCCCCCCCCCCCCCCCCCCCCCCCCCCCCCCCCCCCCCCCACCCCCCCCCCCCCCCCCCCCCCCCCCCCCCCCCCCCCCCCCCCCCCCCCACCCCCCCCCCCCCCCCCCCCCCCCCCCCCCCCCCCACCCCCCCCCACCCCCCCCTCCCCCCCCCCCCCCCCCCCCCCCCCCCCCCCCCCCCCCCCCCCCCCCCCCCCCACCCCCCCCCCCCCCCCACCCCCCCCCCCCCCCCCCCCCCCACCCCCCCCCCCCCCCCCCCCCCCCCCCCAGATGTGATAGTATGTGTTGCAGTAATCCTGTTTATGTAGTTTATTAAATTGCCATTACAATTTTCAGGGCATAAAAATCACATTAACTTTTTTTTCCTCTGTAATTTGTGCACTGTAATTTTCACAGATGGTGTGTGTGTACATGTGTGTGGCCAAGTCATGTATAATCAGTAGCAGGCATTGGTTGGGCTTTTTTATTGTAATGGCCACCATTTTAGCACATCACACCACTCCTTCAGCCCAGACTTCCACTGCTGTATTTTGCCACAGCGGCACATGTGCACACCACACCACCACATAAATAACAGCACCCCAAAACCACTGTCACGTCCACACGCCCTCATTACACACACTGTGCAGCACAGCCATCAGTCCACCACTGTAATCAGTGTTTTATTTAAAAGAGCTGTATCGTATATGTGTGTGAGTGTGTATATTTTGTCTGGGTAAAAATAGTGCAAGGGCCTGATTTCCTCACAACCTCACTCACACCCACACTTCAGCTCCGAGTGGCTGTCCTGTCATAAATTCAGCGCCTCAGTATCACAGCATTTTACAGCACGGAGCTTCACTTGTACCGGACATGAGAAAGTGTGATTGTTTTGTGTGAAGAACCTGTTGGTTTGTACCGGTTTGTCTCGGACTCACCTTGGTGTAGTGGAGCGCTGCTATATATGTTCTCTTAGAATGTGCAGCATCAAAACAAGCCTTGCCTAGTCCAATTTAACAGTCAAGAAGTATTTCACATCACCATAGCAACTATAGCTAAAGACAATTCTTGTGTTGTTTTTGGTTTTTTACTGGATATTGTTCTTCGACACCGTCCAGTCCGGCTGCTTATACGTTGCTAGCCAGTTCTATTACAAAAGGCGGCGTTGGTAGCCCAGCGAGTAACTTGCCACCTCACAGTTTAAGGGTCCGCGTAGACTAGGGCCGTACAATATATCGAAATATTGCAAATGTGCATACAGCGATTTGCATATCGCAGTAGTTTATAAGAAAATGAGCGATTTAATACTTAAATATAATAATAATAATACTTAATATAATAATAATACATGATTACATCATTATATCCGTGTTTGTGCTTTGACGCAAGGCAATTAACAAGTTGCCAAGCTTTCATAGCGAGCGAGTCTTGATGAGATAAGCCAGTGTGAGGCACCTGCAGCTGCCACCGATAATTTAGTGACAAAATAAAGTAGCACCTTAAAAAATATTTTGGTTTTGAAAAGAAAGGACCACATGCAGACTGAAGTTCTATGTAGAAGTTGTGAATCGTGATTATGCTTGTCTAGAATATCTGTAAGCAAAGGTGGACGTGTTTGAGAAAACATATGTTGGTTATATCGCATTTAAAAATATCATATAAAGTTTTAAGATTTGCAGCCCTAGTATGGTGTATGCGAATCTTTGCAGCCCTAGTAGGAAGTTTTATACATTTTTCTATGCGGCATCTGAGTTTTCGGTAAGTCTGGAGGTTTGTACTTGTTACCTTCCTGAAACATGGCAGCAGGTGGATCTGGTCGACAGTTTACAACAGTCAAAATGCATGCCCACAAAAAAAAACTCGTCCCAAGTTCTACATCGTCTGTCTGTGACATGTTTAGTATCCTGCGTTATCTAGCTAACTGGTAGCTAGTAGCAAACAAACAGCAGCGACGACACCGTCATGCAAGCACTTATTTTCTCTCCAAAACACAATAAGTCTTTATTCTCACTGTACTGTCCACCTGAGTTGTCCCACCATTTTCCTCAAATGTTTGTGATGGTTTTGCGTCATTAGGTGCTGCGCTGCTATTGGTTCTTGGTTTAATTAGTTGGTTTTGGAGAAGCCACGCTGCAGGCAAGTGTGTGAAATATTCAGGCACTGCCAGAATTTCATCTGAAGGGGAAAAAACGATCACAACGGACATTAGTCAGCCGTCCATGAATATGTTGAAATAGCTATCAAAGACCACCAATTTTTTTTTTTTTTTTTTTTGTGGGATTCTGGAAATCTTTTAAGATTTCAAAGTTTGCCTAAGACGACCAAACTGTGTCCAAATCTGCACAGTTAAACTGGCTTAATATAGACTTCAGAGAATAATATAGACTTCCACTAAAATCCTGACTATGATAAAGCTGTTGCTAAAAATAACCAAGCAATCTTCTATTTTCCACTTGCTTTTTAAAAAAAAAAGATTTCTAGACAAACTCCTGCTTTTAGATATAAACTTCTTCCAAGTCGTTATAAAAACCCACCCAATGTCTGGTAAAAACTTTACATTATTACCAAACTTTACTGCTCTGCCGTCTTATCGTTAAAATGGAAATGAGATGCTTCCACGGAGACTCATCTGCTCACATCCCATATTCCAAACACTCGGCTGAAACTGCTGCTGCATTCCTCGCAGACAGAAAATGACCACCAGCAAGAGCAAAAACAACACTCGTACTGTATTCTCATGTTTTAACAGTGAGAGTTCTTCTTTGCAGACAGAGCCTCGGATCCCAACTAATCCTTTTACTTGCAACTCCAGCCAGCACACGGCTACAACGCACCAGCATGTTTGTGGCAATTCATGGCATAGTGTATGACTTGATGACATGAATATTTTATACAGTAAAGCCTGAGCCAAACCAGGGAAGAGAAATCCATTTAGATGTCATGCAGTTTGTTCGGTTTATCACAAGAGCTGAAGGACGCCGTGTGAGCCGTTAACACACCGATGCGTCATGCATTAGAAATGAATTTGCTATCTAACCCAGAGTCATTTCTTCTTTAAAAACAACGTCCTGTGCTTAATGTTTCTGCCCTGCTGGGTCCTCGTTTACTCTGCATTACTCTGGCTCGAGTCAAAGACAGGAAGCTTGCTTTTTTGTTTTTTTGTTTTCTTCAAATTATTACATCCTCTTGCTTTTGTGTCTGATGTGCTACTTTCCATACACAGCATTTATGAATATTTTCTTTGTTGCCGTTAGTTCGGGCATGATGTTCAGGCAGTAATCACGCTTGGGATACAGTGTGATTACAGCACAACGCCATCAGTCTCCGATGGCTCCATGTGAACTTTAGTGTCATTTTATTTTGGTTGAAATATGGTACGACTCTAAATTAACCAGGGCTGCAATGACGTAGACCGCTTTTATGCGTCACAATTCTCTTTACCATCATCTGCTGCTCATGTAGAAAGAAAAAATGCATCACAAAATGCCGGATTACGGCCATCAAAAGTGTGGGAATACTTTAGTCGTAGGCCGCATGAAATGGTGCTTTTTTTCCCCCACTATGTTAAATTGAGACTGCAGCGCTACTGCAATGCATGAACGTCTAAAAATAAAATACTTTGGGACTCTTTGACCTAAAAGCAACAAGCCAGCTGTGTACATATTTATTATGGGGAATTTAGTGAGTCGCTGTTTTTCGTTTTTAGCTGTCGATGCATCCCTAAAGCTATCGGCTATTACGTCTTTATGTGCTATATGGTAGTGCGATAGTTAATCATCAACAGTGCAGATGTAAATTATTGCCTCCAACAGTAAAATGCACTTTGACTGTAACTTTAGTTTGGCAACCAGTGCTTTTAGTGCTTTTGCCAGTTGTTACAGGTTGTTTAGTTACATACAGAGTTTCAAGTAAATGACGCTGATTTACATTAACACGACTCTGTTAACTGGTGTACGTCAATAACTGTAGTAGTTAATAACAATCACACTAAGCACAATTCCTAATTATAGCTTATACTGTATATATTATATCTTTAAATTAAGTATATTGATTTTATTTATACTTTGAAATAAATAGAATAATTGAAATACTAATAATAGAAGTACTTTGTCAAATAAGTCAAATTATTAATCAGCTAATAAACCAAATCATTAGATTAGTTGAATAATCGAAAAAAACCCAGCAAAACCTATAAATTAACCAACAACAAAAATGAACCTGCCCTAAAATTAACCTGATTGTTTATCAAACTTCTACATGGGGTGGCAGGGAGCCTGGTGCCTGTCCCAGGTAGGGTGCAGGACAGCCTGGATGGGGTTCCAATGAAAAAAAAAACAAAATATTTTGTCATGCATATCATGTTTTTAAACAGATTTGTCACATTGTTATAATCGTTTAATAAGCTCTGGTAGTGTTTGTTCATTCGTAGGCCTTTTATCTAATTGGTAAGATTCTTAACGGATGAATAGAATAAAGGGTGTTTTTTTGTCACATACATGATTAAACACAGTACAACATATAGTGTCATCTTCTATATAATAAAAGAGTAAAATATACAGTAAAAATAAAAAATATATATATTTTTTATATATATATATATATTCAACTTCAATTGTCATTGTGTAAGGTACGTGTACAGAGCCAATGAAATGCAGTGTTTTTTTTCGCATATATCCCATCTTAGTAAGTTGGGGGTCAGAGCGCAGGGTCAGCTATGATACAGCGCCCCTGGAGCAGGAAGGGTTAAGGGTCTTGCTCAAGGACCCAACAGTGGTTGGCTTGCCGGTGGTGGGGCTTGAACCCAGGTGTTTCTGGTCTTCAGATCAGCAACTCAGCACCTTAACCATTTACCACCACTGCCCCATATTTACTTATATTTTAATGCAGTCACTTTTTATACGCACATTATATAGTATATAATGAGTCGGTCAGTCAGTCAGTCCAGAAGTCCAAATGTCAGGTATTTTCTTGGTTGAGGACCTGAATTGACTGTGAAAAAAAATCTCATCCTCATTTTATGTAGTGTTTTTTTAGTAGCGGAAACGCTTCCCTGACCACAACAGAGAAGAGAAGAGTCTTTTTTGCCCTCATTATTGTTTGCTTTAATACAGACCCAGCAAGCAAATTAAAGTATAAAACTTTCTTTAAGACGATTAAACTCATCCCTGGATTTAATTTAGACGATGCACCGCCGATAATTTGTCTTGTAATGCGTCTTTATGCACCCTTGTGTTTTTGTTTTCACAGCTGGCTGGATAATGTGTGTGATATTAAGCAATATAACACAGAGAAGTGTGGGAAATATTTACTGAAGGAAAGCAATTAAATGTCATTAAAAACAATGATTAAGTGAAGCACAGTGATTTTGCACTAAATTACATTTTCTAACACTTCTAAGACTTTTTCACCACAATTCTTCACATGGAAATACTACTAATAAAAAAACCCCCAGAAATGGGTAGTTTTATCTATCCGCCCTCGTCATCACTAACTGCAACTGACTTAAATTTTTTTTTTTTTTCTTCTAAGCAACAATAGATAATAGAAGACTTAAGAGATGAACACCAGGTCTTAATGTGTCTCCTATTCCTTCCCCCTACAGGTATGAGAAGGTGCCGGTGATTCTGGTGGGCAACAAGGTGGATTTGGAGAGTGAGCGGGAGGTGTCCGTGAACGAGGGTCAGGCTCTGGCTGAGGAATGGGGCTGCCCCTTTATCGAGACTTCAGCCAAGAGCAAGACCATGGTGGACGAACTGTTTGCCGAAATTGTCCGACAGATGGACTACGCAGCACAGCCTGACAAAGACGATCCCTGCTGTTCCTCCTGCAATATACAATAACCCTCCACACACACACACACACAAAAAAACACTGCACATACATGCATTTACAAAATATTCACATGGTTCAGTAGATGTTCTTTCTGGTGCATCAGTTTTCTCACAATGTGAACCACTTCTGGTCCAAATGTGGAGGGGTTTTTTGGGCACTTTACCTGACTGACTCCCAGCAAAGTGCACTGGCCTTGAGTGAGTGCCCTGTTTCCTGATGGAGGCTAGTGTACACTACTCCTCAGGTTTAACACTAATTAGCCTTTGTTTTTTGTTTTGTTTTGTTTTTTAGTAATGGTTTTTTATGTTGATTATTTTGATTGACGACGTGTTTTTAATCATGTGACAGAGAGCACTCTTCTAGCTGACAGATCGACCGCCATAACCACAATCACTAAACTTTAATAAAAGATCAATTATTAGAACCATACTCATCCCAACACTACAGAAAAAAAAATTCCAAACACATCCTTCCCTTTTTGGCCTCAATTGTTGGAATTGTAAACAATTCTGTATTTTTTTTTTCCCCTCTCGAGCATCAGTGTGACGTTGTGTATCAGTTGTGTGACTTTGACTGCAGGCCACTTTCAGTTTCAGTGCATTTTGATTTTTCTTCGTCCAGCATTTTAGGTTTGGGTTAAACATTCTTCACATGGTGCCATCAAACTTAGATCTAGTGCAAGCAAGTCACAAAAAGGTGCCCAGGGAGAAAAGCGATCTCAAACTGTAATGAAAATCGTTGATGTTTATGCCGAAAGTCTGAATTACAGATATAGACTCCGCCTCCTTCTCCATGTCGGCCTGTGGACTGAGTGCATGGCCAGAAAACCCAACTGCCTGAAGCAGGTTTAAAGAGTTTGAGCCAAAACGACGATCATTCCGGTCAGAGCAGAACAGCAAGGTGCCGTGTATTCATTGTTGATTTTATATTTTTTTATGTGAACATTTAATCTTTATTTCATTTGGCACCTCAATAAAGTGTGTTTAACACATCAGTCTCGCTAAAGCTGTTTTTTAATGAAAAATTAGGGCATGTACATACTTTTATGCCTTTATAAGATATAACACTGTCCTACGCTCTTACCTCCAAGGTTGTTTTCCGGGCAGGAACCCAACCCAGCCACTAAGTGCTAACGCTCAACCCAGATGAAATAAAAGGGGTCGCATTTGATCTTAAACCTGTGCCAAATCATATATGTAGATCAGACGGTGTGTTATGGTGGGCTAAAACAGCTAGGAGCAGAAGAAGACACGACAAAAAGAGTGTGTGTTAATCTGTTTATGTGGGAGTGTGTTGATAATGATGATGATGATGATGGTGCCAGTGTGTATATGTAGGTCTGTGTGCTGTATATTGGTGCAGACCAAATGTACTCACAAGGATAGAAAATATCTAAGAAATTTGACCTTTTTTTTAGGCGTATCTGGCCCCATTTGGATTTTTTATTTAAGTAGCTTTAATTTTTTTGTTATTTATTGCATCAATTAACTAGCATTAAAAATGACTGCAAAGGGACAATCTTCACGGGGATGGTGGGTGAATGTGTGTACTTGAATATATGTTGTGTTATTTAAGGGTTTTTGAATTAACATTTGCAGCATTTGGCAGACGTCCTTATCCAGACCGATTTACAATATTCCTTATTATACAACTGAGCCATTGGGGGTTAAGGACCTTGCTCAGGGACCCAGTAGTGGTGGCTTGGTGGGGCTGGGAATTGAACCCGGGTCCTTAAGTTGGTAGTACAACAACTTAACTACTGCGCTACCACTCTTCCCCCCAAATGTAGGTCGCTCTGGATAAGGATGTCTGTCAAATGCTCAAATGCTGTAAATGTATAAATGGTTGGATTGCACCCTTGAACCCAGGTGTTTCTGGTCTTCAGATCAACAGCTGGTGGCGGTGGTGGGGCTTGAATGAATCAGATCAGCAACACAGCAACCTTAACCATTTGAGCCACCATTGTCCCCTTTTTAATAAGAGCGGTATAAATGTAACGCTCTATGAGCTGTTCGACACTTAGTGAATTAATAAATAAAGGACTTTAACTCTTTTTTTTTTTTTTTTTTTTTGTTTACACAACAGATCCCACATTTAGTGGTGGGATTCAGGTTTAGATTCAAATCTCATAAATAAAGCAGTTGTACTAAAAGCTAATAGCTAATGGAAAAAATGGCCATGTGTTAGTTAGTAGTGAGGTATTAAAATATAAGCCCTATTTTGTGATTTTACCCTAATAGTAACCGTTCTGCTGTGTCGCAGACTCCAAAAGAATGGACGAAATGGTGGAAGAGAGCAGTGACTGAAAGAAATCCTGCGCTCTATTCTGCATTCTTCTATCCTGCATTTGTTGCTTCCCACCATGTTTCCTCTGAGACGCTGGTGTGAATAGATTTGAGTGTGTGTGTGTGTGTGTGTGTGTGTGTGTGTGTGATAGAGAAAGAGTCTGTTTTTGTGAACTCAATTAGACTTGCAAGATTTATTATAAAATTGTTATCATATAGCAGATTATTAACTTAGGAGATTTTGGAATCGGTATAAATAGGGTCAATTTAATAGCAGGATCGAATGTCAGAAATCATTTTTCTGCCCCCAGCTGCATTTACCAGACGCCCTTAAACAGAGCAACTTACCATTCATCGCGTTTATACTACTTAGCAGTTGAGGGTTAAGGGCCTTGCTCAGGGACCCAGTAGTGGTGGCTTGGTGGGGCTGGGAATCAAACCCACAATCTTTTTTATTATTTTTCAAAAAAAATTATTTAAGTTGTTTGGAATTTTTGGTGCCTGAAATCAATCATGTGTCTCTTAAGAAGGCAGATTTTAACTGTCTCGTGGTTGACTGGAATTATACTTCAGACAGGAAAAAGGAAGTCCTTCTATTGGTGGAACAGCAGATCAGCTGGTAGCATTGCATCATACTGTAGCGTTTAGTGTGTTCTAATGTCTGTGGTGGTTTCCCGCCATCTCAAAACTATGCCACTTCCCCCTTAGTATGGGCGAGTGTGTGTTTGTATCCCGTCTAAGGTATATTCCCACTACTATAGCTATATTCCCACAGTATAGCTATATTCCCACAGTATAGTATAGCTATATTCCCACAGTATAGCTATATATATTCCCACAGTATAGCTATATTCCCACAGTATAGCTATATTCCCACAGTATAGCTATATTCCCACAGTATGACTGAGATAAGCTTCAAATCCAAGGTTTGGTATAAGGTCCTGTTAGTATGTCCTTGTTTATTTATTCTCTAAACTATTTTAGAGATGACAAAGTATCTATTAAAAAATAGCTAAGAAAATGATCCCACCCTTGGGTGATGGATTTGTCATCTAGTATTGTAGTCGGTACAGGGTTTAAGCTAAAATGTACAAACGTTTTGTATGGGTTTGTGTTTCTGTGGTGCATAATTGGAAACTATACCGACAGGACTGAAAAGGATGCCTGCTGCTTATGTCATTTTCTGTTTCACTTATTTTACAGAAGAGCACAGGAAAAAAAAGAAGACACAAAAGGCACCCTGGACAGATTGCCAACCCATCTAGGGGCACAAACACTTTCACACACCTATTCACACACTAGCAACCATTTAACGCTGTCAGTCAGACTACAAAGCATCTTTTTTTAGGGAGAGACGAAGTAGCTACAGGAAACCTCTGAAACGCAGGGAGAAGAAAATCTGCACGAGGATAGAGAAAGGAATCAGACCACCGATTCCCGAGGTGTAACACAAGGTCATCTTATATCACCATGCCCTCAGCCAGAGAACATGTCACTTAGTATTCCAGTTAGATTACAGTCATATGACTTGTGAATCTTCTGCAGAGATGAAAAATAACCATAAATAATAAAGTCAACATCACAAAAAGACGGAAAGGGTAAAAACGGAACAACTTTGTTTGGCTTATCGTGAACTACAGGCTAGCATGTGACAGAAAATTTTGTCACACACACTGGACTATCTTATTATTGATAAGTTTCAGGCACCAAAAATCTCAAACAACTTGAATGAAAGTTATTTATTTTGAAAATCAATAAAAAATGCAAAAATAATTAGCATTTAAAAGCAGTCGGTCTGCATTTGCACCCACAAAACCTTTTTACTTTTTTTTGCAATATTGACCTCAAAACAGAGGAAGGGGTGGCTCATAGTTAAGGTGTTGGACTGCCAACCTGAAGATTGTGGGTTTGATACCAAGCCACCACTGCTGGGCCCCTAAACAAGGCCCCTAACCCCTAATTGCTCAGTAGTATAAATGTTCAAGTCGCTCTGGATAAGGGCATCTGCCAAATGCTGTAAATGTAAAACAGGAAGGCAGCTGGGGCAGAAAAACGATTTATATTATCTTATATATTAATAACCACATGACCATGTATAGACAAAGATGCACAATACAGTAATGCAGTATACGTTGGATGCACATAATTGTAAAGATTTCTCTTTATTTTAATTAGGGATTCCAAAATGTTCCAGAATGACAATGACCCTGTGCAGTATGACCATATGGTTTGCCATGGTTGGAGTAAAAGACCTCAAGTGGGCTGAACACCTTTGGGATGAATCCTCAGAAATAGTGGCTGTTCCCAGAATAGTGAAAAAAATTAAATTAATTACAAAATCTGGGGCAGCACGGTAGCTTATTGGTTAGGCCCGGGGTCGATTCCCGGACAGGGAGCCTTTCTGTGTGGAGTTTGCATGTTCTCCCCATGCTTGCATGGGTTTACTCCGGTTTCCTCCCAGAGTCCAAATGGTGATTGGGATTCTAAGTTGCCCATAGGAGTAAGTGTGAGTGTGTGTGATGGACTGGCGACCTGTCCAGGGTGTACCCGTCCTGCCTTTTGCCCTTTCAAAGACGGCTGAAGCGCCAGCAGATCCCTGTGACCCCGAATTAGAAAATAAGCGGGTATAGAAGATAAATAAATGAATTAATTAAATCTGGAATGGAATTGACAGAGGGTGACTAACAGATATCCAGAAATTTTTGGGCGTATTTAATGTGGTAGATACTTTTTTTAATTTTCATTACATTTACAAGTATCGCATTTTAAACGTCACACAGAACTATTATGTTTCTCCTGCCATGTTTTATTGCCACCCTTCCGTTTTGTTCACTGACAAAGCTATAGCAGCATTTAGAACATCATCGCCCTCAACCACAGAGACCTTTTTTTAACAACATGGATGTTATGTCTAAGATCTCCACAACAGTGACTTATTCCTTTAACCAAAACATGGTCAGTGCTGTGGTGTGTTTTCAGTCAATGCATCCACAAGCACTGAACGGTTAATACCAGGGTTCAGCCAACTGTCACAATATTTATACAAGCTTAAAATATGGGGTCAGAACACTCAATTAGAATAGTTCTGCAAAAACATGTCTGCAGACACCAAAAACATCCTAAAAATGAAATGTCTGGCTTTTGACACATGCTTTTCTGTATATTTATTTTTCCAAACTGCAGAAATGAATCTATAGCATTTTCTGCTTTGGTGCAATGTGGACTGCAGTAAATTTCCTCCAAACTTTTGGGTTTTAGATTTAGATTATTTTTTTCTATTAGACTGTGGCTAGAAATCTGTCTTTAGTCCGCTGGCTGTCTGCGTCTTCGGTCAGTGTTTTTTTTTTTCAAGTAATCATGTCACATTGGTGCAGTGACCGGTAAACGTGTGCTGATGTGTTCAGTCAGGTGGCTGCTGCAGGTTTTAGAAGTTTGTGTATTTCCTGTGCAAATACATTATATGCTTAAAAAATGTCTAGACACATCGTTATCGACTTACAATGATCAAATGAGAAAAAAAAACTTAGAAGAAGAGTAAAAGTGTTAAAGGAATTAGAAGTGAGACTAAATCTGGAATAGGTGTCCCAATAATTTTAGTGTAAATCCGACTGTGTTTCTCAACCAAGAAACATTAATACTCTTTCTTCTACTCTGACTGAATCCATTCTTTTTCTGTCTAAATTTATTAGTTATGGGGAATTTTGCCTTTATTGACAAGACAGATTTTTTGAGATGAAATGAGGAGAGAGAGGGTTGAGCTGGGAGCAGAATTGAACTTGGGTCACCAGAGTGCAAACATGCATGTGGGTCCCGTAGGTTAAGGTTTCTAAATTTATTTGGTCTGAATTCTGCATATGGTGTTGATATTGTTTCTATTTTATAATTATTACATAAATTTAGTCACAATTCCGGTGTCCCAGTCGGTCCTGGGTTTGGTTAAGGTTACATGTAGTTTTACACATTCTCCTTGTTGAGATTTTTTTCTCGGTTATCCGCTTTTCTCCTACTGACCATAAACAAACCAGTAATTGAATTTGACTATGTTCAAGTGCCTCCAAGTGTGAATTGCAGCATACACGTTGCCCTGCAATAGACTTACGTCCTTCTTAGGGTTTATTCTCGGCTCTTATAGAAGATTGGATGTGGCACTGCATTCCACTCTTAGGAAATCTCTTCCTCTGCAGTATATGTCCAAAGTGAAATGGAGTCGAAGCTGTCAGTCTCTGGTCTGTGCCTCCCTCCTGAACTCCTGCATTGAGAGAGCTGCTTTAAACGAAAGCCTTACATAAGATAGCGATAGCAGCAGTCGAATGTTCACTGAGGCGTGGGAAGACGGGAGATGATGGGTGAGATCTCAGGAGAAATCGCAGTCTGGAGTCTGCGTTCATGTTTAAGTTCTGGACTGAGTCATGATTTACCTGTGTGTTTATGTAGGTGTGTGAGTCTGTGTGAGAATCTGAGCACTGCGCTTATGGGCTGATACCGGGTTATCTAATGTTGTTGTGGTTGTTTGTATAGAGCGTACAGAAGCGGATAGGGCGGTCTAGCAGTAGGAAATGTTAATGTCAAGGCATTCTCATTAAAAAGTCATGCTGCCTAGTTGTTTGTGGATTCACAGGAAAAAGACGGATCGGTGCATTGTTCCATACGGTCTCACTGGATTTCTGCTCAGGAGGAAACCCTGCAGAGAGAGATAAACAGAAGAGGTCTACTGCTTCAGAAAATAAATGAAGTGGAGGTGGGAAAACATGCAGGTGGCAGGAGAGATCCTACATGAAAAAATCATTGGGATTTATTATAGTAAGTTAAAGTGGTAGCGCAGTGGACTGCTTATCTCTATGGGAAACAGAGTTGCTAATAAGGAACAGTGGGTTCCAGTGCGAAAGGTTAGATTCTCATTTCTAATGGACAACAATGCCAGATCATCGAGTTAGCAAACGTTAAGCAATGCAGCTGAGATTTTCAAGAAAATGAAACAATACAAAATAAACACTTATTTATATATTTACTTATATATTTCTTTTTTAAATTCAGTTTAGGTATTTTTTTGTGTATTAAATCCATCAACTTTTTACTGATTTTAACCCTTCGTTTGTTGTGAAGGTTCTCCACATACAGTATAATTATATATATATATATATATATATATATATATATATATATAGATATCTTATATATATATATTATATATAGAGAGAGAGAGAGAGATGAGAGAGATAGATATATATAGATATAGCTAGATATAGATAGATAGATAGATAGATAGATAGATAGATAGATAGATAGATAGATAGATATGGAACATTTATTATAGTAATTAATGTAATCATTAGTTTATTTTACTACAGTAGAGTTAATATAACAGTATTTACCACAGGAAATTTCACTGTAGTAAAGTTGTTCTATGGTATTATAGTATTTTTCCGTATGGGCTTTAAAGCTAGAAATAAAAAATAAACAGCCTCTATGTTAACCTTCCATGCAGAGAATGGAAGCAAATATGGAAAACATTTAGAAATCACATTGTTACTCTGAGAGTGTGTTGGGAGTGTGTGACTCCTCACTAAACAGCACAGGAAGTTCAGCCTGACTTGCTTTAAATAGCTTAACGTGAATAACGCTGCAGAGGAATGTGCTACGGCTTTAATCGATTTGCAGACCGCAGCAGACAAAGTCAAGAGTGATACTGGGCTGCCATTGCGTTCCATAATCAATTCAATTCAATTCAGCTTTATTTATATAGGGCTTTTAACAATGGACATTGTCTCAAAGCAGTTTTACAGAACATAAGTAACAATACAAAAGTCCATGATTAATGTTAGCAAAATAAAATGATCAAAAACATCCCAGGTAAGCAAGTCTGGGGTGACCGTGGGAATATGGCCCCAACCCATCGTTCCTGACTGTTATTAGCGTGTGGAGTTGAGGTCAGGGACTGTGATGGTCATGTGTAGTATTTGCCAGTGTCTTACAGGTGTCACCGTCTCTTGGTGTGTTTGTGGCTGCTACAGCGTCCCACTACTAGCAGGGGAGATTTAAAACAGCCATATGTGAATTTATCATAAAAAATGTAATTTTATTCACTCTCTGCTTTTTTTGAGGTCGTTCAGAACACAACCTAATAAATGTGATAGGATGCCATTCTCACTTATTTAAAAAAGACAAACATTTTATATAGAATCAAACACATAACATTACATTTGATCTTCTCTGCTATCCCAGCACAGCTCTACAGTAAAATAAACTGGTGGTTAGCACTGTTGCCTCACAGCAACAAGGCCCGGGTTCGACTCTGTGTGGGGTTTGCATGTTCTGCCCTTGCTTGTGTGGATTTACTCCGGGTTCTCCGCTTTCCTCCCACAGTCAAAAAACATGTATGTTAGGTTGATTGGTGATTCTAAATTGCCCATAGGAGTAAGTGTATGTGTGGTAATGAACTGGCAACCTGCCCAGGGTGTCCCCCTACTGCCTTTCACCCTTTCAGAGATGGCTGGGATAGACTCCAGCAGATCCCTGTGACCCCAAATTAGGGAATAAGCGGATACAGAAGATGGCTGAATAAATAAATATTTATAATATTATAAGCTGAAAAGCCTCTTCACAGTAGCTTAAATTAACCCTTTTTGTAGCTGTTTTAAAAAAAGTCATCACTGTATTTGGTTTGCATATAAATAAATGATATTAATATTAATTGGAATTATATTTAACATATATTTTTGCAATAAAGAAAAGCAATAACTTGCATCAGCAAAAATCATTTCGATCTATGTGGTCCAAAGTGACCAGTTTAGAAGGGCATGGATCTGGCAACCCCCTGAGTTTCACTTCACTTGTGAGAGCAAGTTACGTTTAGAGCAAGAGATGAATAAGAGTATGTGTGTATTAGTAGAATAAAGCCTGTGCTGTATAGTTCAGCATTTTCCCAGGCAGCTAAATATTTAGTGTCCTCGTTGAACCCTTTATAACTGCTCATAATCATAGCACATTAAAGCGTTCTTTGTGTAATGGAGTAAGTGAAAGAGTGGTCTTGTGTCGAGGATATAATAGAATCAATCCATAATGGGATCAATGCACAGCTGCACTATCTACACTGATGCTGCCAACGATATGACTGTGTGAGATAAATGATTCTTTTCTGCCTTATTGCAGCTAGCGCTTTTCTGCTGCTGTAACAAATTGTGGGGTTTTTTCCCTTTTTCTTATTCTCCACATTCAGCTTATTTTAAAGAAGAAAA
The DNA here is from genome assembly GCA_005784505.1 of Bagarius yarrelli. Lineage (NCBI taxonomy): Eukaryota > Metazoa > Chordata > Actinopteri > Siluriformes > Sisoridae > Bagarius > Bagarius yarrelli. The sequence goes on from VCAZ01000048.1 coordinate 871,514, forward strand.
ACATGACACTTATCAATAGAGAGGAAGTGCTGATGGAAATCTCTCCGTTACCAGTGCCACTATAACTATAACATGCTACTATCGTTGCTAGCACTCGTGCTGAGATGTCTTCTGAGATTGTCTCACCTTCTCGGTCCTCTTATTAGTGAGGATGTGCAGTATGAGTCAAGTCTCATGTGTGTGCATAGAACATGAGCTAGTGCTTAAGCGCTTTCTCAGCAGGAAATGACAGCCCTGCAATGATTTTCAACCAATTCCAGAATCACCCATTTTAAAGTATTGCAGCTTGTTAAATAAGTTTGGGGTCAACACATTTATGCTTATGCATAATGAATAATGTTCTCTAAGGTAATGTGTTCATAACACTAAAAAGCCAAAGAGCTAAAGCTAAAGATGGCTAAAGAGCAATCAGACGCAGCATGTAATTTATAATATATACCAAGCATGTTTAAAAGCATGTACGCTTTGTTTGCCTGCAGTGCCTCATAACCTTTACCTCAATATTTAGAGCCCTTAAGCGTGTATGTGTGTGTGTGTGTGTGTGTGTGTGTGTGTTCGGTCTTCACTAAAGCTTTTCCTCTTAGGGAAAGGAGAAAGCAGGTGGGCGGCTGGAAGGAAGAAATGAAGAGAAGAACAGAGCTGCATCTTTTATCCATCATCCCTTTGCCCAACATAGGAACGAGTGGGTAGTGTGGAGGCACCACAGCCAGTTTACACCCACCCCCCCTTTTCTCTCACTTACACATACACACACTGCAAGGAATTCTGATTATCTTCTGATTATACAGTCCACCCATTTCTACACTCTTTTATTATTGCTCATATCAATTTGGTTCCTGCTTTTTTCATACCTGCGACACAAAAAGAAGTTAAAGATTATTTATTCCACTGCTTTTGTTAGGAAGGCTGAAGTAATAAGTCTTTAAATCACCCCTACTACTGAATGGATTCGGCTATTCGGGACACACCCTTTTTGCTGACACAGGTGTTATATTGTGCATTCAGTCGTGTAATTCCTTCAGAAAAAATAAATAGAAAAAAAACCTCAGGAGAATTTAATCAACTTTAAAATGGCAACAACATCTGATGTCACTTTTCCAACAACTCAGTAAATCGAATTCGCTCCGCTGCAGCTGTCTGGGTCAACTGTATGTGACGCTATAACAAAGTGGAAGTGTTTAGGAGAGCAACAGCTGGCCACACGTACGAACCCACAGACTGTTAGGACAGCTTGGTGTGTTAAATTCTTCTGACGTTACTTCACTTTTTGGAGGAACTAAACAACTTGGGGTTTAAAAGCGGAACAGCCACAGACAAGCTGTAGACAACCTGTGCAGCCTCCAGTGCTGGTCAGTGGACTATTGAGCAAATGTGTGGAACAATTTCAGACATATTTTATCAAAATAAATTAAAGATCCTCTTTCGTTTCCACTGCTCAGTTCAAGTTAAGTTAAGATTATCCTCAGTTAGTACATTATAATTTACGAATCATCACAAGATGGGAAATTGTAAAAGGGGCGCCGCAATGGTTAAGGTGTCATCACCACCAAGCCACCATTGTGGGCCCCAATTGCTCAGTTGTATGAAAGATAAATTTAGGTCACTCTGAATAAGGGCGTCTGCCAAATGCTGTAAATATAGATGAAAATTGTTATTGCATAATTACACAATTTTTTACATCTAATAAATTGGAAATTTAATCCAATCTAATGTTATTTAAGGTATTAAAAAAGAACGACTTTTATTCTTGAGTTTAAGAACAAATCCAGTGACCTGTTGAGCCTTTGTGGCTCTAAAATCACAGTATCCTGTGTATGTGTCCGGTAGGCAATGTCATTTCGATTTGTGAAAAGTGGAAAGGATGGGAGTGAGCATTCAATCATCACTCTTCCACACTCCAGTGAACTGTGCTCAGGTGCAAGCCTACACCTGTCACTCAAATCCAAATGGTTTCCTGGTGGAAAAGTCCATGATGCCAGTTTCCATTACCAAGATGCCAAGTGAGTCGTTTCCAGATGTCAGTGTTAAACCTTAAACAGCAACAGTTACTAGTTGGTTTGTTCCTTCGAATCTCCCAGAGACCTTCAGCAAGGTGTTGAGCTGAAACTCTTCTATCTTCCATCTAAATTGTTGTTGCTTGAATTTAGCTTTTAAAATATATTACTGACCTTGCAGGGTAAAGCTACTTTAAGCTGTTTTGTCCTCTGTTGTAAATGTTTGGCATCCTCTGCTGTTGGATGGTAGAAAGCGCAGCTGCTGTTTCACTTTAGCCTTTACCAGGATTTTATCAGGATCCACTATTATTAATTTTATCAACTTTGGTGTGCTTTACCTAGTACAGGTTTTAACCGGAAGTTCATAATTCTTTCACCTAATCTCCACATACCACCTTACCTACCAAGCCGCCTCACCTCGGGCTGTTACTTACAGCCAATCAAAAACAAGAATCTGTTTGGTTTTGCATTGTGATTGGTCAGGGTTTTACACAGAAAATTACACCATTCGGTTGTTTAAAGTAGTTGTTAGCTAGTAATTGTATAGGAACGTGGATTCAGTGGATTTTTGGGATTCGATGAGTGCCCTCGGTCAGATTCCCTAATGACTCCAATGACTCAAATGTGTGACCCAAAAACCCTTCTGCTTCATCGTTTCATGCACTCCACCTTATTTCTGAGGTAGTGCTGTGGTATCTGACACCAGTACAGTAGCAGCAGATCCTTTATAATCGTAAGTTGTAAGTTTGGGCCTTCATATATCAATTTGTTTACACAGCACATCCCATTAATGCTTAACCTGAGATCTGATTAAGTCAACACATTCAACAGTCATGTTCCTTAAACCAGTCTTGAGCAGTTTTTGCAGCATTATTCTTCTGACAGAGGACACTTCGATTAGAGAATATCTTTTCCATGCAAGGGTGTACTTAGTCTGAATCAGTGTTCAGGTAGGGTGTTTGTGTCAGAGAAACATCCACATAAATGTCTGGAACCAAGGCAGAACATTTCCAAGCAGCACAAAGCCTTGGTTGGTCTTGTCATAGTTCATCCTGGTGCCGTTACTTCACATATTTGCATGCTTGTGTATAAATATTTTTAAAAAGACGTTTTCAGTGAGCATGTCAGAGGTTACAGTGTCAGGAAAAACTCCCACATAAGGAAACCATATGAGGAAGAATCCTTGAGAGGAAGTTAGTTCCTAATCCAGGTGAAAGCAGGTACAGGGATTATATATAATTACAGTTCTAAACTGATTTAAAAAATGACTTAAAAGAAGGTTCACTATAAAAATAGTGTGAATAATTCCAGGAATAACTATACAGATTTTATATATCACAAAAAAGTTTTTAGGTACAAATCTACAGCAACCGAATGAAAAAATACTCACTGAAGAGTGGAGGACATTTTTGCATAACTGTTGTTGGGAAGTGTAAATATTTTGGGTATCCGCATGGGAACTGACCGCAGCAGCAGAAAGTGTGTCATGGAAAACTCTTTCACTACTACCCCTTAACTCAAGTCTTAATTCCTCAAAACCTCTGAAAACTGTGTTATATGGCATTAATGCTTATGTCAGAAATCTAATATTCTAAAGTATCACCTCAATAATAGATTACATATCTGTCAGTTTGGGTCACGTACCTGATAAACTCTTAAACCTTCATGTTGTCTTCAGGTCAAAATTGATCTGTTTTAAAGTTAGAAATATGGTTGGAAGACTTGGGTTTAAGCCCTACCACTGCCAGCTGTTGATCTGAAGACCATAAACACCTGGGTTCAAGCCAACCACTGTTGGGTTTTTGAGCAAGACCCTCAACCCTTTCTTAAAACAAAGAATAGCACACAGTTTGTGCTCTGAACAGGTCTAATAAGATCTGTTGCTTATCCTGGGTTATAATTTAACCCACATGTTTTCCACAGATTCGTTTCAATGCTCTCTGATGATAATCTGATCTTTGGCCCTTTGCTCCAGAAAAGGGTTAAGGTATCATAGCTGTATCTTGGCTACCCTGCGCTCTGACCCCAACTTACTATAAAGAAAAATGCAAAAAAAAAAAAAGACTTTTACTGTGCTGTAAAAAAATATATGTGAAAAAATAAAGGCATTTACAATTAAACAGTAGTAACAGTATGACAATCGGGACGACAAAATTTGCATAATGGACAGAAAGACAATTCACCAAGGGGTGAAATCATGATATGCATTATGCCTGCAAAGGGCGAAAGGCATAATCAAAGATCCCTCTCACCTTAACTACGGACTGTTCACACTTCTCCCATCAGGCAGACGCTACCGATGCCTCAAAGCCTCACAAACAGACTGAAAAACAGTCTCTTTCCTCTGGCTGTTTCTGCACTGAACAGCTGATTATACAGTGTTAATTACTACTGCACTGCCACTTCCTGTACGCTGCACTACTTTATCCTTATGCATCTTTGCACCATCCATAACTTTACTCTGTATTTACTGTATCATTTAAACACTTGTATATATGTGCATATCCATATATATATATATACCCTTATAGACACCATATATACACACTACTGCACCTTCCCTTACCCTTACCCTTATTTATTACACTGCTATTCATTGTAAATAAGTCACTTACGCACTTCTGGTTAGAAGTACATTTTATTGGCTCTGTACATGCACCTTACACAATGACAATAAAGTTGAATCTAATCTAATCTAATCTAAAAACACATGATATGCATTATTAGGCATTGGGCAGAGGCGTTTGATCTCCGCGTAGCCGCTAGGTGGCGGTGTAAAACTCCTGTTATATCAATGGCTGTAATTCCCAAACCCGCCGTTATTCGCTGTGCGTTGCCGTGCGCGGTGGCGCTCCTGTTTAACGCTGCTGCTTCTCTCTCCGCGGGGAGCCGGCAGACATGGCGACCGCCACGACGCTTCTCTGTCCAACCAGCCGCATCTGAACCAAGCCTCTGCTTTTAGTTTGGGTCCGGCAGCGGTCTAGCTCAACCCTTAGAACCTTTTTACGAAGCAAAACCCCCTCCATTTCTAGCTTTTTCAGGGGGGTGGATTTAAGCCTACGTGGACGCTAACCGGGGTAAGTTGTCTGGTTGGTTTTCCTTGTCTTAAGCACAGGCGGTTGTGTGAAACTTGTTAGAGGAAGATTCGACTCGGTGGTGTTTGTAGCCCGAGAAGGTTTAGTGAGAGTCGAAATGGTGGTATTTGAGTTAAGAGGAAATGTGAATTGAGTGTCGGTGTGTGTTTTTTTTAAAAAAAATTTTACCCCGGGTTTGGGCAGAAGCTGTAGGCAGCCACGTCTCCATTGAACACCGCAATAGATTCCATATGAAAGTCGGATGTGTGGACAGACGCGGATCTCAGTAGGCTTTTCCCGTTTCGACGCTAAAACAGTCCTGCTTTTGGATTTGTCAGTTGTTGTTTTTTTTTTTAGATAATTGCACAAAAACGAGCCCGAACTGTTGCTATTAATACCAAGAATAAGCGCTCCGAACAGATCTGTCGCTTATCCCGGGTTATAATTTAACCTACATATTGTCCACAGACTCGTTCCAATGCTCTCTGATGTTAATCTGATCTTTGGCCCTCTGAACCCATCAGCTGTCATCTCACCTCAATCACTTCTACATGCTGTATTCATTGCTTGTGTATTACATGTCATTGACACTACCTCCTCACACACTCCAGTGGTAATGATAGCTGCTCAGGGTCATGTCCATGTGGTGGACCTGATGCCAGTGGATCCATCTATAATAAATAAGGGAGTGTAGTGAAAAGTTGATTCTTTCTGGCACATACCGGTTTGATCTGAAGATGGATGTGCCACACCCGAACCTGGTTTATGGAGTGGGTGATGGGGTTCTGGTGATCATCTGGAGAGAGAGAAGGAGAAGGTTTAACTCCTGGCTGGCTGTGTAGACAGACTTGAACAGTGGATCTACTGTTCTAGTCTCGGTTTCCAATACACACGCATGCACACTCGTTTGGCATTCCATTGACATCATCATTAATGCAGCTTGTTCATTAACCCTAATTTTTAATCTTAAATTGTTTAATACATTTTAAGGAATTTATTTCCATATAATGTTTTTCTTATAGGGGCCAGACGAATGTTCCCACTTGGTCCATCCTCATATTCTTGTGGTTGGTATGTAGTAGGGCTGAACGATCTAATTGCAATTTTTCCGGCAGATATTGCGATTTGCGATTGCGATTCAGTCTTTTTACCAGTGTGCAGCACACACTTTATAGATAGTCCAGCAGATGCAGCGTTCCTGTCTACCAAATAGATTGTTAGCTTCTTGCTGCTTCTATGCAGTCAGTGCTGCCTCAATGCATTTTGGTTTAAAAAAAGAAAAGATATTATTATATTCCAGCGTTTATTTTTCAAAAATATTCATTTAACGAAATATATTTTTCTTTTAGTGCAAATTAATTTCAATAAAAACAAAAAATAACCTTTTCTTCTGTTAGGTTCTTTCAGAAATAAGGTAGGCAGCCTAGCTATCCGTAGTTCTGCACAAGTCTTTAGCTGGAAGTCAGCACTAATATAGTTCACAGTGAAACCACAGGTCTGTTGTTATAGCGTAATATTCCACCTCAACTTTACTCCTATATTCACTGTAAAGCTGTATTGGATTGCAACGCGCCTGAAATACGCACGAGAAGGAAATTTTATATCTCCTATCCAACGCTCGGATCGGGTTTTTAAACCCCTCTTTTGTCACTGTATTAAAAGGCACTGTGTCTGTAGCGAGGTGGCTTATGGCGTTGGTGATCTCCTGGCGGCTTTTCATATGATGTAACATCCGCAGACCATTCTGAAATTGTACTATGTTGCTTGCTGAGTAGGGGGGAAGTGGTAGCGCAACGATTTAAGGTGTTAGACTAATACCAAAAAGATCGGGGTTCGATTCCCAGAACCACCAAGTCACCACTTTGGGCACCTGAGCAAGGCCTTTGCGTAGTTGTATATAGGAGGTAAATGTAAGTCGCTCTCTGGATAAGGACGTCTTCCAAAAGCTGTAAATGTAACTGAGTGTCACTAGTAGTACTTGCAGACGACTTTTTTAGCAACACACGCCTGCAAATTACTTTTTTTTAGTTTGGTGTCTGTCACTTCGAAGCTGAAATAATCCCACATTACAGATATGCTGTTTTGGGGTATTAATTGGCGAAATGATCCCTTTGACCCCGAGGAAGGCATAATCCCACTCCTTCCACATGTTCAGCCCTAGTATGTAGTCCCCACTAAGATATAAACACACACACACACACACACACACACATCCTCACTGTCTAACATGGAATTTTCTGTGTAAACAACAAGCAGCTTTTCCGTGAGAATCCACTCGTGCTTTAATTCGTCGGATTTGTAGGAATATTTTAATGTTTAGCAGTGATGGGAAAGCAACAGCTCTTATGTATTTAAATAAGCAGACATAAAGAAGTGTTTCTTGGCCCGGGGTTAAGTAACCTAATTTTAGGGCTTTGCTAATATTAAACTGACTGTTTTAATATTTTTATTGAAATTAATCGATTTATTAGTTCTGAAATTAGCCAGTATGTTGAGTTTTATTATGTTCTCTATGACTGATGAACAACAGAAATTGTCTTGCTGCTGGCCAGCATCACATAATTTGGGACAAGATTGTTGGCTTCGGAAAGTCTAAATATTATTGTTATGCAGTAAAAATAATAATTTTTTTAGAACTTTGTCAGTATTAAATATAAAGTGGTGGCTCAGTGGTTGAGATGATTGACTGCTGATCTGAAGGTCCTGTACCGTCAACGGCTTGCTTGTATAAATGGTTGTACATCATCCTGGGTAAGGAAAATGCCAAATGCTGTACATGTGAATGGAAAAATGGAAAATTTCGACTAAAAAAAAAAAAACCTTTTCCAGAAAATAATAATGTATGTTTTGTCTTGAACTGTTTTTCAGCACTCGATTAATAATCCTTCATCATCATGAGCCGCGGTCTTGGGCAGAAGCTGTATATTAAACTGTTGATGCTTTCGGGCTCAGTGTTTTTCTGTGCGTGGACGTTTGTAAACACTCCTCCATCTGCCGGTATGGGTAAAACTGGCCAGGTGGAGGTGATTATTAATTTCTGTTCTAATATATTTAGGTTGTTCATTTACCAGTCAGCATGAAGCGACTAAATATTCATACTGGAACACTGAATATTCATGAGGCTTAATGAGGCTTAACCAAAGAAAGGCTGCGAATGTGTAATGCAACGAGACACTAATGTAATTCTTCACTCAGAGGCAGAACCACCATTTCTGCCCTCACATGATAGCTTGATCATTTACAGGTCTGAATGAAATCCAGCTGTTCCAGTTGTTGTTTTTAGGCCTACTTTGCAAACGAGAAAAATGCGAGACTAAAATTGTACAGCGGTTAAAGCGCATCCTTTCGTCCCTGTGCTTTCGGTGGAATCGCCGGTGTATCGTATGACTCGAGAGGTTACTAACATTAACCTCCTCACACGTGCATGCTGTCATGATTAAGTGCGATGAAGTGGTTAGATTTAGTCCAGATGTAGCATATGTGGACATCACCCTGTGTCGCATGATGGAAAAAATGCTGAGTTGCAGAGTTGCGACTAGATTAGGGCTGTGCACAGAATAACAATACAGCGATACATCGTCATGCACGCCTGCGGATGGGTGTATTTCTACAGCGGCTACCGTATCGCTACTATATATTATTGCGTAATGTTGAGTGGCTGCCATTTTATCATCCACTTTATGTCACTTGCGCCGGAAAATCTGACGTCAGACATGAGTCATACCACGTATAAGAACTGCATAGCAAAAGTTAAGTAATCACTGCAAACCTCTCCCTGGATATGATAGGACATCATCCAGACCAGCCATCCCTGGTCAGAACAGGCACAAACACACACCAGTCATCTCAAAAGCACTATTCAGTGTCAGGATGCGTATCGTATGGTGCCTTTAGTGTTGTGATGCTTATCATATCCTGACATTGTTGGTAATACAAAGCTATAAACTAGATTAATAGTCTGGGATAAATTTGTTATGAAATGCACTTAAATTCAGAGGAAGGAGACACTTGAAGATGATAAAGGGACAAACTGATCGAATAGAAAAGTGCCATGTTTTTCTGTCATGTATTCGTGTAGTACAAAATACTGTTAGTTGTAGAGACTTCAGATTTCAGTGTCTTTGTCTGTTCTTTCTTTTTCTTTCTTTCGTTGTTGTTTCCGTCTTTCTGTCTTTCTTTCTTATTTTTGGTCTTTCTCTCTCTCTCTCCTTCCTTCTCTCTCTCTCTCTCGCTCTCTTTTCGTCTCCGTCTCTCTGTTTTCGCTTCTGTCTCTCTCTCCTTCTGTCTTTGTCTTTCTCCTTTTCGGGTCTCTGTCTCTAAACTGATTCTTTTAATTAATCACTGTTTTAACCTCATTTATTAATTATTTTATTTTATTTATTGAATCACAATGATTTTATGTATAAAGTAATTTGGTTAAATAAAAGGCTGTAAAAACTCTTTTTTTCTCTCTCTCTCTCTGTCTTCCTTTATCTCTCTCTCTCTTATCTCTCTATCTCTCTCCTTCTCTCAATTTATCTCCCCTCTCTCTCTCTCTCTCTCGTTCTGGTCTCGTCTTCTTATCTCTTTATCTATCTCTCTCTCTCTCTATTTCTCTCTTTATCTCCCTCTCTCTCTCTCTCTCTATCTCTCCTCTCTCTATCTCCTTTATCCCCCCCTCTCTCTCTCTCTTTCTGGTCTCTGCTCTCTCCTCTCTCTTCTCTATGTCTTCCTTTCTCTCTCTCTCTCTCTCTCTCTCTCTCTCTCTCTCTCTCTCTCTCTCTCTTCCTTTATCTCTCCTCTCTCTCTCTCTCTCTCTCTCTCTCTCTCTCTTCCTTTATCTCTCTATCTCTCTCTCTCTCTTTGGTCTTTCTCTCTTTTGATTTTATAAAGTGCTCATATAGAAAGGCGTCCTATAGAAGGGCTGTGTATTTGCGAGGTATATTCTGATAGATGGGTCATGATTTAATACATCATGATATCTTGCAATACGATACATATTGCAATACATTAATACTTCGAAGGAAATGAAAACAAGTACAAAGTCAGAGGCGCCTTTATTTTTTTTTTTTCACAGCAGGGTTTTTTTGTTAAATATTAATCTAAACACAAATCGGTTTAAAACATAATATAAATAAGTATAAATACCAGGGTTAAATTTAGAATATTGATAAATTGTCATGAAAAAATATTGCAGTTAATGTACAATGTACAGTAAAAAAGTGCATATTCTTTCTTTCCTTATTTTCTTTCTCTCTCTCTCCGTCTGTGTCTCTTCCTGTCTTTCTGTCACACCCCTCACCCCCTGGGCTTTGATGCCCCCCAGCCACTGGAAGCTTTGTGGTGACATCACTGGTCAGGAATGTGTGATAAACAGAGTGGAACAGTGGACAGAATTAGAGAGGACAGCTCTTCAATTTAGTCCAACAGCTTAGAGAGTCTCTCAGCAAAGAGAGCTTGGGGTTAACTTTTTTTTTTTTTTTTTTTTTTTTTTTTTTTTTTAAAAACACATTGTGTGTGCGTTCACATACACATACATGCACAAAGACTTACCTTTCTAGAAACCCGGGCTACAGGTCATGGTATGAAGCCTATTGAATTTCAGCGAAATGGAACAAGGGTGAGGTTTTTCCTCTTCGAGAATTTATTAAAAGTGCCGCATGAAAGCATGGGAGAGCTCTAGAGAGAGCAGTCTATAAAGGCCAGCTGAGTGTCGGTGATCTTGTGAGTGTTGTATATGCAGCTCTGTTTGTTGGTAGTAATTCGAGAGCATACATAAGATGGTGGCTTATTTAATGGCTGTCTCCTAAGGGATACATTATTCAGAATAGAAACGCTTTATTCTCCATTATCTTCGGTCTCCTCTGGGTCCTAATGTTCACAGGGTTGATGTGGACTAAACTGATTATACGTTCGAATTGAGCTTCGTGGAACGTTGTGGGATTCAGCTAATCAGATCTATACTATTTGTTAGCCAGGTGAATTGGTAACGTTATAAAGAGACGTAGTGGGTGATCGTCTGCTAATCTAAGCATTGTTATGATTCTCTGCATACGATTGGTTTAAAGGTTTAGTTTCTGCTTCATGTGAGATTTGAGTTCAGAAATAATTTTATTTTCCACTATGTCATGGGTTAGTGGATACCTGGTACCTGAATACCACGTACCATCTCGTTGGTCAGGAAAAGTAAAAACAGGTTGATCATGATTTGGTTTAAAGGTTTCTTGTTGCTGACAACATGGTTAATGCTTCAGTTGCTGATTTTGCCATGGTATTCCACTGGAGGTGTGACGAGATCTCTTGAGAATGTAACGATAGAAATTTCTCCGCCATGTTTAAATCATTTGTGTGGCAATATTTTGGTTTCCCGGTGAAAATAAGAAACAGCGAAAAAATGATGGACAAAACGAAGACAATATGCAAACATTGTACGAAATGAATACCGTACACCTCTGATAACACCATCTGCATCAATATTGTAACAGACGATGTGCGTAATATGGATGTGGCTGTGCGCAAGGCAGGATTCGAGCCACTAATATGCTTTGCTACACATGCTGCGCTTGGTGTTGTGCGTGTCGCTAGTTTGCTCAGCCGGATTTTGTTCACCGGCGTTCAACAGCTGCCACCACACAAATTAATAACGGACGTGGCAGAAAAAATGTTTGTGGCAAAACATTTCGCACAGTGTTCATATGTTGTTAATTGCCCCATATAATTCATTATGCATTTTTGTGTTTTTCATTTGAATAAAAGACTATTTTTCCCCTGTATTTTATCATTGAAAATTTCATTTTAAAAAGTCTAAAAATCTCAGCTGGTCTCGTTCTCGTTTCTTGGGATAAGTGTTTCGTCACAACCCTATATTTTACTAGAGGGCACTGACCAAATCTCGAGAACCAACCGAATATTTAGACTCATGAATCAGGTTGTTTCCTAAACAACTCACTCTCGTAGCTAATAAGCAGCTAAGTGAGAAACAAAATTGCGGGTACTGATTCATCTGATTCATTCAGACCACGGGATTCAGCAGATCCATAGGACTTATAGCGCTTAGCAAAACAGCCAGATGTGTTTGTGAGATTAAGGTTATTATGAGCTTAAGGATTCGATGGATTCTATAGATTCAGAACTTCTTGTCAAAATCCCCATTGATTCAAGTTACTCAGGGAACTCCTGAGACTCTGATCTGTTCACTGAGTGATTCAGAAGGATTCTGATTTCTTGTTTCTGATCATTTTTTTCCCAATTCATGAAAATAAAACAAATAATGAAAAAACTGACTTATCGTGTTTGGGGTGTTGGTGTTTTTGCCTTTACAAGCCACCATAACTGGCTTATTTACTTATTGTTTTTACACATTTTTGGAATTGTACTGGAGATACAGACCCTAATCCATTAAACGGTATTCCAATGATATAAACGTTCCCCCAGTTTAGTTGAGATCTGTTGATAAATGCTTTAAAACAATTTCACAGCATTTTCACAAGCAATTTGTTTGTCAATGCAATTAAAGTGTCTTGATCATGTAGGTAAGACCACTCCTATCACAACAGAAATCTTACCTCATTTAATGAACTGTTTGCGGTGATGCTTCTTTTTTTAATAGGACCATTAGACTCGAGCTAAACCTGCCCCATACGGCCACTAGTTTATCCTCATCATGTTGCATATGACATTTGCAGTCGCATTTTCTTTACACCATAACAGATCCGTTACGCATGATATACTGTGTGTAGGACCGGGTCAGAAGCAGGTTTGCAATATTTGCTATTCATTTGTCAGATGATTCATTAAAGCTGTTGCATCATATAGGTATGCGCCAGAAGGAGTGTGTGTGTTTGCGGTGGACATTTCTGTGGTTTTTAAAAAAATATCTTAACTGCATATTGTGACCTTTTAGCCATGTACCAAATGTCTGACTAACGATATATTGTGCATGTATGGTTCTAAGGCAAGGAACATGTGGGTTTCTTGCCTTTTCCAACCAATTTTAATTAGATTTGATTTATTTATCCGTTTTAGCTGCTAAAAGACAAGCTTCCATTCATGTCACGCACACATGGTGTAATTTAATTATGTGCTCACATGCTATGTGTGTACTGTCTTTATCTTCCAGGGCAGTAGAGACAGTTGAGGAAGACGATGGTGGAGCAAGAGCCAACGACCTCGGCAGGGCAACGGTTGGGCGCCCCGGAGTCCATGGGCATCAGCACGCTGGAAACGGGCCAAAAACTGCCAGCCGGCCGACAAATGGCAATCAGGGTGCGCATGCTGGACGAGTCTGAGGAGATATTCAACGTCTCTGTGAGTGACTCTTTCATATTTCAGCTACTTTGTCACTTGTGGGGTCAAGGGTTTAGCTTTTTTTTTTAGGTGTGAGACCCTCTTTTTCACAAGGAAATATTTTAGGGACTCCACATTTAATAATATTTTTGCTCTTGGTATTTCCTGCATTTTGTGTTTCTAGTATTGCTAGCGGTGCGACCCGTATTAGTGGAAGCTTTTTTTCACCTGGGCCCACCATGCCTGGGTCATTACTATCAGCTGCTATACGCAGATCAGTGAGACTCGTTTTTAAGGGGGACGAATTACAAATTTGTCAATTTTTTTTGGTCAATCAGGGGATCATGGACAAAAATACGCTAATGCAGTATGATCGTTCTGCTTAATGCTCACTGCTTAACACTTTTTAATAGCTGCATTTACGCTTTAGATCTTAATGACCATTTCTGATTTGGTGACTGTTTTCTATATTTTTTTCGATGACCAGCTTACATTGTCATCTAAAACTGACCCGTATCCGATATCTGCGTTTACACTATACACAGCAAAAAAAAACCCATGGTGGACGTATTGACCGTAAAAGGAAGTAAAAATGGACGAAGATGAAATGATTATTTACTATGTTAGTTCCAGGTCATATTTAAAGGTCGGCAAAACAACGCTTTCCTTAGGTGGAGAACCGCTGAGAGAGAGAAAGAGAGCTGTGTGTGTGTGTGTGTGTGTGTGTGGTGTGTGTGTGTGTGTGTGTGTGTGGTGTGTGTGTGTGTGTGTGTGTGTGTGTGTGGTGTGTGTGTGTGTGTGTGTGTGTGTGTGTGTGTGTGTGTGTGTGTGTGTGTGTGTGTGTGTATAAAACTGCCCCTAATATGTAACTCATTTGTTACAGTGAAAAAAAAATAAATAAATATCAAAATACACAGTTGTTGTAAGTTATTATATATATCTCGCTGTTGGTGTCCACCTGAGTTGACGTCAAGCACCACTGTCGTTTAATCAGTGACGTTCGACTCGCATTAACAGGTGAAAATCTGATCTGCCTGCTTACACTGCACACGTTACTGCACATATCTGATTTATATCCCATTTATTTCCACATACGAGTGAGGCCTGAATCCGATCTAAAAATATCGGAATCGATGTGCTTTTTTTTCTGCTTACACAGTCATTAGTCATATCCGATCTGTGCCACATTGGAGGAAAAAATCAGAATTGGGTCACTTGATACATGCAGTCTAAATGTGGCCAATATGAAGGCCCCCCCCCTTTCCCCACAGACCTCACTGAGGCCACCTTGTGGGTCGGAACCCCCCTTTTTAGGAACCGCTGGTTTAACATGCTGGATTGAATGCTGATGTCTTTTTCAAGCATATTTTTGCTTTACCAGTTACTAAAAATTAACAAATTAAAGTCTAAAAGCAAATAAAAGAATAAAAGCATACTTTTATTTTATTATTTATCCTACACATCTGTTAATTTATTACATGACATGAGTTAAGGGCAAGGAAACGGCAAGGGCTTTTGTTCTACCTATGTTCAGGAAATCTTGCTATACAATTCATCTATAGTCTTATTACAGCACAAGGACAATTTTATTAAACTGTTATGATGCATCGTAGTAATTATATTATGTCAAAAACCTATTTAAAATTGTAGGTGCTAAAAGACTTTTTGTTAAAATTTATAAAATTAATGTAATTTTGTTAAAAATTACCTGACGAGATCGGATTTATTTTTAGATTCTGATTAATTAAAACAGATGTTCTTAATGGAGAGAGTCCATGAATGTGCTAGCTGGATAAAGGGAACATGATAGACAAAAATGTCTGCAGTTTGCTGTTGTCATGGTAACAGTTCTTTTTTGTTAAAGAGGTTGGATTATTTTTCTGCCTCCCCGTCACCACACGCAGCTAATCATTAACAATAACAGCCCCTTACGGCAAACTGAACGGCTTCAGACTGGTTGATCCTAATTATTTGTTTTCTAAGGAAAAAACATCCTGGTAGAATTGTGAGATTATGAGACAGTCTCTGTCTTTGAAGTTCTCTTGAAACGGTTACAGCTGTCTGCATGGACTAATGGAAAGTTGTGGGTTTGTTTTGTGCTTTGTGTGACCATAACAAAGTTGCAAGTTGCCATGAGGTTCAAATTAGCTACTGTGTGTGTGTGTGTGTGTGTGTGTGTGTGTGTGTGTGTGTGTGTGTGTGTGTGTGTGTGTGTGTGTCGTTTATGGGTCAGTCGCACATGTTCTGAGGTTTTCTTCATGGAGAAGTGTGTGTATGTACGTATGTGTGTGTGTATGAGGTTTGCGTGAGGTCTTTCTGCTCTCCACCTGATAGTCAGTTTTGCTAATTTTGCTTCACGTCCCCAGTGTGTGTGTTTGCGGTCGAGCTGCTAAATCTGAAGCGGGATAATCACACCAGGTGGAGTCGGAATTCATATGTTTATTTTAGTTGGAATCTGCAATGTTGCATTTTTCGCAAACCACTGCTAAAGTGTAGAAGGAGTGAAAGAGCAAATGAGACGGGCTTTAGAGAGATGGGGAGGGAACACGAATTCGGGCAGCCCTTTTTTCCTGTGTGTGTGTGTGTGTGTGTGTGTGTGTGTGTGTGTGTGTGTGTGTGTGTGTGTGTGTGTGTGTGTGTGTGTGCGTGTAAGAGAGAGAAAGAGGGGCTAAAGAAAAGTAGAATAAGCCTTGTGTTCATTTTTTTTGCCCTTTTTTCCCCTCTTTGGCTGGAGTTGCATAGAGTAAAACTCAGTTCCTAACAACATGACATTCACTCTGTACAACGTGCTATGCTACCAGAATGAAATACCTCAGTATCAATAGTAAATCTGTGCAAATAACCAGCCTCACAACAGTTTCTTGTCGATGATGGGTTTTTTTGTGTCATTCTGTGGGTGTCAAAAAAAATAATAAAGAAATTATATGTCAAATATCAGATGTTGTGTATCAGCAAAGTGAATGATAATTATATATATAGTACTTATTGACCTCGGTAATGTTAGGAATGTGCTTAATACATAAAATAACGTTAACAGGTGGGCCGTACCACCAAAAAAATCTGTTTTACGGTATGAGCAATTATTATTCACGGTAACGATATGGTCACGGTTTCACGATATATTTCATTAAAAGGTTATTCTGTAAAAACACACAAAGGGCTTTATGTTGTAAATAAACTTAAATACTTTGGTTATGACTATCTTATTTCATTAACGTTTTTTTTTTTTCTTTTATTTGGCTTTTATTTTATTTAAGTTGAAATATTGACTTTACTATAACGAATTCACTGTGTGTCACATTTTACACATTTTTTTTGTGGACAAACCATATTATAAACTTTCTTCAATTAACATATGAAATAATAATTAAATAACAGGGAAAAAATATGCAAATAAATATGCAAATACTTAAATATGCAAATACAATGTAAATATGTAAATGTTTATTATTATTATTATTATTTTCCATGTGTTCGACTCCCAGCGTTTCCCTCAACTCATATGAAATGTCCTCAGATCTTAAAAAATAAAAAAATTCCTGGTAGTCCAGGAGTCCAAGTAATGACTGACCAGACGATGTCTCGCAATTTTAATACCTCACATGTGACTAGTGGCTCCCTGTTGACAATTACATCCAACATTATTACCCGACTATATTAAAGAGAATACAAAAGCATCAAAAATATTATTTCTTCCTATAAACCTGACTAGCAGGGCAGGGATACATTCTGGTAGCCTTACTGGCAGACACAATAGCTCCAGTATAGAGATTTGAGGTATAGAGATAGAGGTTCACACAGGTTGCATGCAAGTTAGCCACGCCTACTTATTTCTGCGGTATACACAGAATAAAATAATTGGATTTTTATTCTGCGGTAGATATATATTTCGTCATACCGCCCCAGACCGATGTTAACATACTAAACGTGTGTTAGTATGTTTATTATTTATGTAATTCACTGTTTCCTTGTAGACGTCTAGCTTTTGAAGTGGTCAATGGACAATGAGACAAGCACTCCTATGAATCATGGTGTTCATTGATTCTTTCAATGACAGCAGTCGGTATAATTGCACAATTATTTGAACTGTTCCTTTGTCTGTTAAAGTGTGTTCACTAGGGTTGGGTTATATGGCCTAAAAATGTGGCATGATCAGTGCTGTTGTTTATTGCAATAGTGATACCAATGACTACGTACATAACTGAAGAGGAATTTTATTAGCTTTGGGTGCTTTTGTAGTTGTTGTCTTATGCATCTTTAATTGTTTGTTCGTGTTTGAGATGGTGCTTTGTAACCACCGTTTTTTGGCGAACCTTGCATATTTGCTCTGCATCTGATTTTATATAACCAAACCTGTTCCATTGTGGTGGTAGTTCCATGCTTATCAAGAAGCCTCACGCTGTGAATGGGTCCTGCATGAATCTACTTTATCAACTAGACTTAATATTATTATTATCATTATTATTGAGTGAAGGAAAAAAAATTATCGCAAGGAGAGTTTGTATCGGTATGTCGTATGCGATAATATCGCCCGGCCCTATTCAGCATTTAGCTTTAACTTGTTACAGAAAAATAGCTTCCTTAAACTTTTACACAGAATATTGTGTACTACTACTGCTCTGAGAGAGAGATTTAGAAAGAGGAACCCAGTTAGTGAGGCATATCCATCTATATCCTGTGTGGATGACAATATTAGTTACCGTCTTTAACAGTATGTTATTATTGCGTCCATATGTGGCCTTACTCTTGTAATAACCTAATAACTTCAAAGCTGCTGTTGAAGAAAATTCTGGCCAATCAAATGTAGGAAATAAGCGCAATTTGAGTTATAAATAAACATTAATAACTTTCTTTCTAAAGCATATTTATTTTCCACAAACATGTAATTATCGGTAATATTTTTAACTGTACTGCCTCACCCATGTTTCTTTTAAACCCACATTATTATTTAATGGCAGTGAAAGTTAAAGGCTTGGTTTGGATTATTGCAAGTGTTTAAGCTGCTGCTTTAATGCTAGTGTTTTTCGGTGGTCCATAAATCTTAGCTTATAAAGAAATTTCCGAGGAGCCAGAACCGCGGCAAACGGGGCAGGATTCCCACAACCAACAATTCTTAAAGTTGTAAGCTGATTCTGACTCTGCGATCATACAAACACAGTTTGCGTTAATGCTATGGGTAGGGATTTCTCCAGAAGTTATATGGAGTAACTAACATAGACACAGCTGGTTTTTCACCGAGATTTTTACTAAGTCTTATACATTTTATTTTTTTTTTTGTAGAAATTTTTCTACAGAATGTTTTTGCTGACCAGCATTTAAACTTAAACCGTTTTGAGTCGTTCTTCAGGTTTGTCTAACACCTGTACCACAGCCGCAAAGACTTTCAGGCTTTGAGTACATTCCTGTGGTTGTGCTCAGCAGCAGCGCAAAATTTTCGTTGTCCGGTTTGTTCTACACCATGTCTAATTGCCCCCCTCCATTTAACAAGGATTAGATAAAAGGGTAAAACTCCTAAAGGAGCAGAAACTACATTTATAGTCAGTCTTGTTTTTTCTGCCCGTTGGGGTCATATACCTTTCACCTGCCTGCTGTTTAATATTGTGTGTGTGTGTGTGTGTGTGTATGTTTTTATATATATATATAGATATATATATATATATATATATATATATATATATATATATATATATATATATAATATATATATATATATATATATATATATATATATTTATGTCTTGTATGACTATTCCAGAGAGATTGTACTGAGATATTATTTATTTGTTGTAGCAGGATGTGAGTGTGTGGTTGTGTGGGAGTGGCTTTGGGTGGGTTTATTTGTTTGTTGCTAAGATTTCTGTTCCACTCCATCTGCAATCAGAACAACCATCACAGGACTTCCCTGCCTCCGACAGGAATCCTCCGCACCCTGCTGCGACTAAACGCTGGGGGTTGGGGGAAGAATTATTGGTGAGAAGTTAAGAGTAACCATATTAGTGTTTCTCAAATCTTGGTACACTATGTAGGCATACACTATGTGGGCAAATGTATTGAGATGTCTGACAATTACATCTATGTGTTTCCAGAATCGATTCTTAATTCAAATAAGATGGTGCGGACCTGCACGTGCAAGACAGAAGAAATTACAAGTGTAACTGTTTCTTTTGTCTTACACAACTGTGCACATGCACTCACACCAAACTACGGCAAGCCCCGGGGGGGGTTCTAAACCTAATAAACAGTTTAGTCTGTAACATGGGCACTGACTAACGCACGTACAGATGCTGGCGTATTTGCTTAATTTGAACAAAAATGCACGTCAAATCAACATCAAATTTAAAATCGACTGTGTGGCAACACTTTGCCGTTTTAGTTTTAGAATTCCGGTGGAAGCGTTGCAAAGGGATTTATTCGGTCAGTGGCGGTTTTATTACCAAGGATTTGTGCTTGTTCTCCGTCGTGGATAACGCAGGGTTTCATACACCGTTGCAGGTTCTTGAGCCGAGGTACAGTGTGTTCTTACGGCGTTATTTAAGTGTTCTTTATAATTATAATAATTCGACATTTCATTTAGAGCTTCAGTTTTTCCTGAACAAATTTTTATTAATAAAAGGAAATTTATGAAATAAAATCATCTTTTTTAAGATGGATAATATACAGAAATTCCAACTAATAAACAAAAAGCATAGAATCTCATCATTTAGCATTTGGCAGACGCCCTTATACAGAGCGACTTACATTTATCTAATTTATACAACTGAGCAATGAGGGGTTGAGGGCCTTGCTTAGGGGGCCCAGCAGTGGTGGCTTGGTGGAGCTGGGAATCGAACCCGGGTCCTCAAGTTAATAGTCCAACAACTTAACTACTGCGCTACCACTTCCCACGTCTCTTCTGCGGCCTCATGGGATAGTGAAGTGTGCATCGTGTATATATACTTTAAAATCCAGGCAGGATTAGTAGGTCCTAGATAATAGGTAAGGATTCGGCCATACTACTCGTTTCGCATACTATATAGTAAGGAAGTATGTGATTATAGTCGGAGCCTATGTCTTCATGGCACTCGGGCTTTGTGCACAGAGGCAGTGACCTTCTGGAACTTTGTGGCAACAGTTTGGGGAAGACATTCTGGTAGTGTACTAATAAGGAGTCCACAAACTTATATGGCCATATAGCCACATAATGGTCTAATTATTCTACAATTAAATTTTTTTTATATTTTACAGATGCCCTTATCCATAACAACTTACAGTACATTTATAATACTTATTTAACTCAGCTGTTAAAGGTTTAGTGACATTAAGAATTAAACTAGGGAACTAGGAATTAAACTACAACACGCTGATTAGCAACATTCTGATTAACCACCGAGCTATCATATTCCAGTGTGGATACTTTTTTTTAGCTAATGTTACCCACAAACCCTTATGTGAGGCAGAGGATTTGAAAGTCTATAATAAAACGGGGAAAAATCGGTAGCTATTTAAAGCTGAAAGTTTGATGCGCTGTCAAAGCTGCTGCTTCCTGTATCGTGTTTATCAGGCTAATGCACTTCTAAATGTAAAAATATTAATGTTTTTTAAAAAAAAGGGTCACTTTATATCTCTAATATGAGTTAAATGATGTTACTCGACTCTAATTAATAAGGGTGGATGA